>OX377621.1:42082568-42682568 GCA_947397865.1 Polietes domitor
TCATAGCTTCGTTAAGCGACAACATTGTCCCATTTAGGATTCAGAGCGATTGTTGAGAAACAAATCGATCCGGTTTTTAGGGCGGAAGGCATCATTGGAACCATTATGGTAGTGTTATTTGAAGCTCTAGCTTTCAAGACAATCCAGTATTATTGTGCCTAATAGTTTATGGAATCTATGAGATCGCTCTCATACAAACTTAAATTCATTTTAAAACATTTTAATTCCGCCATGGCTCGGATACATTTGGAGCTGATCTATTTTATCATTATGAAATGGTGGTCATATAGAATTCAGTGCAATACTTGCACATCTCCTTCTCTGTCTCTGTTTTATGTGTTCGATGTACGGCGTTTGCTGTGAGCGTGTATGATTGTGTGTGTTCAGCTGTTCTACGAAAACCATCCAATTATTTCATCTGAAAGTATGTGTTGTTATTGTGGTTTATGTAAGCACACATGCACGCACTTGTACGCAGGCTTGCATTGAAGTGGATCAGCGAAGGTATTGGAACTTTTGTTTTTTTTCACAATTCTCCAAAACTTGTTCTACTATTCATACTTTTTTATAAGAGAGCTTATTTTTGAGATAAAACATTTCCAATATATATATTTTTTAAAAAATAGATGGTTGTTCATTTGTTGTTTTGTTGTTTTGTTATAAAGAGTGATTTTTTTGAGGTTAGGATTTTCATGCATTAGTATTTGACAGATCACGTGGGATTTCAGACATGGTGTCAAAGAGAAAGATGCTCAGTATGCTTTGACATTTCATCATGAATAGACTTACTAACGAGCAACGCTTGCAAATCATTGAATTTTATTACCAAAATCAGTGTTCGGTTCGAAATGTGTTTCGCGCTTTACGTCCGATTTATGGTCTACATAATCGACCAAGTGAGCAAACAATTAATGCGATTGTGACCAAGTTTCGCACTCAGTTTACTTTATTGGACATTAAACCAACCACACGAATGCGTACAGTGCGTACAGAAGAGAATATTGCGTCTGTTTCTGAGAGTGTTGCTGAAGACCGTGAAATGTCGATTCGTCGCCGTTCGCAGCAATTGGGTTTGTGTTATTCGACCACATGGAAGATTTTACGCAAAGATCTTGTTGTAAGCTCGTGCAAGAACTGAAGCCAAACGATCTGCCACAACGTCGAATTTTCAGTGAATGGGCCCTAGAAAAGTTGGCAGAAAATCCGCTTTTTTATCGACAAATTTTGTTCAGCGATGAGGCTCATTTCTGGTTGAATGGCTACGTAAATAAACAAAATTGCCGCATTTGGAGTGAAGAGCAACCAGAAGCCGTTCAAGAACTGCCCATGCATCCCGAAAAATGCACTGTTTGGTGTGGTTTGTACGCTGGTGGAATCATTGGACCGTATTTTTTCAAAGATGCTGTTGGACGCAACGTTACGGTGAATGGCGATCGCTATCGTTCGATGCTAACAAACTTTTTGTTGCCAAAAATGGAAGAACTGAACTTGGTTGACATGTGGTTTCAACAAGATGGCGCTACATGCCACACAGCTCGCGATTCTATGGCCATTTTGAGTGAAAACTTCGGAGAACAATTCATCTCAAGAAATGGACCGGTAAGTTGGCCACCAAGATCATGCGATTTGACGCCTTTAGACTATTTTTTGTGGGGCTACGTCAAGTCTAAAGTCTACAGAAATAAGCCAGCAACTATTCCAGCTTTGGAAGACAACATTTCCGAAGAAATTCGGGCTATTCCGGCCGAAATGCTCGAAAAAGTTGCCCAAAATTGGACTTTCCGAATGGACCACCTAAGACGCAGCCGCGGTCAACATTTAAATGAAATTATCTTCAAAAAGTAAATGTCATGGACCAATCTAACGTTTCAAATAAAGAACCGATGAGATTTTGCAAATTTTATGCGTTTTTTTTAAAAAAAAAGTTATCAAGCTCTTAAAAAATCACCCTTTAGATATCATTAAAATATGTTTAAAAATGTTTAATATGAGACATTCCATGTCAAGCAGCACGATTTTGACCTCGATAGCTGCGATTGTTTTGAAAGTTTGTGTATGTATTATTCACATAAAAATATTGTATACGTATTTTTTGGAAAAAAATAGAAAATAAATTTTCACGGATTATGGCCAATTTAACGTGAAAAAGTATGATTTTTTCAAAAAAAAGTGTGTTCATTCAATAGCCTGTAGCTCCTGAAATACTCGACCGATTTTAATTTGATATACTTTGTCTTGAAAAGAATTTCAACTACTTTTAAAATATTGAAGTGTTATGTCGGATTATATTTTTAGAGTTTTTAAAATCTTATTTCTTTTAATTTGATTTTTTAAATTTTAAAGCCGTGTTATTTGGTCTCTGTGTGAGTTTGGAAGTGGTCAAATCATGGCTTCTATTTTTTACGATTTTCTTGCCAAATCAACCAAAATTTCATGGAAAAATCGCCAGAATGATAATAAGTTTATTAACACAAGTTATAGCAAGTAAGAAGGCGTTAAGTTCGGCCGGGCCGAATCTTATATACCCTCCACCACGGAGTGCATTCCACAGTATTACCAGCAGATTAAAGGATGTCGACTTTACATAGAAGTACAGTACCATATTACGAATATTGTGATATGTTTATGCACATTATTATATTTGTTTACTATTTCAAACTATAATGTATACTTATGCGCACTGTTTAAAATCTACTACCATAAATAAATACAATGCTGTAATTGTGAAGGTGAACATGCCTAAATATTAGGCGATTGTCAGTCGCCATTAGAAAGAAGCATTTTCAGATACAGACAAAGTGATAAGAAAAGTATAAATTTTAAAGATATCCCCATTCGCCCCATTCTCCGCCCAAATGTACAAATTTCGAAAAAACCCTTTTTCGAGTCTTCATAGTCAGAATGTATACACCGAATTTCATGATTTCAACTTCAGCGGTTTGGTAGGTCCCATTTGTATCCCTCTTTTTTAATTATATCCCTTAAAAGTACGAATTTCGAAAAATCTCTCTAATTTACGTGTCTATGCAATTAGAGGGATGTACACACCGAATTTCGCGATTCTAGCTGTTGTCGTATCATTGGTACCATATTTTATCCCTTTTTGTCCCATTTCGCCCGCTAAAACTTTTATTTTCTTTGTGGTGCTTCCAAGCTACAAGAGGAATGTCCGCAACAAATTTTAACTGTATGAAAATAAGAAATTTAATTAATAAGCCAAGGCTACCAATATTTGTATACTATATATATAATGGATGTAATACTTAAATTCATAAAGTAAATATAAGGGAGCAATCATAAATACCCTAAATATTGGGGGATAGAGAGTGTATTTTCAGCTACAGTCGTTTGGTTGGTTTTATTTCCATCCTATTTTAATTTCAAAAGTATAAATTTTGAAAATAATTATCTCCCACGTACGCAGTATAAGACAACTTTATGATTCTACCATTTTTTGTCGTAAAAGCAACAAAATAAAGTACGAATCTGGAAAAAAATATTTTACGTGGCTATGCACCGAATTCCATGATTCTATCAGCGGCCATTTTGTTGGTACCATTTTGATCCCCTTTTTCCAATTTTGCCCCCTCAAGAGTACGACTATCTAAAATCTCTTTATGTTACGTATCTACACAATTAGAGGGATGTACACTAGGGCGTACCTCAAAAAAAAAGTTCGCCGTACACCTTCGAATATGAAGTATTATTGAAAGGTAGTTTCAAAAAAAAAATTTTATTTTTTATGCCGAACGTAGGGGTCGCGCTTTTACATTTTTCTATATAACTTGTATTTATAAACGGATTTTAAAGTGTGATACATCGATGTTTTTGTCTCGACGAGGCCGATTTTTTTGTCTTTGAAGTCATTGAGCTCAAGCACCCCCTTCTGGTACTTACCCATCATTTCTCAGTTGCTACTACCCTAATGTACCACTCTAATAATCGAAAATTAAAGCTCGCATAAAATCATGAATCATGTTTGAGCTCAATGACTTCAAAGACAAAAAAATCGGACAAAAACATCGATGTATCACACTTTAAAATCCGTTTATAAATGCAGAAGTTATATAGAAAAATGTAAAAGCGCGACCCCTACGTTCGGCATAAAAAAATAAAAAAAATTTTTTTGAAACTACCTTTCAATAATACTTCATATTCGAAGGTGTACGGCGAACTTTTTTTTTTTACTTGTAACCTGGTACGCTCTAATGTACACACTGAATTTAATCATTCTAGCTGTATTCGTTTAGTTGGTACTATTTTTATCCCCTGTAGCCATTGTATCCCTTGAAAGTACGAATTTGGAAAAAATGCTTTATTTTTCGTGTCTACGCAGTCAGAGGAATGTATACTCCGAATTCCATGATTCTATCAGCGGTCATTTTGTTGGTACCATTTTGATCCCCTTTTTCCAATTTTGCCCCCGTTTATTTATTTGTTTTTACACAGTCAGAGGAATGTATACTCCGAATTTCATGATTCTAGCTGGTGACATTTGGTAGGTACTATTTTTATCCCCTTTTTCCATTTGAACCCCAAAAAGTACGACTTTTGGAAAGTTCTTTTATTTTACGTGTCAACGCAATCAGAGGAATGTATATATCGAATTTCATTATTCTAGGTGCAGCCGTTAGGTTGGTACTTATCCCTCTATCCCCATTTAACACCTTAAAAATACGAATTTAGAAAAAATACTTTTACATTATGTATCCACTCTATTAGAGGAATGTACACGCCAAATTTCGTGTTTGATAGGTACCATTTTTATACCTTTTTGTCCCATTTCGCCCCCTACAAATAAAAATCACTCTGTGGTGCCCTTTAGTGCTATAAAGGGAATGCGCATTGCAAATATCAAGTAAATACAAGCCAATGTGTTCAAAAAACATGCTGAAATACTCTAAATATTAGAGGTATTTTCAGTTCTTTTGAGGGAAAAATTTTTCCCTCTGGGCCGATTTCGTCCACTTTCAATCCCAACCGATCTACAACCATAAGACACATTTAAGAAAAATATGAACCTCCTAGCTCATTTCGTTCGTGCTTTCAACAGACAGACAGACGGGCATGGCTATATCGTCTTAGAATTTTACCACGACCCAGAATATATATACTTTATGGGGTCTCCGATGAATATTTCAAGGTGTTACAAACGGAATGACAAAGTGAATATACCCCCATCCTGGAGGTGGAGGGTATAAAAACAATGAAAAATCCAAGAAAAAATAGTTAAAGCTAAGGGTACCTTCGAATTGTAATTTGATTGAATATTTCTCTCTTTCTCTTGTGTGAGTTTTATGTCTCAGTCGTTCGGCAGATAAAAAATAAATTTTTAGCTCTAGGTCACACAGTTTTTCTTTTTCTTTGTTCGTGAGGAAACGTTAATATAGTTCTGGGAAAAATGTAAATCTCCTCCAAACCTTTCGCGGTACACCTCGTACATCTGCATATGCTTGTGTTCACATATGTGTATATGCAAGTACGTCTGATTTTACCCGTCCGTCCTTCGTCTTTACGCATATATTCAATTTTTAGTCATATAAATATTTATTTGTGCTCGTACCCGTATGGTTTTGGTTTTGGCCTCTCAACTGTTTCATGTTTTTCGGAATCGGAATCACGTTTCTGGTGTGCAATTGCAGTACTACATGGGCATTTCCAGCAAACAGATATATATTGTATGTCTATACACTGAAAGAAATAGACTTCACAGGCAAAATGAAAATGTTTCATAGAATAAATATTTGGATAATACCTTCCATATAATATTCCAGATAATATTTTGAACGTTCATTGTTCAAATCTATCAGTCCACTTAGAATCACTCCGTCAGTTTACCGATCTCTTTTGTAATCAAGGTATAGGGCTAATTTGGACCCATTTCAATTCGTTGCATTAACCTAACCATTTCATTACTGCTATGTAAACACTCTAAAGCAAACGGTTTGCTATTGTTCCTCTTATTTCTTTCAGTGTATGTATGTATGTATGTATGTATAGTGTGCTTGTACAGATATTCATATGTCTGTATTGTTGCCTGTACCACATATCTGGCATATTATGTACGTTCTGCATCCGTGCGTTATTGCCACTGCGATAGTTTTCCTGTTAAAAATGTTATTATGGCAAATATAATATTTAAGTGCTTAAATGTTTCGCAGCGGCAAGCTCACGAACGAAAAAATTATAAAATTTTCGCAATATCTTTCGTTATTGAAGATTGGCTTAAATTGGTTAGTTTTTTGCTGCAACTTTCGAAGGAACATCATTTAAAGTATTATCTTGAAAATACAATATCTTGGTCAAGGACAAAATAGTCGAATACAAATATTAAAGAGCGACCTCATTTAAGTTTGTTTACAAAGCACTACATGACCGAAGCTAGTCTTTACTGGAAGAAATTTGAAGGTTTTTCAGAAATATTGAAATAAGATTTTATATTATTTTTTGTTTCGAATCTCTTCGAAAACTATACAAATATTAAAAATATTCAAACCTGAAATAGTTGTTGGCAAAGAAGAAAGTGTTGTAGAAGATACACTTTGGAATCGAATACAATGAATATGCTTTTGTGTGAATGGAGGTAGTCGACATTACGTGCAAGTCCAATTAATTTTATTTTTTACACAGTCTAGTTTTAGCTCTAGTTCGACAAAAATAAATAATGAAAAACTATGTGTATGGGACAGGACAATTAAAAAAATTAAAGGAATCTTGAGGTCAATTCTACTATGGAGTAATAGCACATAACTTTCCGAGTACACCGTGACTTATGTCTAGGAAAAGTATTGGTGAAACTTAAAGAAAGCAAGACAAATACATTTTCTTTGCAATCTCTCAATGCGGTCCCAATTTACAACATCAAATGTATTCCATACGACACAAGCATTGATAAGCCATCGGTCCAATTTAAAACCAATTACAAAATGCATATGTAATACTTTTTAACATGGCTAAAAAAACTTCTCAATAAAAAGTAATATTAAGTAGTGTTAATTTTTTTATACCCTCCACCTCCAGGATGGGGTAATATTCACTTTGTCATTCCGTTTGTAACACCTTGAAATATTCATCGGAGACCCCATAAAGTATATATATTCTGGGTCGTGGTAAAATTCTAAGACGATATAGTCATGTCCGTCTGTCTGTCTGTTGAAAGCACGATAGCGGCCGAACGAAATGAGCTAGGAGGTTCAAATTTTTCCTAAATGTGTCTTATGGTTGTAGATCGGATGGGATTGAAAGTGGACGAAATCGGCCCAGAGGGAAAAATTTTTCCCTCACAAGGACTGAAAATACCCCTACTATTTAGAGTATTTCAGCATGTTTTTTGAACACATTAGCTTGTATTTACTTGATATTTGCAATGCGCATTCCCTTTATAGCACTAAAGGGCACCATAGAGTGATTTTTATTTGTAGGGGGCGAAATGGGACAAAAAGGGATAAAAATGGTACCTATCAAACACGAAATTTGGCGTGTACATTCCTCTAATAGAGTAGATACATAATATAAAAGTATTTTTTCTAAATTCGTACTTTTAAGGGGTTAAATGGGGATAGAGGGATAAAAATAGTACCAACCTAACGGCTGCACCTAGAATAATGAAATTTGATATATACATTCTTCTGATTGCGTAGACACGTAAAATAAAACAACTTTCCAAAATTTGTACTTTTTGAGGTTCAAATTGCAAAAGGGGATAAAAATAGTACCTACCAAATGACAGCAGATAGAATCATGAAATTCGGAGTAGACATTCCTCTGACTGCGTAGACACGAAAAATAAAACTTTTTTTTCCAAATTCGTACAAGGAATACAATGGCTACAGGGGATAAAAATAGTACCAACTAAACGAATACAGCTAGAATGATGAAATTCAGTGGGTACATCCCTCTAATTGTGTAGATACGTAAAATAAAGAGATTTTTAATAGTCGTACTCTTGAGGGGGCAAAATTGGAAAAAGGGGATAAAAATGGTACCAACAAAATGACCGCTGATAGAATCATGGAATTCGGTGTATACATTCCTCTGACTGCATAGCCACGTAAAATATTTTTTTTTTTCAAATTTGTACTTTATTTTGTTGCTTTTACGACAAAAACTGGTAGAATCATGAAGTTGTCTTATACTGCGTACGTGGGAGATAATTATTTTCAAAATTTATACTTTTGAAATTAAAATACAAGCAACCAAACGACTGTAGCTGAAAATACACTCTCTATCCCCCAATATTTATTTAATATATTTATTTTATATTTAATATATTTATTTTATGAATTGAAGTGTTATTTCCTTTATATATACATAGTATACAAATATTGGTAGCCTTGGCTCATTAATTAAATTTCTGATTTCAATACATTTGAAATTTGTTGCGAACATTCCTCTTGTAGCTTGGAAGCACCACAAAGAAAATAAATCATGAAATTCGGTGTGTACATCCCTCTAATTGCATAGACACGTAAAATAGAGGGATTTTTCGAAATTCGTACTTTTAAGGGATATAATTAAAAAGAGGGATAAAAATGGGACCTACCAAACCGCTGAAGTTGAAATCATGAAATTCGGTGTATACATTCAGACCATGAATACTCGTAAAATGTTTTTTTTCGAAATTTATACATTTGGGCGGAGAATGGGGCGAATGGGGATATCTTTAAAAATCACTTTGTCTGTATCTGAAAATGCTTCTTTCTAATGGCGACTGACAATCGCCTAATATTTAGGCATGTTCACTTTCTCAATTTCAGCATTTTATTTTTTTTTTTGATTTTAAACAGTGCGCATAATTATACATTATAGTTTGAAATAGTAAACAAATATAATAATGTGCATAAAAATATCACAATTTTCGTAATATGGTACCGTACTTCTATGTAAAGTCGACATCCTTTAATCTGCTGGTAATACTGTGGAATGCACTCCGTGGTGGAGGGTATATAAGATTCGGCCCGGCCAAACTTAACGCCTTCTTACTTGTTTAATTTAATGTTTTTTTATAATATACATTAGTTCGTAGTAGTAGGCAAAAAATAAGTTTTTTCCTTTATATATTCATTTTTAACTTGGAAACTGTTGCTTGTATAGGAAAACAATATATGAACAGATTAAGGGAATTGTAATTTTAAATTTTTTAAAATTTAATTCAATTAAATCGGGCTAGTGGTTCCCGAGTTATGCCGGACGAAACAAATTAACCAAAAAAAATTTTAAAATTTAAAAAAAAAACCAAACGAAAAAAAAATTTTTTATTGCGTTTTTCGAGCTCATGTCAAGGTTATCTACACAGAAAAAATTATCGCATCCGGAGTACATGAAATTTTTTTCATTTTGTTGAGTAGTGTTATCAGTTCTACCAAACAAAATGGTTTGTTGTAGCAGCCTTCTACCTCCTGTAGTGGCGGATTTTTAAAACAGAAATGAAAACTAGTGAAGGAGTGATTCCTTTGCAATTATATTAAAATAAGTTTGAAGTCTTTCAAAATAAAATCCTCAATAAATCCTACGACAACTCCATGTTAAATTCATGTTAATTGAAGATCCCAATTTTCACCACTTCCGAATCATGTGAGCATTTTCTTCACTTCTTCGAGTGATCTCTTTTTTCTGGTATAGCACTGTGCACTTTGGGAATGTATATTTTTAGAAGATTATATATGCATTTTATACACCTGGCACATTGAAAGTTATAAAGCGTCATATCATATTTTTTTCTAAAGATTTACCTAACTTTATTTCTCTTATCATATCTAGAAACTACTAACATTGAATTTTAAAATTTTGTGGGATTATAATTCTATATCTCAACGAAACTTCATGTGCTTAGAGCAGAGGTGTTTTCCCGATGATGATGATTTTAGTGGGTAGGGATGCTAATGATCACCTCGGGATATGTCAAATGTTTGCAAATAGTACAACTAAAGGGTGATTTTTTAAAAGCTATAGGAAATTTTTCAAAAAAAAAACACATAAAATTCAGAAAAATGCACGAAATCTTTATTTGAATCGATAGTACGGTCCATATAATTTAATGTTTGCAGACCTAAACTACGTAAAATTAAAGCTGTTAAAGCTTCTATACGGATGATCGGAATACTGTGAAATTTGATATTTGGCAATGCTTTTACAGAGTTTACATGGAATATGTTGAAATTTAATATTTGAATATATTTTTATAATCACTTTAAACATAAACACATATTTATGCTTTAGCCATAAAGTCGGTTCTAGCCGACTGACGCTTACTTACTTGTTATAAAGCCATTTTTTTCAAATAACGGGTGGTTAAATTGTAAGGTCCGATGTTGAATGTGAACCACACCTAAACGTCAAGTTGTTTTTTGCATTTCATTTGACATTTCTCAATTTCAGACTAACTCAATTTGAACCATGGAAAGATACGCAATCGAGCAACGCGATAAAATTATTCAGGCTTATTGTGCGAATGGGCGTTCAAATCAAAATGCAATCGTCAATTTAATCATCCAAATGTATGGAAAAATCGTGCAAAAATTTGTGCAAATCGGCTCTGTAGGAGATGTGAAAACACCAGCGCATGCTCGTACGGCTCGTACTGCAGAAGATATTGCTGCTGTTCGGGATAATGTGGCCGAAGAGCCGTCCACCTCAACTCGTCGTCGTGCCCACCAATTGCACCTCTCACGCTCGTAGTTGATAGCCATTATGCATAATGACTTGCATTTACACACTTACAAGGTGCAATTGACCCAAGAACTAAAGCCTCTTGACCATTCCAAATGTCGTCAATGGTCAGAATGGTGGGAAAAAATGGCAACAGTGGATGATCAATTTTCGAAGAAAATCATCTTCAGTGATGAGGCACATATTCATCTCAGTGGATTCGTCAATAAGCAGAATTGCCGCATTTGGGCGTATGATAATCCAAGAGTGATTGTCGAAAAACCAATACACCCACAAAGAGCGGGGTTTATGGGCTGACGGCATCATCGGTCCGTATTTTTCCAAAATGAGGCCGGTCAGGCAGTTACTGTGAATGGTCTTCGCTATCGGGAGATGATAACGAACTTTTTATGGCCCGAATTGGAAGATATGGATGCGGACGATATGTGGTTTCAACAGGACTGTGCCACTTGCCACACAGCTAACTAATGGCCGCGTTATCTCACGTGGTGGTACCGTTGGACTTCTTTCTTTGGGATGATTTGAAAGAAAAGGTGTACGTCGATAAGCCAGCAACACTTCAAGAGCTAAAGCATGAGATAATTTGGCACATTAACGGCATATAACCTCAATTATGCCTCAGCGTCATGGAAATTTTGGACCATCGGATGGAGGTGTGCCACCGAGATCGCGGCGGCCATTTGGCCAATATTTTGTTCCATACATAATTGAACCATACCAATATTATCAAAGAAATAACAATAATTTCCTAAATAATTTGTATTATATTCAAAAGCAACATCGGCCCTTAAAATTTAACCACCCTTTACTCCCAACAAGCAAAGTAATACGAAAACGGTTCGAAATTGTATCGTCTAGAAGAAAAATAATATTGCGACAACAATCATATTCGTATTGCGGAACTTACCTCAGTTGGAGAAGTTTGTGCGGCCAGGGCGATACGCCAAGGCAATACGAAAGCAATACATCCGGATGATAAATCGGCGATATTGCCAGATTAACATCCGGAAGAAATCTGGATGATATCGCCATAATATCACCTGGAAGATTAAAACGGGATATCGCCAGATAACCACCTAGAGGACAAAAACGCAATTTGCCATATTTTTACGTTTTTCATATTTCAAAATTAATATTTACATAAAGTAGTGAATAAAGAAATACAATAACCTCATAAATGATAAGCAAACATAAAACAACTAAGAGTTAGAAATTAAATAAATGGACATCAGAGAAAAATAATACAGATGACTGTTTTCCACTGCTGTTTTCACCTTATGTTCTTTATTATTTCGGTCTTTCGCATGTTAAAAATGTTTGTGGTTAATCAGTTGGACGTTTTTTTACACTTGGGTTTGCAAAAGAACCAATGCATATAATACAAGCTATATTATTCAAAACTCCGCTTACATAACTTTAAATGCAGAAATGTTATAATTTTGAGTCTATGGTTTCTCCTTGGATCCCATCCAAGTAAATTTGTTGACCTAGCGGTCAGTTAAAATCTTTTTGATAGCGTGCCTTATCAAAACTACATGCCACTCCTCGAATTTTGAAAATAATGCCTGTGTGAAATGCAAAAAAAGTAAATGTCTGATAAAAAGTTATATCCAAAAGATGTGTATCAAAAATGTAGTTACCAGTTGGATTTTTGTCACTTGCTACTGATTTCATTTAGAACTTCAACTTGCAGCTTCTTATAGCATTCTAGATCATTTTGCAATGCACCAACAAAATATGAATATGATAAGAAACACGGATTTCCAATGAAACAAAATCAATATCGCCAATATTTCTTCAAAATGATACAATGGTGATAAGAAAAAAATACTTTGATGAATTTCTTCAAAATGAAAAAATGGAAGGTATTGCCGCAATATCTTCCTGGTGCTATATCATCCAAATGTTTGTAGGGTTTCTGATTTGGCTATACACTGACTCGTTCGTTTGTGACTCCAAGCCGAAGGTTGTAATTCTCTACAACGATTTTGTTAAAATCATTTCCACCCTTTGATAGCGGTAGTTTGCAGCCAAATAATAAATGTGAGCATGCCATTTGTAAATAAGTTTGCATTTTATTAAATTCGTATGCAAAATGGCCTTGGACAATATCCCAGTTCAAATCAATCTATGAAAATTTTATGAAAATTTTTTATGAAATCATATTATGAAAAATATTGAACTTCTATGTCAAAAGTTCATCGAATGAAGAACTGCATTTCATAGTTTCTAAGAAATCTATCTATATATATAAAAGAGTTGCGTTACTGACTGAAATTCGGTGAGTTCCTTGCAATGACAATGCAGACGAGCTACAAATAGGGATTTTTCGAAATTTGTACTTTTAAGGGGTGAGCGGGACAAAAAGGGATACAAATGGTACCAACTAAAGTATTACAGCTAGAATCGTGAAATTTGGTATGTAAATTCCTCTGACCATATAGCGGGATAAAATTAACAAATAACTGTTTTTTTCCGCGTGCGAAACTGACATGTTTCATACATTTTATGAAGTGTTTCGTTGGTGACTTTTTAATGGAAATTTTCACCGAGGTTAAGCCAAAATCATAAATAGTATAAATATAATTCTTTCAGTGTACTTCCCAGAAAATGCGTTTTGTGCACAACATTGCCAAGATTTCAAGAAAAACGTTATCGAATTTACAATAAATATTATTCATATATATTATTATAATTCATAAATATTATTCATAATTCTTTCAGTGTACTTCCCAGAAAATGCGTTTTGTGCACAACATTGCCAACATTTCAAGAAAAACGTCATCGACTTTACTTTACAATATATCTTATTTATATATTTGGACATAGTGCTAAATTTGTCAACATGCAAAAGTGGCTATGAACAATAAAATCGCGAATTGTAGGAAATTTTGAAATCTTTTTAATTCTAGCAATTTTTAGATTAAACTGTGGAAGAATGAATAATAACTACTCTTAAAATGAAGGAGAAATCTGCTTTTTTTTTCTCTCACCTAAAAAGTTGTGTTTTTGTTCGTAGCCACGTTTGAATATAAGCCCTCGATATTCCAAAATTCATTGGCGATGATCCAAATTTTTACAATTTTCGAATCACAAGCTGGGGGTATTTATCACTTCACTTTTTCGACTGCTCTCTTTTTGATTAATACTTGATATTGACAAAAAATCTGTAGCATTATGCAGAGGGTAAATTTTGGGATAAACTGAATTAAAATGCCATGCCATCCCTACCTCTACTTAACATAACTTTTTCGTCTGCTTAAGCCCCAGATGTCTGCAGTCTGATAACATGCCCATGCCTATATGGAACTTTATAAGTGTATGGAGTGTTCACTCTTTTTCTTTTTTTGTTAGTTTCAACAACTGCAACCAGGATTATCTTTTTTATGTGATTGCAACTCCTTTTGAAATATTAATGCAACACATGTGACACGACTTTACTCAACTCCGCTATCCTTGCGGTCGGCGGTGGCGCATGTGTTTGCTTGTGTTTGTTCGGCAAATGTTTTATTAAAAAAGCATTAAATAAATCCCATGAAGAAATACTTTCATCAACTCTCTCGAGCGAGTGAGTGGATCCTTTGAGCAGCGTTGAAATATGAATGTTGTAATAACAAGAACAAAAACATACTTAGGTTGGTTGCATGCACCAGCCACACCACACCACACACACACCAAAAATAGTTTAGGTTAAGATGGTATTACAACTCCCCCGCCCTCCATCAGGACATGTGTGGGAGTGTGTGCGTTGGTATGTGTGTGGGTAAAAGGAACTTAATCCCTGGAGATTGCCAGTAAAGCGGATGGGTGAAAGCAGCAACAAAAACATACTACAATCAATTTCAAGTATATTACGCCGTGCTGCCAGAATATTGAATAAAGGTATGCGTGTGAGTGAGAGTTTAAATTCCTAGAATTCCTACGGGAAAAAGACAAAAGCAAATATTAATTAATTTTAAGTTGTAGTCTTTTCTGCGAAATTAAGTCATTCTCTGAAGAGTTTCAATTTGAAAAAATTCCACAGAATTCTGGTGCACTTTTTCAAATGTTTCCATTGGGGCCGGCTAGAGTTTTGTGAAGATCTTTCTGTAGTGCAAAAGGCTTCCGAGAAGCTTTAGTGATATTCAGGTCGCCATGGACATGTGAACAACGGTGATGTACTTCGCGGAATCCATTTGTGGACAGACGACTACTACTATGATTCATTCCATGGCATACCGAATAAAAATTGCAACTTCCATCCGAATATTTCTGAAACATTGAATATATCGATCATTTATTTTATTTGGACTGGGATATTTTAGAAAGATTTTCGTTAAAACATAACTTTAATAATGAGTCCGATTTTGCTGAAAGCGTAAATAGTTTAAAGGCAGTCCTAGGAAAGAAACCGAAATGTTTTAAATAAAGTTATTTAGATTTGGAAATTACAAAAACCCTGTCGATGTATTTTGAAAGCTAAAAAACTATTTATCGTTTTTAAACTACTTTGCTCTGCTTTAAGATGGTATGCCTAAGCTTAATCGTCGTCTGATTTTGTTTTGACCGTGTTTTAGGCAATTTCGTGTTAAACTGTATGAAATTCTCTAGTCAAAGCGATTTATAACTGAATTTCATTATAGTAGTTTCAGCCTTTTGGTTGGTACAATTGTAATTCCCTTTCGCCCTATTCCCAATAAAAATATGAATTTTTAAAAATTATTTTCATTATTTTATTTTCAGTAGTATATTCGTAACATCTTTATCCCCTTTCATGGGGAAATATATATTATATCACTTAGTTTACAAATCTATGAAATTCGATGGATATTTAGGGTGGGCCATTGAAAACTTTAAATTAGAATAGTGTAGAGTTATTTTGGAAAACGGAGTATGCGTACTATTGAGGATGTTTGCTAATGTCTTTCCAATTAATTGACGAAACTTAGTAATTAAAATAATACAAAGTAATTCACTTTTATTGAAAAAATTAATTAAATAGATTAGAAATAATAGTAAAAAGAATATACGTTGAATATGCGTTTTAGTCAGGACATGTTTTCGGACGATGTTGCTCGTTTAGCTCTCTCACAGCGACTGACTAAGTAGGTCAAATGTCAAAGCCTCTGGATTTTATCTGCGTTGCTCACGTCGGCGGTTAGATTTCAGAGTTATCATTATAAAGGCCTACATAAAAAAGTACTGATTATTATTTGAAATTGTTGTTTTATTGGAAAGGTTGAACTTTGTCATTTTATAATGGAACTCAATATCATTCATAAGGCGAATTTTTCAGTACAGCCCAAAATCCACAAATCCACACATGGCTCGTTGTGGATGCACTGGCTTATCAATAGTCACGTATGGGTTCTCTGAACCCCATACGCGGCAATTTTGTTTATTGACATAGCCACCGAGATGAAAATGAGTTTCGTGAAGGCCGATCTCTTTCCGAAAATTTGCTGCGTGAATTTATTTTGCGTTAAGTACTACTTTGGAAGTAAGTTTTTAATATTTCCCAATTTTGTTCAAGCGTATAAAAATCACATATTTTAACCGATTTTCTTCAAATTTGCAACAGCGACTTATATTTCATCTGGAAACAGCTTTGGTAAAATTGGCTTAGATCGGTTAAGATTTATATATAGCTCCCATATAAATTTCGGTCCCGGCTTGACTTTTTCTGCACCAGAAACCACGTATTTTCACCGAATTTCTTCAAATTGGGCATAGCACGTTATACTTGAACTGGAAAAACCTAGGGTAAGTAGGTCGCTTTACATATTAAAATAATACTTCAGGTCAATTCAAAAAATAAATATTCTTATTTGTATACTTTCAAAAACCTTAAATACCATAAATATTAGTAGATAGTGGGTGCTACAGTTGGTTGTATTTCCATCTTATTTTAATTCCAAAAGTAGAAATTTTGAAAATCCATTATCACACGTACACAGTGCAAGATAACCTATCATCATGATTCAACAAATTTTTGCCGTAAAGGTGAAAATTAGGAATTTGGAAAAATCTTTTCTTTTTCTAGCTGCGGCCATTTGGTTGGTACCATTTTTATCCCCTTTTTCCAATTTTACCCCCATAAGAGTACGACTTTCTAAAATATCATGTCTACGCAATTAGAGGGATTTACACATTGAATTTAATCTGTAGTCGTTTAGTTGGTACTATTTTTATCCCTCTGTACCCATTGTATCCCTTGAGAGTACGAATTTGGAAAAAACCTTTTATTTTTCGTGTCTACTCAGTCAGAGGAATGTATACTACGAATTTCTTTCTCTAGCTGCGGTCATTTGGTTGGTACTATTTTTATCCCCTTTTTCTATTTTGACCCCAAAAAGTACGAATTTCGAAAAATCCATTTATTTTACGTGTCTACGCAACCTGAGGAATGTATACACCGAATTTCATTATTCTAGGTGCAGCCGTTTGGTTGGTACCATTTTTATCCCTCTATTCCCATTTTATCCCTTAAAAGTAAGAATTTGGAAAAAATACTTTTATATTATGTATCTACTCAATTAGAGGAATGTACACACCGAATTTCGTGTTTCTAGCTATTTTCGTTTGATATGTACCATTTTTATCCCTTTTGGGATATATATATTGCAAAATATGCTTAAATACTCTAAAATATTAGGGGTTATTATGGGTATTTTTAGTCCTTGTGAGGGAAAAAATTATCCCTTAAGGGCCGATTTCGCCTAGTTTCAATCCCAACCGATCTACGACTATAAGACGCATTTATGGAAAATTTGGACGTCCTAGCTCCTTTCGTTTAGATGCTAGTGTCCTTTCAACAGACGGAAGGACAGACGGACGGACATGGCTAGATCGTCTTAGAATTTTATGACGATCAAGAATATATATATAGGGTGTTTTTTATTGGGGTATAGAACTTTAAGTTGGCATCACTTTTTTACCTGGCGGTCATTTTGTCAGCTGTCAAGTGATTAATATTTAGTTTGGTTTGCCATTTCATCATGAACAGGTTGACAAAAGAACAACGCTTGCAAATCGTGCAAATTTATTTCGAAAGTAATGGTTCAGTTCGCGAAGTTCACCGCAAGCTCCGTCCATTTTATGGTCGACATAATCGTCCATCAGAGCAATTAATTCGGTTAACCGCATAATTTCGCGGAATGGACCTGTCAATTGGCCACCAAGATCGTGTGATTTGACACCATTGGATTATTTTCTTTGGGGATATGTGAAATCGCTCGTCTACGCCAACAAACCAGAAACGTTAGGGGACTTGGAAGCCAACATTCGTGGCGTTATTGCCAACATACGGCCCCATATGCTGGCTATATTCGAGCCAGCCGCGGCGGCCACATGCCCGAAATCATATTTAAACATTAATGGCATAAAATTATCCTTCCAATAAAGCCAAATTGATGGACATTAAAACGATTTTCTTGTGTTTTATTTCAATTCGAAGTTCTATACCTCAATAAAAAACACCCTTTACTTTATAGGGTCTCAGGTCGATATTTCAATGTTTTACAAACGGAATGACATAAAGGGTGATTTTTTAGCTATTATCTTTTTGGCGACACTGATTTAAACAGCTGACGCACATTTCGTGTTTTGTTTCACTGTCAAACATCTTCAGTTTGGTCTATCATTTAACCATGAATTGTCTTACAAACGAACAACGCTTGCAAATTATTGAATTTTATTATCAAAATGCGTGCTCTGCTAAGAAAGTTCATCGCGCGCTTCCATTTTATGGTCAGTTTAATCGACCCACTGAAGCGGTTATTTGGGCTATTGTGACTAAATTTCGCACCAAATTTACATTGTTGGACATTAAACCACCAACACGCTTACGTAGAGTGCGAACTGAAGAAAATATTGCAGCTTTGTCGGCCAGTGTTAATGATGACCATCAATTATCGATTCAAAAACGTGGAAATGCCAAAATTGGACTAAGCGGATGGACCATTTGAGGCGCAGTCAAGGTCAACATTTCCATGAAATAATCTTCACACATTAAATTATATGGACCATGCTATCGATTCAAATAAAGATTTCATGCATTTTTCTGAATTTTATGTGTTTTTTTTTGAAAAGCTTTCCTATAGCTTTTAAAAAATCACCCTTTAGTTAGTATACCCCCATCCTGGATGTGGAGGGCATAATAATCATTCTGAAGATGTTTGAAATAAATTCTGGTTGATTTTGCAAGAAAAAAATAGAAAAAAAATCGTAAAAAACAAAAGTCATCATTTCCTCACTTCCAAACTCACGCATTCACAATTGACATATAAGAACAATGCTTTAATGTTTCAAAAAAAAAAAGATTAATATTATCAATTCAAAAATCAAAATAAACGAAATAAACTTGTAAAAACTTTAAAAAATATAACACGGCTACACTATTCCACTTCAATATTCTAAAAGTAATTGAAATTGCCTTCAAAACAAGGTATAGGACATTAAAACCAGTTTAGTATTTCTGGAGTTACAGGCGCTTGAATGAACACTAGGGCGTACCTCAAAAAAAAGTTCGCCGTACACCTTCGAATATGAAGTATTATTGAAAGGTAGTTTCAAAAAATTTTTTTTTATTTTTTTATGCCGAACGTAGGGGTCGCGCTTTTACATTTTTCTATATAACTTCTGCATTTATAAACGGATTTTAAAGTGTGATACATCGATGTTTTTCTCTCGACGAGGCCGATTTTTTTGTCTTTGAAGTCATTGAGCTCAAGCACCCCCTTCTGGTACTTACCCATCATATCTCAGTTGCTACTACCCTAATGTACCACTCTAATATCAGAAAATTAAAGCTCGCATAAAATCATGAATCATGCTTGAGCTCAATGACTTCAAAGACAAAAAAATCGGCCTCGTCGAGACAAAAAAATCGATGTATCACACTTTAAAATCCGTTTATAAATGCAGAAGTTATATAAAAAAATGTAAAAGCGCGACCCCTACGTTCGGCATAAAAAAATAAAAAAATTTTTTTGAAACTACCTTTCAATAATACTTCATATTCGAAGGTGTACGGCGAACTTTTTTTTTTACTTGTAACCTGGTACGCTCTAATGAACACACCTCTTTGAAAAAAATATTTTTTTTACCCTTAATTCGTGAAAAAAATTCTATTTTTTTCCAAAAATACGTATAAAATATTTTTATGAGAAAAATACATACCGCATAAAATGAGAATCGCATCAATTAACTACTTAAATTGAAAATATAAAATATTATATTTAGATTATTTTGTGGGTAGCAAGGTCAAGGGTCAAGGATCGTATCTAGGGCGCCAATTTTAGGACGTAGCTGTTATCTGGGGGCATGGCACCAATACCAAAACAAAACTACCAGAATCGTTTCGGTCAGAAATGTATGGTCCTCAAATGGTTAATGTGATAATAGAAACATTTTCAAATATCAAAGTTCAGATCGGTCATGGGCACAACTGTATCACCACAACACTCTGTTCAGTGATTTTGGCTAATTTTGGCTTAGTGGATACGTCAGTAAGCAAAATTGCCGCATTTGTAATGAAGAGAATCCAGACGATATTCACGTAGCGCCGTTGTAGCCACAAAAACTAGCTGTTCGATGTACTTTATGGTCATGTGGCCCTTCTTTGAAAATCAGAACTTTAAGAACGTTGCATTATTGACAAGCGCTGTGGCTTCCGGTTATTGCATGCCTCGATTGTCTTTCCAATCGACTTTGTGTGGATAACATTTGCTGCTGGCGTTATTTCTCGAAATGAATCGCAGTGGCCTGCGATTTAACTCCTCTATATTATTTTCTCTGGGATTAAGTGAAGTCTTTGACTTATTTGAACAAACCGAATACAAATGCCTAGAATGACGATGTTCTGTGAACCTTTGCCGAGATAAGACCGCAATTGCTCGAATACACCACAAATGATATTCAAACACTAATTGCATTAAATTGTTTAAAGTCATTATTTTATTTCAATTTAAAAAATCACCCCTTATTGAAATCACCTTTCAGTTCTTCGAACTAAGAACCAAAAAGATTTTGTGCCACAATGGTTACATGCACAATACTTTTCAGTGACCACTGTATGACTGTTGTATTCACGTTTTTTTCCCTGTAAAAAGTCCTTACAACTGCAATTCCATTGAAATCGAACAACGGCACAACAACAAAATTGATGAAAAATTGCCAACATCATATTTCATTGGTATGATGACCATGATGTTGACGACGACGACGACGACGATAATGATGTTGGCTTTCCATGAACACACGTAATGGCACAAAATCCTCAAACACGGACACACGCGGACACTTCTTTAAACCCATGCCCATATGCCAGGATGCGAACACTTTGCATACAACACCAACGGGCGAATGTGAGTGATGGCGGGTGGTGGGAGGAGTAGGGGGTGACAGGGAGACATTCGCTTAGTAACCATGGTCCATTACAAATGATATTTGACGTGCCATTTTGCCCTCAAACAGTTATGCGCATTTTATAGAACAACAACAACAACAACACGAGCAGTAGCAACAGTGCGGTCAGCAGCTCCAACAATGCCACCGGGCTGAGGAGGAAACGGATGTTGGGACTTTATTAGATATGGTTTCATATTCAAAGCTTTCGAGACACACTCTCACACGCAGCAGCCATACAACAAAGTCGTTGTCGTTGGCGTGGTCGTTATCGTGGTTGGTTTGGCTGTGATGCTAAATGGTGGCAAAGATGAGGCTGCTGCTGCCCTCCAATCTTAGATTATACAGGGATATAGTTGGGCACAGTGTCCGGCCAAAAGATTAAAAACTATTTTTTCCTTTTACAATGATTCCAAAGGTTTGGTAGTGATTCTAAATTGTGACAATGAAGAGAGAGAACTCCCATCTTATATTATACAGGGATAAAGTTGGGCACAGTGTCCGGCCAAAAATTAAAAATTATTTGTTTACCCTCCACCTCCAGGATGGGGGTATACTAAGTTTGTCATTCCGTTTGTAACACCTTGAAATACCGACCTGAGACCCTATAAAGTATATATATTCTGTTGAAAGCACGCTAGCATCTAAACGAAAGGAGCTAGGACGTCCAAATTTTCCATAAATGCGTCTTATAGTTGTAGATCGGTTGGGATTGAAACGGGACGAAATCGGCCCTAAGGGAAAAATTTTTCCTTCACAAGGATTGAAAATACCCGTACCAACCCCTAATATTTTAGAGTATTTAAGAATGTTTTTTTTTCAAGATATCTGCTTGTACTTACTTGATATAGGATATGCGCATTCCCCCTAGAACAAAAACGTGCACCATAAAGTGATTTTTATTCGAACGGGTAAAATGGGATAAAAATGGTACCTATCAAACGACAACAGCTAGAAACACGAAATTCGGTGTGTACATTCCTCTAATTGAGTAGATACATAATATAAAAGTATTTTCTCCAAATTCGTACTTTTAAAGGGTAAACTGGAATTAGAGGGATAAAAATGGTACCAACCAAAAGGCTGCACCTAAAATAATGAAATTCGGCGTACACATTCCTGGTTGCGTAGACACGTAAAATAAAGTGATTTTTCGAAATTCGTACTTTTTGGGATTTAAATGGGAAAAAGGGGATAAAAATGGTACCAACCACATGACCGCAGCTATAGTCATGAAATTCGGAATTTATATTCCTCTGATTGCGTTGATACGAAAAATAAAAAGGTTTTTCAAATTCGTACTTTCCAAAGATACAATGGGTACAGAGGGATAAAAAAGGTACCAACTAAACGGCTACAGCTAGAATAATGAAATTCGAGATTTTCGAAAAACGTACTTTTAAGGGGGTAAAAATGCTACCAACCAAATGACCGCAGCTAGAGTCATGGAATTCGGTGTATATATTCCTCTGACTCGGTGTATAGATAATGGATTTTCAATATTTGTACTTTTGTATTTTCGTAATTAAAATAAGATGGAAATACAGCCAACTGAAGCACCCACTATCTACCAATATTTATGGTATTTAAGCTTTTTTGGAAGATTTCTGTCATCTAAATGGTGGTTAGATTTAAAGGGCCGATGTTGATTTTGAATAAAACACAAATTATTTAGGAAATTTTTTGAGTCATAATTGAGGTTCTATGCCGTTAATGTGCCGAATTATATCATCCTTTAGCTCTTGAATTGTTGCTGGCACCTTTTCTTTCAAATAATCCCAAAGAAAGAAGTCCAACGGTGTCAAATCACATGATCTTGGCAGCTAATTGACATCGCCACCACGAGAGATAACACGACCATTGAATTTGTCGCGCAAAAGAGCCCTTGTTTCCTTAGCTGTGTGGCAAGTGGCACCGTTCCGATTCGGGCCATAAAAAGTTCGTTATCATCTCACGATAGCGAATACCATTCACAGTAACTGTCTGGCCATTTTGGAAAAAATACGGCCCGATGATGCCGCCAGCCCATAAACCGCACCAAACAGTCACTCTTTGTGGGGGCATTGGTTCGTTTTTCGACAATCAGTCTTGGATTATCATTCGCCCAAATGCGGCAATTCTGCTTATTCACGAATCCACTGAGATGATTGTGTGCCTCATCGCTGAAGATGATTTTCTTCGAAAATTGATCATCCACTGTTGCCATTTCTTGCCGCCATTCTGACCGTTGACGACCGAAAAAATCTCGACATGATCTGAACGCCCATTTACATAATAAGCCTGAATAACTTTAACGCTTTGCTCGATTTTGCATCTTTCCATGGTTCAAATGGAGTTAGTGTGAAATTGAGAACTGGGACGATCCATTAAAACCACTGACCATACTGAAATGGAAGACATTTATCCAAAAGTATGGTGAGATCGATACAATTCACATACCACGATGGATCAAATATTCCCCAAGATGTAAAATGGAAGTACATGGTTTTTGCGACTCATCGGAGTTGGCATATGCGGCTGCGTTGTATGCACGAGTAGAGATAGAAAATAAAATGTTCACTAATTTATTAGTCTCGAAATCGAAAGTAGCGCCCAATAAAAAGGTGTCGTTGCCAAGATTGGAATTATGCGGAGCTTTACTTCTGTCCCAATTAGTGCATACATTCCTTCCACAGTTCAAAATTCAAAAAGAATCGCTATTTTTATGGTCGGATTCAACAATCGTTTTAGCTTGGCTAAAAAAGCCCTCTTATAGTTGGACGACATTTGTGGCAAATAGAGTGGCAAAAATTCAGGAAAAAGTAGGTAATTGTTGGAAACATGTATCGACATACGATAATCCGGCTGATCTAGCAACCCGGGGGCTTAAAGGAGAAAGATCTTTGGTGGTCTGGTCCACCATGGTTGCCAGAAGAGAAGAAGTTCTGGTCCTCCAACTATGAAATACCAAAGACTAATGTGGAGGCTAAGCCTTTGAAGGCGCATGTAGCTAGATCATCCGATATAGATGACATTCTCAACGAATTTTCCTGTCTTTCGCGAGCCATGCATGTAGTTGGTTACATGCTGCGCTTTTTTAAGCTCACCCACCCATCTTTCAAGGGAAAAGTGTTATTTGAAGGCAATAGACTGTCCATTAAGGAGTTGACATCAGTTCGTAGACGACTAATGATGTTGTCCTAAAGACAGCATTTTCCTCAAGAATATGATTGCCTGACCCATAAAAAGCCAAAAGCCCGCTTCTGACTCTGACGCCTTTCTTGGACAAAGATCAGATAATTCGCGCGAATGGTCGCCTTGGTTCCACTCTGTCTCTCTCTTATAACGAAAGGCATCCGGTGATTTTGGCTTACCAAAGTGGATTTGCAAAACTATATGTGGCTTTTATTCACCAATTGACCTTTCATGGAGGTGTTCAACTTATGGTGGCGACTATTCGTCTCGAATGCTGGATCCTTGTATATCAATGTATGTTCCGCATAGGACGCCAAACCGGTTGACCGATTCGCCTGAAAATTTTACTGTATCTAATTTCTGGACAGGGAATGTGTCTTGTATATACTAGGTCATGATAGGACAGAGGGGGATAGTACCTCCCACACAAAAAATATTTTAAAACTATCAAAAATTACTCATTTTATCTTCCAAATCATACGAATAGGAAAAATTGAAAATTGAAAAAATTGAAAGATTAAACAACGCCGTGTACAATACTAGTTTATTTATAAAATTATTTCTTCAATATTTTTATAAGTTTTGCGTTGGCTATATTAAAATAAATTAACATTTTCCTTTAATGTTACTCTAATGTTACACTTCTACGAAAATCGACAGCCTCTGTAGAATGCAATCCATGGTGGAGGGTATATAAAGTTCGGCCGGCTGAACTTAGCGCCGTTTTTACCTGTTTTCATTTACAACGATTCCAAAAGTGCAGTTTCGGAGGAAAGTTTGAATAAATAGAAAGCCGAAAAACAATCAATAATGAATGAGATGAATCGATAGTTTAAAACCGTCTGTGAAGAGATACTATTGTTCTGTTAAGAAGGAAGGTTTACAGGATTATTTTTTACAATAAATAAAGTCGTAGCCAATCATTTTTTATTTTTGCGGTTAGACCACTCTTGGTCTCGTATATTTTGTAAATCGTTTAATAAACTATTTACAAAATTATCCAGGAGAATAATTAATTGCCATTACCTTTTCTCTTTATGCAAACGAAGTAGTTCGCCAATTGTTTGACCTGTCACTGTACACATACATATAGATCTGATGGCGTGTGTAGTATTTGTAAATCTCTTCCTTTGTGTCACTTTTTATCTCTCCGTTTAATGCGTGTTATACGTTGTATACGTGCTGTGTGTGTGTGTGCGTCTGTGCTGATGTTATTTTTGGTTTTTGTTTGAACATCATCATCGTCATCACCAGCCTCATCAGTTCACACAAATACATCGTTTCTTGTTTCTTTCTGACTTACTTTCATTTTGCCACCCCCCCCCCCTTCCTTGATGGGCTATGACGCAACAGGTTGGCGTGGCATGTGCCACGACACTCTCTGTATGTGGCATCATCGTCAAACAGCTGTTGTAACATTTAGTCACCGTGTACTGTCCTCAACCAAAGGTTGGTGATTTGTTGTGCGACTACCCGATATCATCAATTTGTCCTTCTTGTGTGTGCGTGTGTCAGTCATATTGTTGTCCGATTTTTTTCGATTTCTCAGTCAATATCGACTATATTTTTGGTCGTTTTTAATTAAATAAAAATTCAATTTTTATAAAATTAATTGATAAAATTGAACACCACCGCGGAATGAATGATGAGATGTGAGAGCAAATAACAACACGAAGGCGAGAGAGATAAAGAAGAAAAACAAAAACAAAGTATTCAATAAAAATAACAAATTTAATTAAAAAATCCATGTTTACAAACAGACAGACTGCCAGACGGACCTACAGACAACCAACATAACAACAAAAAAGAGTAACACAGACAGCGCCCGTCACAAAAGAAATAAAAAACAATAATTGGTGTTATAAAAAGTGTTCACCGTGCACCGTTGCGTATGAGTGTTGCTGTGTTGATTGACAGACGTGATTGCGTATACGCCTCAGTGCTTTGGTTCCGGGTATTTGTGTGTGTTTCAAGGTGATGGTAATTTCGTTATATTGCCGTTTCTTCTATTTGCTTTGAATTTAACCAATGTTAACATATGTTAGCCATATTTTGGTCAAATCTTAAAGATTTAAGTATAAAAGTTTATATTATACCAAAATAGTATAAGCACCCTAGTATTACATTTGATTGTGATGTATTTAGTACTGAATAATATATACATTTAGTATATTAATATTTTTAAGTTTTGTACGAGATTGTAGTCGACTTTTTAAATAGCTTTATTAACGTGCTATTATGATTCCAAATAAAATAAGATTAAATAGCCCAAAATACACATATTTCCCATGAAATATTGTGCGTAGTAAAACTATGAGCATGAAATTTGTGATAACAAAAATAACATTATACTTTTTATACACTCCACGAGAGTATTATGGCTTTGTGCATTTGTTTGTAACACCCAAAAGGAAGCGGGATAGACCCATTGTTAAGTATACCGATCGACTTAGAATCACTTTCTGAGTCGATTTAGCAATGTCCGTCTGTCTGTCCATCTATTGTTGTAATCAAACTACAGCTCGCAATTATAGTCCGATCTTAACAAAAATTGGCACAAGTAAGTTTTGTGGATCAAGGACGAACGCTATTTAATTTGGAGCAAATCGGTTCAGATTTAGATATAGCCCCCATACAAATGTCGCTCCCGATTTGACATTTTCCGCTCTAGAAACCACATATTGTACCCGATTTTCTTTAAATTTGGCACAACATCTTATAATCCAACTACAGACACCTATGCAAAAATTGGATAAGATCGGTTCAGATTTAGATTTAGCCCCCATACAAATGTCGCTCCCGATTTGACATTTTCCGCTCTAGAAACCACATATTGTATCCGATTTTCTTTAAATTTGGCACAACATCCTATAATCCAAGTACAAAAACCTATGGTGAAAGTGTGTAAGATCGGTTCAGATTTAGATATAGCCCAAATACAAATGTTGCTCCTAAATGTTTAACCGATTTTGGCCAAACTATATATATTATATTTCACCTATTTCGTTCCAGATTTCAATATACCCTCATACATATGTTCTTTCCGATTTAAAATTTTTTGTCAAACACATACATGTACAGGATACAAAAATCAAAAATTTTTTTTTTCAAACACATACATTTACAGGATACAAAAATCCTTCCCGTTTTCGCTTTTTCACCGAAATAAATTGTATACGGATAGAAAGTGGAGTGTATCATAGAGTCGGCCCCGCCCGACTTTAGCCTTTCCTTACTTGTTATAGTTGTAAAGAGTGATTTTTTTGAGGTTAGGATTTTCATGCATTAGTATTTGACAGATCACGTGGGATTTCAGACATGGTGTCAAAGAGAAAGATGCTCAGTATGCTTTGACATTTCATCATGAATCGTCTTACAAACGAACAACGCTTGCAAATTATTGAATTTTATTATCAAAATGCGTGCTCTGTTAAGAAAGTTCATTGCGCGCTTCCATTTTATGGTCAGTTTAATCGACCCACTGAAGCGGCTATTCGGGCTATTGTGACTAAATTTCGCACCAAATTTACATTGTTGGACATTAAACCACCAACACGCTTACGTAGAGTGCGAACTGAAGAAAATATCGCAGCTGTATCGGCCAGTGTTAATGATGACCACCAATTTTCGATTCGTCGCCGTTCGCACCAATTGGGTCTCTGTTACTCAAAAACGTGGAAATGCCAAAATTGGACTAAGCGGATGGACCACCTAAGACGCAGCCGCGGTCAACATTTAAATGAAATTATCTTCAAAAAGTAAATGTCATGGACCAATCTAACGTTTCAAATAAAGAACCGATGAGATTTTGCAAATTTTATGCGTTTTTTTTTTTAAAAAGTTATCAAGCTCTTAAAAAATCACCCTTTATATATTTAGATATTCACCCTTATTCCAGTTGTCGTCGTCAACGTCGATTTTGAGTCAACGTCAACATCAATTCAATGCTAGTTTGGTATTCTGTAACACTATTGGGTCGACGACGACTGTTAATCGATAATTTACACAAAACAAAAAACGCATCTCTAATATTCAGTCAGCTGATTAAATTTGAAAATTAGACAGGTGTCAATTTACCAGATGAAATATGAGTGGCAAAAATTAAGGAATGTGGGTGCGTGTGTTTTGTTATTTCTTCAAAAGGTTCCAACATTACTTTCTTGCCAGTAAAACAATCAAATCGGAAAAGAATCAAATCGACATCAAAATTAAGATGTCTAGCCGACACTCAGCTGGAGCGATCGCCGCGGAAACGAATTTATCTTGGGACTATAAAAAATGCTGAAAGAAAGTAAGCTTCTGTATCCAAACCACATTCTACCTCTTGAACATCACATTTATCGCCCAGAATGACGAATGGACGGTGCCCTCAAAATGTGTCAGATATGCTCTCTGGTAGTATTACGCTCGACTGTTGGCGACAATTTTCATCTAAACTTTTCGTTTTAATGAAATGTCATGTTGCATGTCTTGGCGGACCAAAGACATTTATTTTTTTTGTTATTCCATCCATCCCTGCAAGCAACTGGAAGATTTTCAAAATTGTTATCAAAATTAATTAATTAATTTTTTTTCGAAATTGTTATCAAAATAAATAAATTAATTCAATTGTTTCGCGTTTTTTATTTTAAGTTTTTCCAATTCATCCACAATTTTATTTTATTTATCATTTTTGAAAATTTAAAATGTTCAAGTAATCACCGAAAACGGCGACGACAAAAATCAGAGTCGCGTCAACACAATATCAACGTCACATAGCTTACAGAATATCAAATATGCGTCGACGACGATCGATAAATCTCAATATTGACAACGCGAATACCAATTTACAATCGTCATGACGGCGTAATTTTGTGTCGACGACGACTACTGGAATAAGGGCGATTGATGGAATTTTAGAAGAAGAAAAAGCTGAGATTGTCAATTTGATCTTGGCATAAAATGAAACTGTGAAACAATTACGGAGAAAACATTAAAACTGTTTAATGTGTAACTGAATAAATATATCAGACCATAAATGAATCAAATGGTGTACTAAGCGGCCCACCTATGTTGGAGCGGGACTCATCTTTGAGTATAGCGATCGGCTTAGAATCATAAGCTGCCTGTCCATTCATCTGTCCACCTAAAGATTATGATCAAACTACATGTCCAATTGTCATGAAATTTGGCAAATGTACTCTTACGGCTGTAGCGGTCGGTATTGTATTTGAAGAAATTCAGTTCAGATTTAGATATAATCGCCATACAGATGTCTCTCCGATGTACAATATTACACTGTCCGACAGTCCATATTACACTTGGACCAGATATACATCTGAAACTATAGATCACATATAGTTAATTTGTGTTTTTAGTTTTTCATTTTCTCGTCCTGTTGGCCCTTAAAAGGACTACAAAGCTCTAAAGGATACAATTTTTCAAAAATTATTTTTAATACTTATTATCATCTTATGATATCGGTATAAATGCCAAATCAAAGAAGAGAATGTGTTCACAAAGTTCCAAAGGATACACTTTTTCAAAAATTATTTTATATAATTGTTACCACGCTATGATAACGGTGTAAGTGTTAAATTAAAGAGGAGAATATCTATTAAAAATACTTCAAATATGATGCATCTATCTGCACTAGTTTAGTTTCTCTCTGGGTCGATTTCTCCCACTTTCAATCCCAACTGATCTACAACCATAAGACACATTTACGGCAAATTTGAACCTCCTAGCTGATTTCGTTCTGAAGCTAGTGTGCTTTCAACAGACAGACAGACATGGCTAAATCGTCTTAGAATTTTACCAGGATACAAAATATATATACTATATGGTGTCTCCTTTGAATACTTCAAGGTGTTAGAAACGGAATCACAAAGTGAATATACCCCCATCCTAGGGTGGAGGGTATAAAAATAAGGCGGCAACATTGTTTCGCTTCTTTTTTCATCCTTCAGGTGCAAATTTCTTTAATTTTTGTTAAGAAGTTTAATTAATTAAGATGCGTTTAATGCCCTCCATGAATCACTACAATCAAATGTCTTCCCCTATTGGATCTTTCAAAATTGGCAGTTTTTAAATATAAAAATTTTTATTTGCAAAAATTTGATTTGAACTGTAATATTCTCCTGGCTCACGACCATTATGCAAATCTATATTTTATAGAATGCAAATTTATTTACAAATGGCATGGTGCCATGTATTACTTGGCTGCAAACTATCACTATCATGATGTCCATTCTGTGAAAGGTTTCGTTCAGGCTTCGCAGCGTCTTTTCAACAACATACCCGGCATCTTTAAGTAAATGATTCTCACAAACGAACGAGAAGCACAACTCACTTGTCGAATATCGATCATTCCATGTCAAACCGAACACCTTTTTTACGTCACCATTTCCGATTTTGTTGAAACTTTGTACGATAACTAAACTTTGTAAAAGATTTGATTCGTAGAAGACGAAAATATCCGATATTTTTTTTTTCAAAATCTATGACCAATTGAAAATTGGGAAAATCATGAAAAACGTGCCGAGGTCTGAACATTGAAAATGGTGTAGTGAGCAAACGCGTAGGCAAAATTCAATCATGGCTTATTTTAAAGGTAATTACAAGTACTTTTCGCCGGCGTTCTTGGCTATTGACTGCTACTGACAACAATTTTGTGTATTTCTGATTTTTCTTCTTCTTTTGTATTTTTCACCATGAAAACACCAACCTAAAAATTCAGAAAAAATATAGGCATATTCCCTGATCGATTCTAAACAAACCCTGACAATTTCAGCTTGGAGAAATAACTCTGCGTATCCGGCTTCGGACATACTCCATGGGAAAAAATCTTTAATTCCGGCCGAAGACCGACAACGCAAGAAATCTTTATAATGCGTAGCCGGTTTTGGACATATCCCATAGGAGTAAATAATTAATCCCGGCCGAAGGCCGGCAACGCAGACCACTTTTACTTTGCGTAGCCGGTTTTGGACATATCCCATAGGAGTAAATAATTAATCCCGGCCGAAGGCTGGCTCCTTTTAAATCATGAGGGTTTTGGGCAATATGTCGCAAATTTGGGTTTTATGACGGTCCGTGGATTGGGCCTTATAGTTTTGGGCGTTGCTGATTTGGGCGTTATTATAGAAAAAATGTCACAATGCCCAAAGGCAACGACATATTGACCAAAATCGATACATTTTACAACAACACAATCAACGCATCGTTTTTGGGCTTTATGACATTTTCAATTTGGGCGTTATGACCGTACGCCCTTTTATGACAATGTCATCCTCTAAATTGTCCTCGAAAAAGAAATACAAAATCAATGCTAACTAAAGTAAGCGACTATTCGTGCCAAATGGAAAGAGCTCGCCTTCTGGCCATCCGAACTTAACATCATTCTTATTTGGTTGGAGTAGGACTAGATTGTTCACCCTATATAAGCCACAATTACTTCAATTCTTTTGCTTCCAAAATAGCAGAAATTCAAATTGGAGATTTGCCATTACTTTCACAAGTATGCGAAAAATTTTCAGGTCTTACTACTCAAAGAGCTAGTGCTGTTATATCTTGTTTTTTAGCTATTGTTTTTTATTTTGTGAAGTAAGTGAGTGGGCTTTAAAGGATGTTACAATTTGACTGTACTCTTTTGCTGGCATATTTCCTGTAGTGCCATAAATATGTGTGCGAGTAGATGTGCGGAAGTCATCCAACCGGAAAACCAATAGCAATTGCAGTTTTTTTCCGTCACTCTTTGTTGGCCCTTTTTACGTCTATCTTTATTAGGTTTGTGTGTATAAAATCAAAGTGTTGTTCGGTTTTTTTTTCTTTTTGGAAAAACACATTGCTATTGCAGTACTATGTACTATATATATACAACTGTTTTTCCGATCTCAATAAAACTTTTGCCATTTTCAGCAAAAGCCCACGCACGCACTGTTGTGCGGAATTGTTTGGGAGTAAACGACGTCATGAAAAGGTCACACACAGACCACACAAATAAATGCGCAAAAAAAAAAAAAAAAAAACAAAACAAAACGCAAAGGTCGCCATCCACCAATAAATGAAACTACCAAAGGAGCAACTAAATGTCACAACAATCAGATCGAAATTACATTTCGTCCACTCAAGTCAAGACATGATGGGACACCCAGAGAAATAGAACAATACGCATTGAATCGTTTTTATTCAACTTGTTCAACTGTTATGGTAGTTCCGGAGCATAGGGAAATTATGCGAAATGTTGACCCTCCCCTCCTCACCCTTGGCCATGAGCTAAATAATTCTGCTGGTATCCAGATTGCTGCAGAACTTGCAGAAAATCACAAAATTTCCATTGCAAACTTTTCACCAGTTCATAATTACTGCTCATCCTTAAATTATGCAACACTTTTAGCCATTTGCATTTACCCTAAATGATGCTTCATTTTGTGCGCAACATTTTGTTCCCAAACAATTCATTTAGAAAACTATTCATTTTGCCAAAGTGTTCATCATGTAGCTGGGGAAAAAAGAGACACATGAACACTATGCAATAGGGTGTTCCACAAGAGAATTTTTTTGGAAGAGTTGATTAAAGGGGATAATAGGAAAATAAATCTTCAAATGGAAAGGTTGGAAGGTTGGTATAACCGAGTGAAATCTTGTTTATTTTCTGCCGAAATTAGGATCCGGGGAAATGCTATCATCAGATAAAATGACATAATGAACAAAAAAATATTACTTAAATATTTTACCTTAAGAAGTTTCAAAATAGTAAAAACAAGTAAAAAAAAGTGTTAAGTTTGGCCAGGCCGAATTTTATATACCCTCCACCATGTATTGCATTCCAATAATATTTTTATTATTTCAAACCACGCTTACAAGGAAAGTCAATACAAAAAAAAAACAAGTAAGGAAAGTCTAAAGTCGGGCGAGGCCGACTATGTGATACACTCCACTGAGAACGGGAATGCTTTTTGTATGATTCCTAATCATAAGCTAATATGACCTCACCCAATTTGTCAAATCGAGAAGAATATTTGTATCGGGGCTATATCCGAACATGGAATGATGTGACCCACTTACACAATAGGTTCTTCCAGTTCAAGTAAGTATAACGTGTTATGCTAAATATGAAGAAATTCTCTGAAAATACGTGGTTTCTGGGGGGAAAAGTCAAGTTGGGAGCGAATATAAATATAAATCTATATATAAATCTGAGCCGATCTGACCCATTTTCACCATTTGTGCTTCTAGTGGAAACATTAGATATTTTGCCAAATTTGAAGAATATCTGTTAAAATATGTAATGGGAGCTATATATAAATCTGAACCGATCTGACCTATTTTCACCAGAGGTGTTCCTAGTTTTAATAGACGATGTTTTGCCAAAATTGAAAACAATCTGATAAAACATATGGTTTCTAGAGCAGAAAAAGTCAAATCGGGAGCGAAATTTGAATGGGAGATATATATAAATCTGATCCGATCTAACACATTTTTACCACAGGTGTTTCTAGATGAAATGTAATATAATTTGCCAATTTTGAAAACAATCTGATAAAATTTGTGGTTTCTAGAACGAAAAAGGTGATATTGGGAGCCAAATTTGTATTGGAGCTACATATAAATCTGAACCGATCTGACCCATTTTTATCATGGGTTTATATGGTTTTTATTGGAAAAATAAGATGTTCTACCAAGTTTGAACCAAATCTGTTAAAATATGTGGTATCCAGCGTGAAAAGAGTCAAATCGGGAGTGAAATTCGTATGGGGGCTATATCAAAATCTGAACCGATCTGACCCATTTTCACCACAGGTGTTTCTAGTGGAAACATAAGATATTTTGCCAATTTTGAAGAAAGCCTTTTAAAACATGTGGTATCTAGAATGAAAAGAGTCAAATCGGGAGCGAAATTTGAATGGGAGATATATATAAATCTGATCCGATATAACACATTTTTACCACAGGTGTTTCTAGATGAAATGTAATATAATTTGCCAATTTTGAAAACAATCTGATAAAATTTGTGGTTTCTAGAACGAAAAAGGTGATATTGGGAGCCAAATTTGTATTGGAGCTACATATAAATCTGAACCGATCTGACCCATTTTTATCATGGGTTTATATGGTTTTTATTGGAAAAATAAGATGTTCTACCAAGTTTGAACCAAATCTGTTAAAATATGTGGTATCCAGCGTGAAAAGAGTCAAATCGGGAGTGAAATTCGTATGGGGGCTATATCAAAATCTGAACCGATCTGACCCATTTTCACCACAGGTGTTTCTAGTGGAAACATAAGATATTTTGCCAATTTTGAAGAAAGCCTTTTAAAACATGTGGTATCTAGAATGAAAAGAGTCAAATCGGGAGCGAAATTTGAATGGGAGCTATATATAAATCTGAACCGATCTGACCCATTTTTATCATGGGTGTTTATATTGGAAAAATAAGATGTTCTACCAAATTTGAACCAAATCTGTTAAAATATGTGGTCTCCAGCGTGAAAAGAGTCAAATCGGGAGTGAAATTCGTATGGGGGCTATATCTAAATCTGAACCGATTTTCTTCAAATTAAATAGCGTTCGTCCTTATCCGGAAAAACTTCGTTGTGCAAAGTTTCGTTTGCTTCTGGCTACAATTGCGACCTGTATCGTGATTACAAGAATAGATGAAAAGACGGACGGACAGACAGACAGAAAGACGGACATTGCTTAATCGATTAAAAAAGTAATTCTAAGTCGATCGGTGTACTTAGCAATGGGTCTATCTCGCTGCCTTTTGTGTGTTACAAACAAATGCAAAAAGACATAATACTCTCGTGGAGTGTATAATAAATATTCTTATAAAGGGTGATTTTTTAGCTATTATCTTTTTGGCAACACTGGTTTAAACAGCTGACGCACATTTCGTGTTTTGTTTCACTGTCAAACATCTTCAGTTTGGTCTATAATTTAACCATGAATCGTCTTACAAACGAACAACGCTTGCAAATTATTGAATTTTATTATCAAAATACGTGCTCTGTTAAGAAAGTTCATCGCGCGCTTCTTCCATTTTATGGCCAGTTTAATCGACCCACTGAAGCGGCTATTCGGGCTATTGTGACTAAATTTCGCACCAAATTTACATTGTTGGACATTAAACCACCAACACGCTTACGTAGAGTGCGAACTGACGAAAATATCGCAGCTGTATCGGCGAGTGTTAATGATGACCATAAATTATCGATTCGTCGCCGTTCGCTGCAATTGAGCCTCTGTTACTCAAAAACGTGGAAATGCCAAAATTGGACTAAGTGGATGGACCAGTCAAGGTCAACATTTGCATGAAATAATCTTCAAACATTAAATTATATGGACCGTACTATCGTTTCAAATAAATATTTCATGAATTTTTCTGAATTTTATGTGTTTTTTTAACTTTTTTATAGCTTTTAAAAAATCACCCTTTATATATTTTCAAAAAAGCTTAAATGCCATAAATATTGGTTGATAGTGGGTGTATTTCCATTCTATTTTAATTCCTAAAGTATGTTTGTAACTACTCATTTAGAGGAATGTACACACCGAATTTTATGCTCTTAGCTGTTTTCTTTTGATAGGTACTATTTTTATCCCTTTTTGCCCCATTTCATCCCCTACGAATAAGAATCACCGTATGGTGCACGTTTTTAATGTAGGGGGAATTCGCATACCCAATATCATGCATGTACAAGCAGACATATTGAAAAACATGCCTAAATACTCTAAAATATTAAAGATTATTATGGGTATTTTCAGTCCCTGTGAGGGAAAATTTGTTCCCTCTGGACCAATTTCGATCAGTGACAATCCCAACTGATCTACGACTATAAGACGCATTTATGGAAAATTTGGATGCCCTAGCTCCTTTCGTTTAGATGCTAGCGTGCTTTCAACAGTCGGACAGACGGACATGGCTAGATCGTCTTAGAATTTTATGACGATCAAGAATATATATACTTTATAGGGTCTCAGTTTGATATTTCAAGGTGTTACAAACGGAATGACAAACTTAGTATACACCCATCCTGGAGGTATAAAAAGTAGGGACTCCAAACATCTGGAGCTGCATTTATAATTTATTTTAGATTGTTCCCCACACTTGCCACATTAATATATATCCTGGGATTGATATTGTCTCGAAAAATAAAAAAAAATAATTTGAACTGGAGTATTTATTATTCTGGCTCAAGACCATTTGTAATTATTATTTTAAAGACTGAAATTTCCGGTACACACTACTGTATGTGAGCTCTACTCTGTTATAGTGAGTAGCGAGTGGTAGTACATCGCACTCTACACCACTCCAATTAATTTGCCAAACAACATGAAATTTTGAAAGTGCATTGCATTCATTTGAAGTGCACTCAATCAACTTAACCATTATGATGACAACAATAAACATGACATTTGTGAGAGTGAATCCAAATTAAGAGCGCCGTTGTTGGAAGCAAAAGAAAACAAACAAATAAACATACGAAAAACATACACAATAAGAGAAAAACAAACGCATCCATCCGTCCATTCATCCGCACTTTATCAGAGTTTGAACAGGAAACACATCGAAAACATAATCATCGCACATGCGAATTGTTAAATGGGGAGAAATGGTAGTTTTTTAGGATTTTTAATTACTACATTAACATGAGATTCAAAGTAAAAGGTAGGTGTCAATTTCAATATGTATTGAGTGTGTACTTCTGAAGTAGGACACACATCCATAACAATTGACAGCAAATAAATAGTCATTTTAATTAGTTAAATGGAATAGTTGACTTACGACAACTATTCAACAATTGCAATGGTAGCCTTAGAGTGGGTTTATTTAAACGCTGATCAATCTGTCACCTTTGGAATACCACTAAAAACATGATTCAAATTGTCCCTGGAAACTGTTAACAAGTAAATAGGCTATCGGAATCAGATATACCATGGAGTCCATTGTACAGTATTTCGGGCAAATTAGAGACTATTGTGGATTTTATGTGGAAGTCTAGTTATATATTAGGACAATTATGATATTTTATACTAATTACGATATTTGTTAAATAAATTGCGATATTCCATTATTATAATTTCAAATAACAAAAATAAAATTGGGGGTGAGCGATAGGGGCTACTATTCCATAACTTCCGACATAGTTATGAAAGGTATTTTCCTATGGCCATACTTCGCCACAAGTATATCCAATTTTCTGTATTTATCAGAGAAAAATGCTGCACAGAAAGAGCTAAATACCATACATACCAGTCATTTTATCCCCTTCTCCCCAGATTTCCCACTGAAAGTAATAAATTTCGAAAATTTTCTTTATTTTACACGTCTATAGAGTCAGAGAAAAGTACACATCGAATTTTATTATTCATATATATATTATTTTAAGGGGATGAAAGGAATAAAGGGAAACACATCGAATTTTCCTGGAAATAACAAAAAAATATTCGGTGTGTGCCTTGCACTTACCATTCAGACGAGCTACAAAAAGGGTATTTTTGGAAATTTGTACTTTTAAATGAGGAAAGAGACAAAAAGGTTTATAAATGGATTTTTTCGATTTTTTTACATTTAAAGGGGCGAGTGGGACAAAAAGGATAAAAATGGTACCAACTGACATATTACAGCTAGAATCGTGAAATTTGGTATGTAAATTCCTCTCACCACATAGAAGCGCAATATAAATGAATAGTGAAATTTGATATGTAAATACTTCTGACCATGTAAAGGGTGGTACAATTTTAATTTGCCGATGTTGATTTTGAATAAAACACAAATATTTAGGAAATTATTGTCATTTCTTTTTATTATGATACTATTGGTATGGTTCAATTATGTATGGAACAAAATATCGGCCATATGGCCGCCGCGCACCTTGGCGGCACACCTCCATTCGATGGTCCAAATTTTCGATGACGCTGAGCCATAATTGAGCCATAACCTCATCCTTTAGCTCTTTAATTGTTGCTGGCTTATAAAGAGTGATTTTTTGAGGTTAGGATTTTCATGCATTAGTATTTGACAGATCACGTGGGATTTCAGACATGGTGTCAAAGAGAAAGATGCTCAGTATGCTTTGACATTTCATCATGAATAGACTTACTAACGAGCAACGCTTGCAAATCATTGAATTTTATTATCAAAATGCGTGCTCTGTTAAGAAAGTTCAGAAAGAAAGAAATTGTGTTCAGCGACGAAGCTCATTTTTGGCTCAATGGGTACGTAAATAGGCAGAATTGTCGATTTTGGAGTGAATATCAGCCAGAAGCATTGCAAGAGCTACCAATGCATCCAGAAAAAGTCACAGTTTGGTGCGGTTTATGGGCTGGTGGCATCATTGGACCGTACTTCTTCAAAGATGATGCGAATCGTAACGTAACTGTGAATGGTGAGCGCTACCGTGAGATGATATCCAACTTTTTTTTGCCCAAAATGGAAGAACTGAACTTGGTTGACATGTGGTTTCAACAAGATGGCGCTACATGCCACACAGCTCGCGATTCTATGGCCATTTTGAGGGAAAACTTCGGAGAACAATTCATCTCAAGAAATGGACCGGTAAGTTGGCCACCAAGATCATGCGATTTGACGCCTTTAGACTATTTTTTGTGGGGCTACGTCAAGTCTAAAGTCTACAGAAATAAGCCAGCAACTATTCCAGCTTTGGAAGACAACATTTCCGAAGAAATTCGGGCTATTCCGGCCGAAATGCTCGAAAAAGTTGCCCAAAATTGGACTTTCCGAATGGACCACCTAAGACGCAGCCGCGGTCAACATTTAAATGAAATTATCTTCAAAAAGTAAATGTCATGGACCAATCTAACGTTTCAAATAAAGAACCGATGAGATTTTGCAAATTTTATGCGTTTTTTTTTAAAAAAAAGTTATCAAGCTCTTAAAAAATCACCCTTTACGTATATACGACGTACACCTTTTCTTTCAAATAACCCCAAAGAAAGAAGTCCAACGGCGTCAAATCACATGATCTTGGTGGCCAATTGACATCGCCTCCACGTGAGATGTGTGGCAAGTGACAACTTCCTGCTGAAACCACATATCGGTCACATCCATATCTTCCAATTCGGGCTATTCACAGTAACTGCCTGACCGGCCTCATTATGGAACAAATACGGCCCGATGATGCCGCCAGCTCATAAATCGCACCAATGCACCCACTCTTTGTGGGTGCATTGGCTTTTTCGACAATCACTCTTGGATTATCATTCGCCCAAATGCGGCAATTCTGCTTATTGACGAATCCACTGAGGTAAAAATGTGCCTCATCGCTGAAGACCGAAAAAATCACGAAGTGATATGCATTTTGATTTGAACGCCCATTTTCATAATAAGCCTGAAAAACGTTGCTCGATTGTGTATCATTCCATGGTTCAAATTGAGTTAGTCTGAAATTTAGAAATGTCAAATGAAATGCAGAAAAACACTGTTTAGGTTTGGTTCACATTCAACATCGGCCCTTAGGAGGTATTTTTTCCTTTGCACCATTTTGCCCATTTGCATGAACATCGAATTTCGTGGTTCCTGCTACTGCAGAGTGGCTGGTACCATATCTATCCCATTTATCTCTCAATAGTCAGAATTTCCACATTATAAAGGGTGATTTTTTAAGAGCTTGATAACTTTTTTTAAAACAAAAACGCATAAAATTTGCAGAATCTCATCGGTTCTTTATTTGAAACGTTAGATTGGTCCATGACATTTACTTTTTGAAGATAATTTCATTTAAATGTTGACCGCGGCTGCGTCTTAGGTGGTCCATCCGCTTAGTCCAATTTTGGCATTTCCACGTTTTTGAGTAACAGAGACCCAATTGGTGCGAACGGCGACGAATCGAAAATTGGTGGTCATCATTAACACTGGCCGATACAGCTGCGATATTTTCTTCAGTTCGCACTCTACGTAAGCGTGTTGGTGGTTTAATGTCCAACAATGTAAATTTGGTGCGAAATTTAGTCACAATAGCCCGAATAGCCGCTTCAGTGGGTCGATTAAACTGACCATAAAATGGAAGCGCGCAATGAACTTTCTTAACAGAGCACGCATTTTGATAATAAAATTCAATAATTTGCAAGCGTTGTTCGTTTGTAAGACGATTCATGATGAAATGTCAAAGCATACTGAGCATCTTTCTCTTTGACACCATGTCTGAAATCCCACGTGATCTGTCAAATACTAATGCATGAAAATCCTAACCTCAAAAAAATCACTCTTTATTTGTGTTGTGTTTCACGGACTCCAAAAAATATCATTAATCTTTGTAATTTTAATCATGAAAAAGTATGTTTTATTTTCTTAATTTTTAATAAATTTTATCTTATTTTCTTCTCTATAACATATCAAAATTTCAAAGTAGGATGAAAATAGTTTCAAAAATTTTAGCTGACTTTCAAAATGATTAACTTTTCTCAGAAAAATTGTAAAAAATTGTAGTTCTGACGGTATTGTCATTTGTTTTAAATGATATCTGGCGAATAGTAAATGTAGCATTAAAAATAATAATGAGATTTGGTAGAACTGTACCCCAAAATCTAAATAATTTATATAAATCGCCATGTAAATATCTAGCAACGCACGAAAATATTCTACAGGTTAATTTTTGAACCGAAATGTTAAACAAGTCAGAAAACGTCAGTTGGCTAAACCGACTCATATATACCTTTACTCTCAGAGATCATATGCGCGAAAGTTATAAGGACTTAAATTTTACTTAGGGCCGGATACTTTGTATGGATGATACTAGATTTGTGGCTCATTTCCTCATTTATAAAACAATTGTAAAAACATGATCAAATATCAAGTCAAAGTGGAAGTTGAAGATAAAAAGGATTTACTTTTTTTATCTAGGATAGGGACAATTGTATGGGAGGTACTAGAAAGGCCGTGGCAAAAGCATAAATATTTTACAGATTTAAAGTGATTATAAAAACATTATCAAATATAAAATTGCAACTGATTTCGACTCTCCGTATGGAAGTTATATCATTTTTATTTTAACAAAAGCTTTCGTCATTTTGTGTGGGAGGTACCAAAAGGGGTGTGGCAATATCGCCCATATTTCAGGTGCATGCAATGTCTATAAAAGTATTGCCGAATGATAAATTTCAGAGTATTCCGATCATTCGTATGTATGTTATAGCAGTTTTAATTTTAAGTAGATTAGGGTGATTTGTGTATGATGTACTAGAAGGGGCATGGCAAAATCCGCCATATTTTGTACGCTTAATGTGATTGTAAAAAACTTTTTCAAATACAAAAGTATAGCGGATTCCGAATATCAGTGTGGATGTTACATTGTTTATAATTTAGCATAGTAATAAGGGTCATTTGTGGGGGAGGTACCAGCAGGGGAGTGCCAATTTCGCCCATATTTGAAATTAAACTAAGTTTGGGAAAATATTATCATGTGCAAAGTTTGAATTGAATCCTTAACTACTTTCGATAGTTATCGTGTACACCAGCCAGCCAGCCAGACCGACGGACGGACGGACATGACTCAAACAGTTTAAAAAGTCACTCCTTCAATGCGTTACACTTTTGTCTGTCCCATATGATATATACCTTCCTACTCTGTATAGTGAAGGTATAAAAATCTAGTTTGTTGGTCATATTGGAATAGAAGAGGGTCTAAATCTACGTTGAGTCGAAATTTTGTGGAATTACCATAACTAGAATTATAATTCTAGTTATGGTAATTAGAATTAGGTAGAATTATAATTCTAGTTATGGTAATTATCTTCAAAAAAAAAAAAAGATCGTTGTAGCAAGTAAATTTTATCTCTCACTCTCTCTTTATAGTTTTTTTTCGTCATACTTTTTTAATCTTTTTCTACAATAGCAAAGCTAATTGAGGCTTTACATAGTGATTGTCCTGGTGAGCGATAGATCAAATATAACGAGGTGTGAGAGTTTTCGCCCCAAAAACGTACGGGGCGGTAATTATCTATATAATCGCACTTTCCCGCAGAAGACTTCGGTGTACAGATAAATTTTAAAGTCCCAGGAGCAAGGGTGATGCATTCTATACCACTTTAATATATATACAGTGGTGGACTCGAATTTAGCACAGTCACCACATGTAACTTTAAAGCAAATATTTCAACTTCATCTTTATATTTTTGAACGGTATTTTTTCTCAAATATTACGTACGATAAGATGACCATTTAACGTTGTTTTTGTTCGGTTCTTATGTTGCGTTTTAGTTTTATGCAATCTAAAGTATATATAATACGAAAAGTGATTGGACAGTAATTTAGCACAAATTTAAAAACTTTAATCAAACCGGAAAAAAACTGAAGTAACCAATACATTTTATTATAAACTTAATATTTGGTTGCATAATCACTAGTTTGAGTAATAGCTGTACATCTTCTGGACATACTCTCCGCTAGAGACATAAAACGCTCCATTGGAATAGCATATCAGGAATTTTGAGTTTCATTCAAGAAATTGGGCAAAATTTTGTGTTTTATTGCTATAATATGTTGTTAAAGTCCATTCCATAGATTCTCAATAGGATTGAGATCCGATGACTGTTCTACACCATTTTTAAAAATCTATTTTGTTCAGCTCCAAACAGCTCTTCACTGGCGTTAAGCGTGTTTTGGTCGGTTGTCGTGCATAAAACGCCACTTAATTGGCATGTTTTTATCTGAATATGTTGTCATAGTATCAACAAGTAGATTTTTGTAAATATACTGATCCATTAGTGCATCGATTTTGTGTATCGGACCAACGCCGTGTCCAGAAAACTCAGTACACACCATCACATTTTCGCCAATAAACTTTACCGTCTCAGATTTGTACTTTCGGTTGTGCTGCATGTTTGGAGGGCACAATTCGTACTGTTTCCTATTAGATCCGCACCGACAAAAGTTCGATTCGCCAATCCAGGCGATATTTTCCCAAAAATCTTGGATTTTTCTAAATGATCCTGAGCAGATTAAATTTGAGACTGTAAGCCATATTTTGATACGTCTGGCTTATGTTGAACAATGCATCCAAGTAAATTTTTTTCATTGGTTCTTCTTCTTATGGTTCTAGAGGAAATGCTAATGTAAATTTTTGCCGAAATATCTCTCTGAATCACAGTTGAGCTCTTAAATAGATCTGCTACGCAGGTTCTATAATTGCATAATAACCTGACGCGGCGCCTCAATGCACTACTTTCCTTTAGCAATGTCTTAATTATAAATTTCGTTAAATAATAACTTCCATTTGAGTAAAAATTGCCGAACATACCAATTAATTAATTAATTTAAGCGCAAAAATAAACAGAAAATAACAACTTTTATCAAATGTGCTAAATTTGTGTCCAGCCCAGGTTGCGAATTACTTGCAAATACATGAGAGTACGAGAAAAAGGTACAAAAGAGTACGAAAAAAATTATGGGGCTTACTGATCACACCACAAGCAACACTAAAAAACAAATATTTGGCACAGAGTTCATTATCAGAACAAATTATTTGGTATTATAAACAACACATGTGAAGTGTGCTAAAGTCGTGAACACCACTGCATATAAAGAGTGATTTTTTTGAGGTTAGGATTTTCATGCATTAGTATTTGACAGATCACGTGGGATTTCAGACATGGTGTCAAAGAGAAAGATGCTCAGTATGCTTTGACATTTCATCATGAATCGTCTTACAAACGAACAACGCTTGCAAATTATTGAATTTTATTATCAAAATGCGTGCTCTGTTAAGAAAGTTCATTGCGCGCTTCCATTTTATGGTCAGTTTAATCGACCCACTGAAGCGGCTATTCGGGCTATTGTGACTAAATTTCGCACCAAATTTACATTGTTGGACATTAAACCACCAACACGCTTACGTAGAGTGCGAACTGAAGAAAATATCGCAGCTGTATTTGCCAGTGTTAATGATGACCACCAATTTTCGATTCGTCGCCGTTCGCACCAATTGGGTCTCTGTTACTCAAAAACGTGGAAATGCCAAAATTGGACTAAGCGGATGGACCACCTAAGACGCAGCCGCGGTCAACATTTAAATGAAATTATCTTCAAAAAGTAAATGTCATGGACCAATCTAACGTTTCAAATAAAGAACCGATGAGATTTTGCAAATTTTATGCGTTTTTTTTTTAAAAAAAGTTATCAAGCTCTTAAAAAATCACCCTTTATATATTAGGCTGGGTCGCCGTCCACACAAATGGAACAACAAGTTCCAGTCACCCCACGAAAATAAAGTTTGGAATGTTTAATAATGATTTGCAAAATTACTTCGTTCCTAGATCAAACCATCTGTGAGCTAAACGTATCTGAAAACTACCCTAAAAATCATACTTTTCCTGTGTATTTTTTTGTTGTGTGAAATAAACTATAGACCCTTGAAAGCACTTTAAATAGAAATTTCGATTCTTGTCTTTGAGTAACTTATTGGTCGAATTATTGGACGTTTATTTTACTTTTTGTGGATTTTCACTTTTTCGCATTTGCGATAGTATTTTATAAAAAATAAATAGATGAACATCGGAATGAAATTGACACCGTACCTTTTGAACATTTTGGCTGTGAAAACCATCGCCTGCATTAAGTATTTCACAAAAAATGGAGTCAGCGTCATTTTTCATCCGTTATTCATCATATAGGCATCATTCCAAAGGTATTGATTCCTCATACTTATTTTTCATGACACCTCGTACAAAATGTTTCCAAGAAATATAAGTTTTTAGCTGTCACCTTGAAACCCCGCAAAAAATCAATATAAACGCCACATAATTCAACCAACGAGTTATTCTAAGTCAAGAATAAAAATTTTTATTTAAAGCGCTACCAAGACTCTATTAATTCAGAAATAAATGTTGGGCAAAAATGCAACATAAAAAAATGACACGGGAAAAACATGATTTTGGAGATGTTTTCAGCAGCGTTTAGCACACAGATGGCTTGACCCAGTGATGAAATATTTTTTAGATCATCATTAAAAAATCCAATCTTCATTTCTGGAGGTTGACGGCAGCAATTTATTTTCATGACCTATCCTTATATATATCAGAGCTGTTAAATTTCGATTACGATTAGTAATCAATTACATTACTTTTTAAAAAGAATCGTAATGATTATATAATCCACTATTCAACAATTTCAGATTACTAATTGATTACGATTACAAATAATCAAATTACCGTTACCTTTCGGTTTTAGCTGGCAAAAGAACGAGAACAGAAAAAATCAAAACTGACATATATTGAAAAGTCAAAAGTTTTGACAACCAGACTACTGTGACTCTCATACCGATTTCGCGAGAATCAAAAGTAATCACAAAAAATCAAAAGTAATCTAAAATAGTCAAAGGTAATCAAAAGTAATCTTTTAAAGTAGTCGAACTCATTTTTGATTACTTTTGATTATTTTTGATTATTTTTCAGTAATCGCAAGTAATCCTGATTATTTTTTGATTACTTATAATCGTAATCAATTACTAATCGTATAAAACTGAATGTAATCGTATTGTAATCATTACTTCTACTTAAAAAAAAAGTAATCTAATTACTAATGATTACGATTACTAATCATTACTTAACAGCTCTGATATATATACACAATTAAATTCCTTTTATGTCTGTTTTTTGGACTGTTTAAAGTTTTTAAATAACCCTCCTGTGAAGGTGGGCGACCAACTAAACATATCCATGGTTATTTCTTTGCCCAAATTGAATAGAATATTAACTAATGACATGTTTTTCCTATTAAAGTGAAAATTTATTTCTCGAAATGGCCATCAGTCAATCGTTCATCTCATAGATTGAGAGGTTTTTCCTCTTGAAGTGTTTGTAGGACTATTTGCATTTGCTTTAAAATCAGCAATTACATCTTGTGCGGTTTCTGGTTTTGTATAAAATTTAATATTTGTTTGTGACACTGGGAATGCTTTCATATCCACTGCCGTAAGTCAGTTTGCTCAAAGGAAACCTGCTTGTCTCAACAATTCAGTCCATGTTGTTTTCTTCTCTAAGTTGACGTCCTAAATTACTACCACGACACCAACTGCAGTCTTGTTGACTCAAAAAGTTCATATTTTAGAAAAAAAATTAACCTAAAAATAACGATGACAAACTTAACTGAATTTACTGTGACTGTGTGGCTATGCACTACATGGTGACTTTTGTGAGCGGGCGGTGGTTGTATGAAATATGTGGCCGAATGGAAAGCAAAGAAAACAGCAGTGACTCAAGTACACTTGAATATTTTCAATGACAAAATGCACAGTTGAGTTTTTTAGCTGTAGTTGTTTGCACTCCCCCCCACCCCTCCTTCCCCTTGCCACATCCGCCCGATGCTGGCACCCATACGTCCTCATTCACACGGATGCTGCTTGCCAAAGAAATGCCAAGAGAGAAAGGGCTGGCGGTGGAGGGAGTGGCAGAGAAAACAACAAATCCACGACTGAGCTGAAAACACAAAATGCAGAAACTTTTCCAAGTAAGAAACAAAAGAAAAGCGAATATTAACAAACGCACTTATAAAGTTGTTATATTTTTTCCCCTTCTACACACCTACACACAACCAACCGCACACAATGAATCCTTCCTAAAATTCAAATCCGTTAAGCAAAGGGAAGGAAATACTCAATGCGTCCCGCTAACCTGCCTGCCACAGTCCCACCCTCTTTTCAGGCATTTTAAGTTCTAATGGAAGCAAAAAACCTTGATGACTTTTGTTGCACAGCCACACGAGCATCCTCGCCACCCTCCCACACACTCGCACACACCCACACCCGCATGTATAGATATTTTAGTTCGGGTGTCCTACCTACTATCTGTGCACAGTGTTGAGCGTTGTGTCAATGAGTGTGTGTGTGAGTGGTTGGTTCGTAGGTTGGCGGTGGTTCGTGTGGCAAGGTTTAGTCGTTCATTTGTGTTTGTGTTTGGATTTGGATTTAGTTTTGCTACTTTCTGTTACTGGCAAATGCCAACCAAATGTTGATTACCGAGGTTAACCCAAAATATTCTCGTTTCAACAAATCTTGTACAGTTTCACTGGTGCTCAGCTGTACCACCAGTAATCTAACACAGAGGTTGGTTGGGTTTACCCATGATGCTGGCAAACAGTGGGCCACAATATTTTTGGCACTAAACTTGGTGGGTAAAGAAAGTAGTATTTTGATTTTCTAGTAATAATTTAGTTTATATTTTTCATAAAGATCTTTGCATCATGCACTATGGGCCAGTAAAGAGTAATTTAAGTTTTGGAATTAAAGAAATCTGACTTTTTTCACTAAATCTATCCCTATCGTCCAAGGGTGCAATTTCGTGCAGGCAAATTTTTCTATGGGAGATACCAGAAGGGGCGTGGCTAAAACGTAAATATTTTTTATGTTAAAAGTGATTATAAAAACATTTCAAAATATCAAATTACAAATGATTTTGATTACCCGTATGGATGTTATGTCGGTTTTATTGTAACCAAAGTTTATGCCACTTTGTGTGGGTGGTACCAGAAGGGGTGTGACAATATCGCCCATATTCCATGCGAATGTAACCACTATAAAAACGTTGCTAAATATCAAATTTCACAGTATTCCGATCACCAGTATAGAACGTACGTGTACGTAGTTGTGGGTGATTTGTAGGGGAGGAACTGGAAGGGGTGTGGCAAAACCCGCCATATTTAGTAAACCTAAAGTGATTACAAAAAGATTATCAAATACCAAAATATTGCGGATTCCGAATATCCGCGTGGAAGTTACAGTGATTTTTATTAAACATCGGAATATGGGTCATTTGTGTGGAAGGTACCAGAAGGGGCGTGACAATTTCGCCCATCTTCGAACTTTAACTAAGTTTGGGAATAATATTACCACGTGCAAAATTTGAATTGATTCCTTAACTCCCTACGAGAGTTATGGTGTACACCAGCCAGACGGACGGACATGGCTCAAACAACTTGAAAGGTTTTGAAATGGATTTGGTCCAAAAATACTTAAGGTTTTAAATCACTCCTTCAATGTCTTACACTTTTTTCTTTCCCAAATGATATATACCCTCCTACTCTGTAGAGCAGGCTTGCCATATAAATTATTTCCCCCAAAATTGTTATGAAAAATCACCAATTATCCCCAAATGTAAAAATGTAGTTTTAAAGAAAAGTAGTCAAAGAATTCGACCAAAACAAAAACAATTTATTAATGATTTGACCATCTATGTCCACAAAATAATCATAAAAATCCCCATTATAAGCAAGTTGTTTTATTTTAAAGAATATATAAATGATTTGTTGATTCATCAACAATCTGGGAATATTTTGATCATCCTATGTCGTGTACATGCTCCTTATTTAAAATTTGCAGTTATTTCGTTCTAGACAATTGATGCATACGTAATTTTATACCCTCCACTTCCAGTATGGGGGTAAACTAACTTTGTCATTCCGTTTGTAACACCTTGAAATATCGACCTGAGACCCTATAACGTATATATATTCTTGATCGTCATAAAATTCTAAGACGATCTAGCCATGCCCGTCCGTCCGTCTGTTGAAAGCACGTTAGCATCTAAACGAAAGGAGCTGTGACGTCCAAATTTTCCACAAATATGTCATAATGTCGTAGATCGGTTGGGCTTGAAACTGGGCGAAATCGGCCAAAAGGGAAAAATTTTTCCCTCACAAGGACTAAAAATACCCATAATAACCCCTAGTATTTTAGAGTATTTAATAGGGTTTGGGGTCTGGGAATTCCCGAACAAATTTTTCCGGGAATTCCCGGGAAAACATTTTCAATTTCCCGGGAATACGGGAAATATTAAAAAATAATTTATTTATTATGTTGATCGGTAATTTAATGTTACTATATAAATTGGAATTTTTAGATGTATTTCAAATTCATATATGTATTTACAAACAAAACTTTTTAAATTCGCTAAATAGTCATTTTATACGAAACCCAGCTAGGGGAATAAAAACTTTTTGCAGGATCTTTATTGTGAAATAAAAATATCATGCCGATAATACTATGGCTTACATAATGTAAATTTTCTTGTTTTCCTAGAAGAATCGAGTTGTATATCTTCATCAAGAACAATTTACTTTACATATGTAGCCAGAAAGAAATCGTCTAAAAATAGGAATACAATAAAAATTGTTCGCATGGAAACTTTCAAGAGAAATCTAATAGGAATATAAATATATGCTACGATGTATTTAAATGGCCCTTTGTAAGAATTAATGACTGGACTATTTCAATATTTTTATTTTTTATGAATTTATTAAATTAATATTATTTTTTATGTTTCTATTGTTTTTACAGTTTAGAATATTCCACCCTGTTTCTATAAAATATTTTTGTCTCCAGACGAATGAATATTCTAAATTAAATGCGTCATAACGTTCTCCGTAAATTCGTTATTAGTTTCCTTAATCATTTTCAATTTTGATTCTAGTGTAGGTATCAGTCACTTCAGCCTGCGATATAAATGTCCAATTCTGACGATTAGTCTACAACTTTTCAAGTTTATAATGAGAAAATGTAAATTATAATCGGAATATGTAAGTTCACGATGAGAAATGTAAATTCATAATAGGATCATAATAATTCATAATCAGCACTGTAAATTCGTAATGCGAAATGTAAATTCATATTGAGAAATATAAATTCATAATTGATAATGAGATATATAAATACAAAATGAGAAAATCCAAATAGATAATGAGAAAATATAAATTCATAATCAGGAACTCTAAAATTTATAATCGAAGCTATGTATGTACGTTTTTCTATGGATATTTTCGTAGAAACACATATTTTATCAATGTTCTCATTATAAATATACATTTTCTCAATATGATTTTATATTTACTAATTATGAATTCATATTTTCTGAATATGAAAACGTATTTTCTGATTATGAATTTGGATTTTATGATTACAAACTTGTATATCTCATTATGAATTGGTATGTTCCTATTATGAATAATAGTTCTCAATGAATTATGATTTATATATCTCATTGTGAATTAACATGTTCCTATTATAAATTTACATTAACCATTATGAGTTAATATGTCCCTAATAATTTGTAAAATATTTTGACAATAACATTCGTTTTTAATTTGTAATATGACAGTATTGAAAAAAAACACACCAATTATTAAATGTTGATATTTTAAACCATATTGAACATACCTATAAATAAATTACCTTTTCCCGGGAATTCCCGGGATTCCCGGGAATGAAATTTTTCATTCCCGTTTTCCAGGGAATGAAAAAAGTCCGGGAAACCCCAAACCTTAGTATTTAAGCATATTTTCCAATATGTCTGCTTGTACTTATTTGATATTGGGTATGCGCATTCCCTCTATAACAAAAACGTGCACCATAAAGTGATTTTTATTCGTAGGGGGTTGAAATGGGGCAAAAAGGGATAAAAATGGTGCATATTAAACGACAACAGCTAGAAACACGAAATTCGTTGTGCACATTCCTCTAATTGAGTAGATACATAATATAAAAGTATTTTTTCCAAATTGTACTTTTAAAGGGTAAAATGGGAACAGAGTGATGAAAATGGTACCAACCAAAAGGCTGCACCTAGAATAATGAAATTCGGTGTATATATTCCTCTGATTGCGTAGACACGTAAAATAGACGAATTTTTTAAAATTTGTACATTTTGGGGTTCAAATGGAAAAAGGGGATACAAATAGTACCAACCAAATGACCGCAGCTAGAGTCAGGAAATTCGGAGAATACATTCCTCTGCGGGCCTATCCTCCTTATAGGAGTTAAAAGAACATATATATATTCCTCTAACTGCGTAGACACGAAAAATTAAATGTTTTTTCCAAATTCGTACTTTCAAGGTATACAATGGGTTCAGGGGATAAAAATAGTACCAACTAAACGAAAACAGCTAGAATGATGAAATTCGGTGCGTACATCCCTCTAATAGCGTAGACACGTAAAGTAAAAAGATTTTAGATAGTCGCACTCCTGGTGGACAAAACATATACAACTCGACAACTTTGTTTTAAAAACGACATTTTTAAGAATATTTAATTTTATTTTGTTACTTTTTTCTATTGGAATTAAAATAGAATTTGTATGAAATGGCATGTGATAAATTCGGATCGTAGCTCAGACAACGAATTGTGACTGCTTATTTTTGTGGAATATAACACAGAGACATTGTCCAGAAATTCAATATTCATAAATGTTCAATATTTCGAATTATTTCAAATTTTTAAAAAGAAATTACAATTTTTTCTGTGCACCGAGGTGGTTGATCGCGTAAGATAAGTGCTCGGACGGATAATTATATGAACGGACTTATGAAAAACGAGTCATTTTTCTCTGTGCGAGCCTCTCCACGCGAACGGCACCGTGCACGACTCCTGCAAAAAACCGATTATATCAAAGCGTAAACAGAAAAAAACGTTTGCGCTATGCTACAAGCCATTTTAATTAACCAGAAAGTGAATGAAAATCTGTCTTGATTAGTAAAAAATCAAAATTTGTTATTATTGGCAGTGATTGCGTGTGTTAATTAAAACCCACAGTTGGAAACAGATCGAAACACATTATTAATATTATATTTGTTTATAAAATTATTTTTTTATTTTCCTGTAATATTACTGCACTTCTACTTCTAAAATCGACCGCCTCTGTGGAATGCAATCCGTGATAGAGGGTATATAAAGTTCGGCCAGTACTCAGCACCGCTTTCACTTGTTTTTAATTTATTTTTTTAAATAAATACTAAAATTTAGTCTAAAAATTTTACTAAGCTTGTAGTTTGAAAGAGTAAATAAAACTACTTTTGAGAAAATTTTACTTTTTTTGAGCAAGTACGTTAATTTTTGTAAATTTCCCATTGAAAAATGTTTTGGTGTGTGTGTGTTTGGCTATTAATACTGTAATTTTTATGTATAATATTTTCGAATCATGTGAATAATTTCTAGAAAACAAAATAACAACACCAAATATTTCGATTAAAAATAGCAATAATAGTATATATCGTGATGTGTCGGATGATATCTTATTCGATGAAAGCGAATTGTAATAGAAGTTTGGAGCGTCATTAATTTAATTCAAATTTTTATTGTTAGTATTAAATAATTTATAACAAATTCATTTCAATACACTTTTCGACATTTTCCTTTTTCATCTTTTTTGACCAGCGGAAGATGGTCGTCACATACAAAAATCATGATTTAGGTAGTGAGCAGCCAAGTAATAAATTTTTAGACATTAATAGATAAATGTGCATTCCAGTTAAAATCAAATACAAAAAATTTTTCAATTTTTTTCGAATATCCCCAAAATATTTTATGAAATCCCCACAAAAATCCCATGTCCCCATTTCATATTTTTTGTCGTTTTGACTATTAAAAAATCCCCATGTTTGGGGACAAATCCCCACATCTGGCAAGCCTGCTGTGGGGTGAGGGTATAAATACCGTAAAAAATTGTTAATATCGTATTCGAGTTTAGAAAGCCAAAATACATCAGAAAATGTTTTACATGACCACTCGGCAAAATTTTTGTTGCATATTTTTGTTCAATTTTTTACCGAACTCAAAAATGCTCATTAGAACAAAAGTTATTGCATTTAGGCCGATGGAATTTGATCCTGAACCGCTGTGCGCCGGCCCAAACACACATGCACACCAAATGATAACTTGTTGGGGATACATTGTCACCTGTTGAACCTCGTGTAGGTGGACTTCTTCCAAATATGACAATTTTGTTTGTTAGCAAAGCTATTCACCCAAAAATGCCCGACTTCGTTAACGATAATATTGTCGACCGAAATTGTTGCGCAAGCAACAGACTGCCATGATCCGTCCGTCTTATTATTTGTATAAACTCTTTCCTAGTTGTAGACTTTAATTTTACTCCAGCTGTATATTAATTTTTTTCACATTCTACACCACTGTGCGCTTCTGCTTCTATACTGCTATGCCTGTCATCGTTCAACTTGTTCCATTGCATGGTGGGTGTATAAATTTTGACATTTAGTTTTGTTGCTGCTGAGCCGTGCATTTGTCGGGGGAGGGGAGAGATAGGGGGAAGATGGTTTCGGTGCGACTAGTATAACAGTCAACAATTACACTGTTGTATGTCATATTGTGGTATTTTTGGTTTGGATGTGGCAGGCGAGGCGGATGGTTGCATGAGCTTGCCTCGCTCTCTCACGCTGGAACAAACAACACATCAAAAGCTTTCAGAATTTCGGTTGGTGTTTGCAGCATAACTTAACCTCTTATTGTAGACGCCGCGCGTTGCTGGTTTTTTGTGGTTTGTTGATTGTGTTGCCGTTGCAACATTTCACCCACACACACACACACACACACTCGCTCACTGACGTACATGCAATTGCACTTACTGCATTCATGTGCAGGGCTATGTGTCTGCGTGTGGAAGCGCACTCATAAAACATTGTATGCCTTTTATGTGACATTTGTTTGTCACACTCATATCCTCCCTTTGCATGTATGCGTGTGTTGATGTGAGCACTACAAAAATATTAATTTTTATGACTGCACTTGTGTGGCTGCGTATGTATGTGCATGTGTGGGTGCGGGTGCTATGAATGTGGTTTAAAAATTTTCTATTTACAGGATATTTTTAATGACTCTGAATGATACGCTTGATTTTTTTATCTGAATTTCTTTCTGTTTGGTTTTCCCTTTTTTTCGACTTAATGGTATCGAATAGACTATGTAGCCTGCTGCACGACCCCGTGGTGGGTGGTCGGTGGTTTGTTTATCATTAATTTAGGCCATCATTTTAGCAGCGCTCTTGCTTCATTGTGAACTGTTATGATATCACTTTAAAGGTAGTTGTTAGTTTTTTGGTAAATTTAAGTCATATTTTATATTAAATTCTCCTCAATTTATATCAAAATATTATCTTTATTGATAAATAAAGCTACATGAATTACGAAAACATAACATGAATTCGGAGAAAAAACAATATGTTGTTAATGTAAATATAACTTTGTGTTAGGCCCAGGCAAATCTTACAGCCGATGGATGTCTGTTAAGAGGTTACACCACCCTACTTTGCATAATATATAAAAGTGAGAAAGTTACAAAATGACAGAGACGTGGGCCGTCACGTGTGACCCTGTTTTGAAAACCCCCTGCTGTTGGTATGCATATTTCCTCTGTTAGCCATCATCTGAAAAATGCAAACAAAATATTTTCTTATTTAGGAATGTTATGGCTATCGTCCACCGTATGATTTTTTTCTATAGTTTTGTAAAAATTGCACCTGTTAAAAAAAAATTCATCAAAATTGTGGGTAAAGTATTGCATAAAGAACTGATCCTAATCGGTTCAGTCGTTTTGTAGATATTTTACCACCACTTTGAAAAAAGACTTTCCAAGCAAAGCGCAAAAGAAAGCAAGTAAACAAGTAAATCAAAAAAAAAATTTTTTCAAATCCATGCTTTATGCAAGCAGAATTCTATTGGGCCTAGAAATTCTTTTTTAGTTATCTTTTGTAGAAGGAAAAATTACTGCGTTATCAGGAGCAGAAATAATAGATTTTTAATTTGTGGTTTGTATGGGAGGTACCACGCCCCTTTGTACAATCCCGCCCATATTTGCAGCAGCACTTAAAAAATCCACACCAAACCGACGTACCAAATTTTGTTCAAATACCGTTATCAGGAGCAGAAATAATAGATTTTTAATTTGTGGTTTGTATGGGAGGTACCACGCCCCTTTGTACAATCCCGCCCATATTTGCAGCAGCACTTAAAAAATCCACACCAAACCGACGTACCAAATTTTGTTCAAATACCGTTATCAGGAGCAGAAATAATAGATTTTTAATTTGTGGTTTGTATGGGAGGTACCACGCCCCTTTGTACAATCCCGCCCATATTTGCAGCAGCACTTACAACATGCACACCAAACCGACGTACCAAATTTTATTTAAATACCGTTATCAGGAGCAGAAATAATAGATTTTTAATTTGTGGTTTGTATGGGAGGTACCACGCCCCTTTGTCCAATTGGTCAAATTTTTCCATTTCCTTGTATTGTCATCGAAAATGATTAAGTGTGCAAAATTTGAGCAAAATTGGTTGAGAAAAAAGCTTTCAAAAATTGATTTCAAATTTTGTGGCACACAAACATATATAGAAAGTAACCTTATATAAAGCATGGAAAAAGGCGTAAAGTTCGGCCGGGCCGAACTTTGTATACCTTCCACCATTGATTGCATTCCACAGAGGATGTCGATTTTCGTAGAAGTGCAGTAATATTACAGGAAAATATAATATTAAAAAAATAATTTTATAAATAAATGTAATATTTTAATTATTTCAAACCACGTTTATAAGGCAAGGCTACCATTACGTCAATTCAAAAAATAATTATTCTTCTATTTACATTTTAAAAAAGCTTAAGTAAATAATTAAATATTGGTAGATAGTGGGTGCTATAGTTGGTTGTATTTCCATTCTATTTTAATTCCAAAAGTACAAATTTTGAAAATCCATTATCAGACGTACATAGTGCAAAATAACCTAACTTCATGATTCAACCAATTTTTGCCGTAAAAGAAAAAGTACGAATTTGGGAAAAAACTTTTTATTTTGCTTGTCTATGCAGTCAGAGGAATGTATACACCGAATTCCATGATTCCAGCTGCAGCCATTTGGTTGGTACCATTTTTACCCCCTTAAGAGTACGACTATCTAAAATCTCTTTATTTGACGTTTCTATCCAATTAGAATTTCATTATTCTAGCTGTAGTCGTTCAGTTAGTGCTATTGGGATACGCAATCAGAGGAATGTATACACCGAATTTCATTATTCTACGTGTAGCTGTTTGGTTGGTACCATTTTTATCCCTCTGTGCCCATTGTATCCCTTGAAAGTACGAAATTGGAAAAAACCTTTTATTTTCCATGTCTACGTAGTCAAAGGAATGTATACTCCGAATTTCATGACTCTAGCTGCGGTCAATTGGTTGGTACTATTTTTATCCCCTTCTTTCCATTTTGATCCCAAAAAGTGCGAATTTCGAAAAATCCATTTATGTTCCGTGTCAGAGGAATGTATACTCCAAATTTCATGACTCGCAGCTAGAGTCATTTAATTGGTACTGTTTTTATCCCCTTTTTCATTTTAACCCCACAAAGTACGAATTTTGAAAAATCCGTGTTTTTTACGTGTCTATGCAATCAGAGGAATGTATACACCGAATTTGAGTATTCTAGGGGCAGCCGTTTAGTTGGTACCATTTGTATCCCTCTATTCCCATTTTACCCCTTAAAAGTACTAATTTGGAAAAAATACTTTTATATTATGTATCTACTCAATTAGAAGAATGTACACACCGTGTTTCTAGCTGTTGTCGTTTAATATGTACCATTTTTATCTCTTTTTGCCCCATTTCACCCCCTACGAATAAAAATCACTTTATAGTGCACGTTTTTGTTGTAGGGGAATGTCCATACCCAATATCAATTAAGTACAATCAGACATATTGAAAAATATGCTTAAATACTCTAAAATACTAGGGGTTATTATGGGTATTTTTAGTCCTTGTGGGGGAAAATTGTTTCCCTTTAATTCAATTTTAACCGATCTACGACTATAATACACATTTATGGAAAATTTTAACGTTCTAGCTCCTTTCGTTTAGATGCTAGCGTGCTTTCAACAGACGGACAGGCGGACGGGCGGACATGGCTAGATCGTCTTAGAATTTTATGACGATCAAGAATATATATACTTTATAGGGTCTCAGGTCGATATTTCAAGGTGTTACAAACGGAGTGACAAAGATAGTGGAGGTGGAGGGTATAAAAAATACTGCTTTGTACTTACTCTGCGGCGCCAAATTCTAAACGCGGAGAAGCTTCAAATATTCTATAATTACACTGTGTTCCAAAAAAGAATGAAGTTAAAAACTCTAGGAAGTGATATTATCTTTCTTGTAGGTATTGTCGAGTAGAACAAGAATCTGTATTTGAAATTTGCCAGGGTAAAAAACCTGCTTTTCTTACCTTATAAGCCTCTAACTTAGTTGGTTAGTAACCGATTTTCACTTCCACATCGGATTGGAAAAGAAGAAACCTAGAGCTTTCGTTCGATATATAGTTTATTTAAGAAAAATTAAGAAATCTGTGTGCTTTTGTTCAGCAAAATTTTCAAATTTGATAATATTTTTCCAGATTATTTTTTTGTAACCGTACCAATTGTAAATTTATTTAATTAACACATTTAATGTGGAGTAAAGCGCCGCTTTGTTTTTAAAAATCCGTTAGTAATTGACTGAGTTATTGAAGTTTTTGCCCAAACAAAATTGTTGGGAAAAATACAAGTTTTGGACATGCCAGTTAAAATCTCTCATAATTTAACGAATCGAAATCCATTAAAAATATTTAAAATTCATCAAAGCATATAAAGGTGGTAAAAAATGCATGGCGACCATTTTAATAAAAAATCCCCAATTTTGAAACACATTTATCAAAAAAAGAAGATCCACTGTTTTTATCTTTTTTTTTCAAATTTTAAGTATTTTTATTACTCCTGTCCTGTATAAATTAGAAAACCCAAAACTCGTTAGGAATCATATTTAGACCAATACCTCGTCAGAAAAAAATACAGGACTGAAAAGTTGAAGGTACGGTCACATTGGGCAAATATTTGACGAATTTATTTTTTGCTCTTTAGCTCCAATTTTTTTAAGTTCACACCACTTACATTGATTTGCTCCTTGTAGTAATAATAATTTTAATATCTATTTTGTTTGTCTAAAAGCTGCCTATTTCTTGTTTACTGCTAATGTATATGTATGTTATGGTCAGACACAAAAAATAGGTTTGATACTTTTAGTTAAAAGAATAATTATTAAACATTATTCTACAGTGTATAAAGATGATTATTATAAATTCCCTATTATTCTTGATTTTATGCTTTGTGACTATTTTATGCTTAGTGACTATCATTTCAAATATGAGCACTGTGAAAGTTTAAACTGGCAGATAGCAATTTTTGCACAATATCACTTTTTTCTCCTAATTCAATTAAAATGAGGCCTTTCTTTGCTTGTTTTAAAACTAGTTTGCATTTTATTTTATTTTTCGTGTTCATAACCACTTTTACATTCACAAACTAACGCGTGAATATATAGCCAAATCAGAAATATCATAAAAAAGTTAAAAAATCATTTCCAAATTTAGCTTTATGCTACTACGTCATTGATAAAAATATGATAAAAATATTTTTAAATTTCTAACAAGTATAACTTTTGACTGGATTGCTTATAAGACGTCAAAATCTTCTTCTGGTTTATTCAATTATTAATTCATAAAAATAATATAAAGATGATGATGATGAAAGCTACTGTTTTGGAGAGTACTTAAAAATGATCACGTACCAATTTCGGAGCACTGTACCCAAAAACCTATTGATTGCTAGATGGCTAAAACTCGTAATCACCCTCAGCCACAGGACTATGCAAAATGTCATGGCCATAGGCCAAACGAAGTAGCAGTTACAGAATTATTTACAAAACAAAACGATTTTCAATCACTGACAGACAGTATGATATGTCACAATAATAAATTGCAGCGGTCAACCCCCAGAAATGAGGATTGAATTGTTTAATGATGACTTGCAAAATATTTCGCCAATGGGTCAAGCCGTCTGTGAGCTAAACGCTCCTGAAAACACTTCGAAAAATCATGTTTCCCCCTGTATTTTTTTCCAACATTTTTTTCTGAATTTATAGGCACTTAAATATAAATTTTTAATCTTGTCTAAGATTGTCATGGGCGTAGCAATACATTTCTGCTCGGGAGGGCTATAGCCTCCCACAGCCTTTGTATTCAAAAGAACAAAATATATTTGTTAATGTTTGTTATGAGAAAATGATAGTGAGAAGTAAAAAGTTAATTCATTGAAATACGAATAACAACAATTAAGAAAACGTCAGTCGGCTAAACCGACTTATATATACCCTCACTCTCAGAGAACATATCTACATTACTTAGGGCTGGATGATTTGTGTGGAAGGTACTAGAAGGTTCGTAACATATGGTCCTACCATTTATAAAATAATTGTGAAAACATGATCAAATATCGAGTCATAATGGATTTCAGGCACCGGTTGTAGAAAATTATGTGGGAGGTACAAGAAGGGACTTGGCTATAGCGTAAATATTTCTTTGGTGTTAATTGTATAAAAAAATATTTTTAAATATCAAATTTTAAATAAATTTGATATTTAAAAATATTGTGTGAATGTTACACCGGTTTTATTGTAAACCAAGCTTATACCATTTGGTGTGGAAGGTACCAGAAGGGGTGTGGTAGTACCGTCCACACTTCACATTAAATTTCTCAAGACTATAGGTTTGAATATGAATATCCTCAATTTTTTTATGAAATTTGGTACACACATTCTACTTTACCTAAGGGTACGGTAATATGCGGTTCAAGTTTTAAAGATGTTTAAAGTTTATTATCAGAGACGTCTTTGTGAAGAGAGGACTTCGCAGAAGATAAAACAACTTTGGAACTCCTACTCAGATTTAAGTCATCTTGGAATCGTGTGTCAATAGTGCAAGGACTCAATCGGTTGTTGTTGTATACCAATCGGTGGTTCATAGACACATATCAATTCCTTACCGAATGTATCGTTGTGCTAGACCTTTGAACACAACTGTCTTGCCTTTCAAATTTACACATCTATAATGACTTTTTAATATTTCCCAACACCTCACTATGATTCGAAATTCGAAATGATTACAGAACAACAACAACAACAAAATCTCTCTCCGGCTGCCTTACAAGTTACAGGACGCCTTCGTCACAAAAAAAAAAAACATAAAATCATAGAAGAAAAACTAGAAAAAGTTTTGAAATTTTACGTTGGCGAAAAAACAAACAAAACGCAAAGTAATGGAAAGCAAATAAAAGTTTACTTTTTCTGCTTCAACTCCTCATGGGGCTCACAGCGGCAGCAGCAGCAGCAAACAACGTGCTAAAGGTTGACTAAAGTTACACACTTCATTCAAAAGGACCCAACGCAACGGAAAAGGATAACGCAATGAGGCGGCGATCAGTCGATGGAAGGCGATGGCTGACTGGGAGGTCGTCAAGGAACACATGTAGACAAAAAGTTTAATGAACCTCAACATAATTGACAAGTTCTTCTGTTGTTGTAGCCATTGTTGTGGGGGTGGTGTGAGGTGTTGGTAGTCATTCACATTGGTTCCTTGGAACTGTTGTGAAGTGAATAAAGAAATAACCTACACGAACACACTCGAGATTTGCAAAAGGTTTAAAGGACTCTTCGCACACACAGCACAGCACACTCGGCACACAGCTGAAGAGGAAAACTTTCACAACAAACTACGAACGACGAACAGTTTCAGTTTTTGCAACACTCTTTCAGTCTTTAGCAAAACTTTCCAACCAAAGCCTCGTCCACAGAGTTCAGCTTTTGTTGTCGCTGTCGTTGTTGCTCCTGCTGGTGTTCTCTGTTGGCAAATGTCAACAAAAACAAACAGAACAGAACAGTAATTTCTCCTGTAGCATTGTCAAGTGACAGTTAAAGGTTTTTTCATTTGAAACAAATTAGGAAGTAAAAAAAATCTGAATTTTTATGGTAACAATGCCACAATTTCAGCTGTTTGTCGAAACTCTTTGCCTCGAGGGGTAGGGGTATTTTAGTTATTTTTCCAAAGGACACAAATTTCCCTTTTCACAGAAAATATTTGTGAATATGTTCATGGATTCGATTGTTTTCAAAAAGTGATGTACACGAGGGGGTACACCGGGGAAATTTTGTGCCCCAGACATAAATTTAAAATTGAGTTTTTGTATGCCTTGAGATATATTGTTCCATATATAATCAACACTAACATCTTTTATGGATAAACTTTTGTATGCAAATATATACTTTTCTATAAGGCAAATAAAGCTGCAATTACCGACTTTTCAAAATATGAAATTGTAGACATTAGGATAAATCGAAAAAAAAAATAATTTTGCCGCAAGGACATTTTAAAAAATTCGTAGCTTTTTTTGTGCTATGAAATATATATAAATTCTTTGTAAAAATTCCAGCAAATTACTTTTAGTTTTGTAGAAAATTGTGAATTTTTAAAAATATTTTTTTGATTTTTTCTTATTTCTTTGTAATTTTTATTAAACAAAAAAGTACCTATTAGCTTAAAACAAGTAAAAACCGTGTTAAGTTCGGCCGGGCCGAACTTTATATACCCTCCACCATGGATTGCATTCCACAGAGGTTGTCGGTTTACGTAGAAGTGTAGTAATATTACAGGAAAATATAAATTTTTTAATACAACCAAAACAAATACAAATATTAAAACAATAATTTTATAAATAAATATAATATTTAAATTATTTCAAACCATTATTTATTTCAAATAAAAAAATAAATATTCTTAATTTATATTTTCAAAAAGCTTAAATCCATAAATATCGGTAGATAGTGGGTGCAACAGTTGGTTGTATTTCCATTCTTTTTTTATTCCAAAAGTACAAATTTTGAAAATCCATTATCAGACGTACATAGAGCAAAATAACCTAACTTCATGATTCAACCAATTTTTGCCGTAAAAGAAAAATTACGAATTTGGAAAAATCGTTTTATTTTGCGTGTCTATGCAGTCAGAGGAATGTATACTCCGCATTTCATGACTCTAGCTGCGGCCATTTGGTTGGTACTATTTTTATCCTCTTTTTCTATTTTGACCCCAAAAAGTACGAATTTCGAAAAATCAGTTTATTTTCCGTGTCTACACAGTCAGAGGAATGTATACTCCGAATTTCATGACTGTAGCTGCGGTCATTTGATTGGTACTATTTTTATCCCCTTTTTTCATTTTAACCCCAAAAAGTACCACTTTTGAAAAATCCGTGAATTTTACTTGTCTATGCAATCTGAGCAATGTATACACCGAATTTCATTATTCTAGGTACAGCCGTTTGGTTGGTACCATTTTTATCCCTCTGTTCCCATTTCACCCATTAAAAGTACGATTTTGGAAAAAATACTTTTATATTATGTATCTACTCAACTAGAGGAATGTACACACCGAATGTCGTTTAATGAATTTTAAGTATTTTTATCGGCATTCAATTCGTAAAATAATGACCTTTTGGAAAGTCTTCTAATTCATTTTAAATAATTTATGGCCATTCCGGTTACGTTTTCCTAACATATCATTATTTTTAATTTTGGTCTTGATTTTTAAAAATAATGACATCAATACTTTATCCCTAATTCACCAAAATTATGTTAGAATGTAACTTATATATATTTTTTTAATTATTGGAATAAATCTGAAAATGCCAGAAAGATGATATCGAAGAAATGGTCAGAATTTAAAATTAAGGTAAAAATATGTAGAGTTCGTGTTCTCTTAAAATTGTGTGTCATTTCAAAAATAGTTCAACATAACCTTATAAATATAATATATATCGGGTGAATTCCTCCCCTCAATGGACAAGTATCTTTCTAATAATATAAACTTCAAGACAGTGGTTTCACTGCATCAGAAATAATGAAAATAAGCTGGCTTTTATTTTTTTGTGGCATTTTTGAAGCATTTCTTGTTGCTTCTGTTTAATGGACAAAAGTCAGAAAACGTGAAATTGATTTTGTAGTTTAGTCCATGAGTAGTTGTAAGAAAACATTGTTCAAAAATGTGGTGTCATTTATTTCGGTTTAAGACCAAAGGTTGTGCTGAAGTCTTCAGCAGAACCCAAAATTAGCAAAAAGGCAAAGTGAGACCTTTATTGTTGCAGCTAAAAGTTGACTGCGCAGTTTCGATGGGCGCTACCCCATCTCGTCAGAACTTTCGCAACGAATGTATGTCTTTGACTTAAATCAGAGTTCATATTAGTACCAACGGTCACATATGACAAACAAAATATTCCACCGAACTAAGTCGACACACTAAAAATCGCACTTTGCCAATCCAATGTTATGCATGTGCTCGCATCGCTCGCAACAATGCAAAGGTTGTTGTTGTACGGTATGTCCCGTCTTCACTGTACCTCGTGTGTATTGTTGTTGTTTGTATGTATAGTTGGTCTGTTATGTTGTATGTGTTGTCATTTATTTTGGTCTAAGACCAAAGGTAGAACCCAAAATTAGCAAAAAGGCAAAAAAATAAAATTTTGGGCAGAATTGAATATTCTTATACTTTCTGAATAATTGAGGAATGGTACGAATTTAGATTTTTTCGATACCTTAAAAATATTATTATTAATTTTTATATATTTCATTTCTAAAAAAATTAATCTTTGAAAACTCATAATTTTTGATGGTAAAAAAACATAAAATTTCTTTTCATAATAATTTAGTTTGAACTTTAATCTATTATAAAAAAGCTTAATCTTCTCGATTTGTTGCGATTCTTTTTTATTTAAATTTTTAAAAAATCTTCTAAGATTACATTTTTTACTAGTTAGTCATATATAAATTACTTGTTTGGTGATTTTGCTGAGGATCTTTTCGATATCAGCATTTTTGGGGTTTTCCGAACCGCCGAGAACAGCCAACATGTTTGAAGTTGCTTTAAGTATTTCCTACAATTACTTCTTTGGAGAAATTTTCTGAAAGTGAAATGTGCTAGCCCATAGTTCTTTCCATCTCTATTGAATATTTAAACAAGAGACAAAGGTTTTGTAGTATATAATAATAAGGATCATTTAATTAATTGTATGAATTAATTTCGTACATCTGGAGTGTGGGAGGGCAAATCACGCCATTGGAAATCGAGAATATCGAAATGTGTTTTTAATTTTTTAAGAAAATAGCATAAATTACGATTGCAATTCAGCGATATTAGTTCCAATATACGTTACCATGAAATATATATATTTGTATACATCTGATTTCGAATCCTATTATTAGCCTTCAGGATATTCCTCTGAAAAAATGCCAAGGCAAACGAAATAAGTAAGAGGGCGTTAAGTTCGGCCGGGCCGAATCTTATATACCCTCCACCACGGAGTGCACTCCACAGTATTACCAGCAGATTAAAGGATGTCGACTTTACATAGAAGTACAGTACCATATTACGAAAATTGTGATATTCTTATGCACATTACTATATTTGTTTACTATTTCAAACTATAATGTATACTTATGCGCACTGTTTAAAATCGACTACTATATATAAATAAAATGCTGAAATTGTGAAAGTGAACATGCTTAAATATTAGGCGATTGTTAGTCGCCATTAGAAAGAAGCATTTTCATATACAGACAAAGTGATAAGGAAAATATAAATTTTAAAGATGGGGATATTTCCTCCCCCCCTCCTCCGCCCAAATGTACAAATTTCGAAAAAACCCTTTTTCGACTTTTCAAATCAGAAGGTATACACCGAATATCATGATTTCAACTTCAGCGGTTTGGTAGGTCCCATTTTTATCCCTCTTTTTAATTATATCCCTTAAAAGTACGAAATTCGAAAAATCCCTCTATTTTACGTGTCTATGCAATTAGAGGGATGTACACACCGAATTCCATGATTCTAATTGTTGTCGTATCATTGGTACTATATTTTATCCATTTTTGTCCCATTTCGCCCGCTAAAACTTTTATTTTCTTTGTTGTGCTTCCAAGCTACAAGGGGAACGTCCACAACAAATTTTAACTGTATGAAAATAAGAAATTTTATTAATAAGCCAAGGCTACCAATATTTTTATACTATGTATATATATAATGGATATAATACTTCAATTCATAAAGAAAATATAAGGGAACAATCATAAATACCCTAAATATTGGGGGATAGAGAGTGTATTTGCAGCTACATTCGTTTGGTTGGTTGTATTTCCATTCTATTTTAATTTCAAAAGTATAAATTTTGAAAATACCTTATCTCTCACGTACGTAGTATAAGACAACTTCATGATTCTACCATTTTTTGTCGTAAAAGCCACAAAATAAAGAAGGAATTTGGAAAACAAATATTTTACGTGGCTTTGCAGTTAGAGGAATGTATACACCGAATTCCATAATTCTATTAGCGGCCATTTTGTTGGCTCCATTTCTATCCCCTTTTTCCAATTTTGCCCTCTCAAGAGTAGGACTATTTAAACTCTGTTTATTTTACGAGAGGGATGTACACACCGAATTAAATCATTCTAGCTGTATTCGTCTAGTTGGTACTTTTTTATCCCCTGTATCCATTGTATCCCTTGAAAGTACGAATTTGGAAAAAAACGTTTTACTTTTCGTGTCTACGCAGTCAGAGTATGTATACTCCGAATTTCATGATTCTAGCTGCTGTCATTTGGTAGGTACTATTTTTATCCCCTTTTTCCATTTGAACCCCAAAAAGTAAGAATTTTGGAAAGTTCTTTTATTTTACGTGTCGACGCAATCAGAGGAATGTGTATATCGAATTTCATTATTCTAGGTGCAGCCGTTAAGTTGGTTCTATTTTTATCCCTCTATCCCCATTTAACCCCTTAAAAGTACGAATTTAGAAAAAATACTTTGATATTATGTATCTACTCTATTAGAGGAATGTACACTAGGGCGTACCTCAAAAAAAAAGTTCGCCGTACACCTTCGAATATGAAGTATTATTGAAAGGTAGTTTCAAAAAAAAAATTTTATTTTTTTATGCCGAACGTAGGGGTCGCGCTTTTACATTTTTCTATATAACTTGTATTTATAAACGGATTTTAAAGTGTGATACATCGATGTTTTTGTCTCGACGAGGCCGATTTTTTTGTCTTTGAAGTCATTGAGCTCAAGCACCCCCTTCTGGTACTTACCCATCATTTCTCAGTTGCTACTACCCTAATGTACCACTCTAATAATCGAAAATTAAAGCTCGCATAAAATCATGAATCATGTTTGAGCTCAATGACTTCAAAGACAAAAAAATCGGACAAAAACATCGATGTATCACACTTTAAAATCCGTTTATAAATGCAGAAGTTATATAGAAAAATGTAAAAGCGCGACCCCTACGTTCGGCATAAAAAAATAAAAAAAAATTTTTTGAAACTACCTTTCAATAATACTTCATATTCGAAGGTGTACGGCGAACTTTTTTTTTTTTACTTGTAACCTGGTACGCTCTAATGTACACGCCAAATTTCGTGTTTCTATCTGTTGTCGTTTGATAGGTACCATTTTTATCCCTTTTTTGTTCCATTTCGCCCCCTACAAATAAAAATCACTCTATGGTGCCCTTTTATGCTATAAAGGGAATGCGCATTGCAAATATCAAGTAAATACATGTTAATATGTTCAAAAACATGCTGAAATACTCAAAATATTAGGGGTATTTTCAGTCCTTGTGAGGGAAAAATTTTTCCCTCTGGGCCGATTTCGTCCACTTTCAATCCCAACCGATCTACAACCATAAGACACATTTAGGAAAAATTTTAACCTCCTAGCTCATACCACGGCCCAGAATATATATACTTTATGGGGTCTTCGATGAATATTTCAAGGTGTTACAAACGGAATGACAAAGTGAATATACCCCCATCCTGGAGGTGGAGGGTATAAAAATGTACAGAGGCTCATTCTCATCTCATTTGCTGCCTTGAATCGTACAAATTGTTGCACTTGGGATTCAAAACGTCATCGAGAAAAATTGTACCGGATCAAATTAAGCCTCATCGTGTCGTTGTCATCATCATTGTCATCTGCTGATACACTTTTTGTGGATATTATTTGACTTTCAAAATTTAAAATAATCTAATTGTATTTGGTTACCAAAAAATAAAAATTTAAATTAAAATTTTTTAAAGTACCCTTAAAGACTTCATTCCACAACTTATCCAACTTACAACACTGTGCAGTACTGCATTTCTATAACATGCGCACGTACACACATATAATGCGTATTTTTGTGTTTGCTGATTGCATTTTCATGAATCCTTTAGCTTATTTCCGGCAGGTATGGGTTTTATAGCACATACACAAACACACGCACACACAGCCGCACGCATACTTCATCATCTGCAGTGCTCTGTGGAATCTCAGCCTTCTGTGCTCTTGAGAGTTTCCTTGTTTGCGGACATGAACGTTAAACTTATTCCTGAAGGAAATATGGTCGGTCCTAAGGAAAATTATAGTTTTCTATTTACTCACTATCTGCCATATGCCACAATTATCCTGCGGCCGGCCGGTATCCTGACAGTCAACAACAACAACAATAGCAAAAACGACGACGCATCTTCTCCACTTTTGTTGGCAACGACGACAACAAAAATTAAGGAACAGAAAAACAGAACAGAGTTCTTCTTATGAATTTATAAAGTTTTTTCTTCGTCTTGCTTGTACTTCTTCTTAGTCTTGTCACAAATCTCGAGTTGCTTGCTTGGAAAACATTTCCTTTTTTCAAGTTACTTTAGAAGTGTATACCCTACGCCCGGGAAAATGGTAGTAATGGCGAAATCAGATGGTTGTTGTATGCAATAAAATTGGTTAGAAGTTAGAAGACTGAGCTTACGATATTTCTGAGATAACATTATTTTTTAATTCAATTCAGTTCCATCCATCGCTTCAGACCAAAAAATATACAGTATTAAAATTCTGAGTTATATATAGACAACTTTCTGAAGCCAGCTTAAAGAATGTTGTTTTTATACCCTCCACCTCCAGGATGTGGGTATACTAACTTTTTCATTCCGTTTGTAACACCTTGAAATATCGACCTGAGACCCTATAAAGTATATATATTCTTGATCGTCATAAAATTCAAAGACGATCTAGCCATGTCCGTCCGTCCGTTCGTCCGTCTGTTGAAAGCACGCTAGCATCTAAACGAAAGGAGCTAGGACGTCCAAATTTTCCATAAATACGTCTTATAGTCGTAGATCGGTTGTGATTGAAACTGGGCGAAATCGGCCCAAAGAGAAAAAAATTTCCCCACAAGGACTAAAAATACCCACAATAACCCCTAATATTTTAGAGTATTTAAGCATATTTTTTCAATATGTCTGCTTGTACTTACTTGATATCGGGTATGCGCATTCCCCCTATGACAAAAACGTGCACAATAAAGTAATTTTTATTCGTAGGGGGTGAAAGGGATAAAAATGGTACCTATTAAACGACAACAGCTAGAAATACGAAATTCGGTGTGTACATTCCTCTAACTGAGTAGAGTCATTATATAAAAGTATTTTTCCAAAATCGTATTTTTAATGGGTAAAATGGGAACAGTGGGATAGAAATGGTACCAACCAAACGGCTGCACTTTGAATAATGAAATTCGATGTATACATTCCTCTGATTATGTAGACTCGCAAAAAACGAATTTTTCGAAATTCGTACTTTTTGGGGTTAAAATGGAAAAAGGGGATAAAAATAGTACCAACAAAATGATCGATGTTTATCGATAAAGCCATTAGAAGAAAAATCAGACAAAGTTGAACTAGTGACTAATAAATCGATTCCGATTCTAATCGAAAATCGATTTTGGGGGTTCAAAACCCGATTCTTTTGGAATCGATTAGACGCTTTCGACTTTATACTGGAATCGATTATCGATGCTTAGGAATCGAAGATGAAGAATACAAAATATGTGTCTATGAAAAGAAGTGCCCATGGAAAAATTTCTATACAAAATTGAGCAATGCAGATGGTTTTCTATTTTAAATTTTGTAATGAAATATTACTTATATTCCGCAAAGTATGTTAATATATGTTGGCTTCACACGAAATGTTTGTAACATGTAGAAATAATCTAATTATACGCAAATTTAAGTATGCCAATGAGATTCATCATATAACAATTAAAGGAGCCATAAAATCTCAGTAAACAAGAAAAAACGTTGGACAAAAACATAAAAAAATTAAAAGGGAAAGCCATGATTTTTGGAGGTGTTTTCAGGAGCGTTTAGCTCACAGATGACTGGACCTAGGGACGAAATATTTTGTAAATCATCATTAAACGATCCAATTTCCATTTTTGGGTAGTGACCGCATCAATTTATATTCTTAGGATGGGTCGCGAATATAAATTGATGAAAGACGAATAGACCAAATCAAAACCAAATCGAGAGACATTTATATTGAATATATATGTATATCTGAACCGATTTTTGGAAAGTATACTTTTGGCAATGGTAAAGTCGATTTCGACTTTTGGACTTTTTCCTCCTAAAAGTCGATTAATCGATTAGTCGAAAGTCGATTTATATATCCCTATTACTTACTTGTTTTAGATCATTTTGACACTCTCTGTTTTAGATCTGTTTTTTGACCCATTTGCAAAAGACTCCCATATTGAGAAGCTGGAGGGTTAAAGTGTTGCACAAAAATCTTCCTCATAGTGTTTTACAAATTGCGTTACTATTTTGGAAGTAAGTTTTTAATATTTCCCAATTTTGATCGTGCCTATAGCGTCCCATTTTGCAAATGCCAAACCTAAACCTGAAAATAAAAACAAAAAATAATAATTCTAAATGGCCCACCCTGTAGTTAAAAAAATAAGTGGTTTATAGAGCGGAGCTATATATATAGGAGCTATATCTAAATTTGCACCGATTTTCTTCAAATTGACTAAAGTCCATCATAGGTCAGCAGAAATAATTTGTGCCCAGTTTCGTTGGGATCGGACCTGTACTTGGATTACAAAAATACATCTATAGACAGACGCACAGACGGATATGTTTAATTCGATTCAAAAAGCTATTCTATGTAGATCGGTATAATAAACAATGGATTAATTTCGCTTATGCACAATGACACACTCAGAAAAATAGCATTCTTAAATCTGAGTAAAATCCATACTCCAATTTAGTTTAATAAGTTTACTCCAGTTTATGTATAATTTCCTAACGAGAAAGAAAATTAAATAGATATGATATACTTTACTTATTTCAAAGCCAGAAAAAATATAAAAATAGTGTAGTAAATTTACTTAAAAACACTATATTGGATCCAGTAAAAAACTTCTTAGAATTAAGTATACTACTATATACTTGCACTCAGAAAAATAGCATTCCTAAATTTGAGTAAAATCCATACTCCAATTTAGTTCAACAATTTTACTCTAGTTCAGAAAAATTTCCTTAAAAGTAGGAAAATTAACTAAGTATGAGCTAATTTTCCTTATTTCAAAGTCAAAGCAAATATTTCAATTACTAGAAATAGGGTAGTAAATTTACTTAAAAACATTTCATTGGATCTAATAGAAAATACTTACAACTGAGTAAATTCATACTTATGTGGAAAAATATTTCCAAGGTTTTAAGTAAGAAAAAAACTCAGAAATTTGTTGTAATATTTCCATTTAGGAAATATTAACTTAAAAATGTGTTTTGTTCCTAAAAGTAAGTTAATATGCTTACTGAAAATGTATGCCGAGTTCTTCATACATATAAGTATTAATGAACTTATAATAAATCTCTTGAAATTGTTAAGAAAATTCTTGAATATTAATCTAAGAAGTAATTCTCGTTCGTTTGCAGAGACTTATTTCTTATTCTTAACAACCACTGCGAAGGCGCCTATCTTGCCTTCGCAGCTATCATGATGTAATACCTCAAGTCTTTATGGCAGAGGTAGCATGCAACTTTTGAGAAATATTTCATGTTGCCATTTTTGTACTAGTTTTGCATACTCTGAAGCAAAATCATTTGTTTCAATTTTTTAGTTGAGTTGAACTTATTTTAAGTTCACTTTTTGCTTGTATCAAGTAGAATTTTCCTCAGTTTAAGTAAAAATTTACTTGTTTTGAGGAAAAAATCAGCAAAATTGTCCTCAGTTCAAGTAAATATGTACTTGATTTGAGTAAAAATTAACTTAGTTTCGGCAAAATTTTACTAAGATTTAGTAAAAATTTACTTGGTTTGAGTAAAAATTTACTTAGTTTTAGGAAAAATTTACATAAATTTACTTGGATTTAGGAAAAATGTACTTGGTTTGAGGAAAAACTTACTGGAATTTTCCTCACTTTGAGTAAATATTTACTTGGTTTGAGGAAAATTGAACTAGAATCAAGTTCAAAGCATGCACTACTTTCAAGGAAAAATTTTAACTTGATATGAGGAAATATTGCTTTAGCGATATACGAAGTTCAGCTTTCCTTAAATTTTAAAAATGTGTTTATTACTTCAAATAAAGTAAATAAATGTAATTAATTATGTCATGTTCCAAGTATAAATTAACTTATAAAAGATACTTTTGTGTGTTTAGAAAAGTACATGAATAGTAGTCTAAGTAGCAATTCTCGTTCGTTAGCCGAGACTTTCTTCATAAGTACTTCAAATATTACTCTAAACAATCACTGCGAAGACACCTACCTAGCCTCCGCAGCAGTCATGGTGAAATATCTCAACTCTTTATGGTATGAGTAAGATGAAATGTTTGAGAACTATACCATGTTGTCATTTTTCATATGAGTGTTGCATACTCTGAAGCGTCGTAGTCAGGCTGAATACAAATTTACTTGGTTTGGGGAAAATTTTAGTCAGGCTGAGTACAAATTTACTTGGTTTAAGGAAAAATTTGAGTATAATTTTACTTGGCATGACTACAAAATTTACTTAGTTTGAGTAACAATTTACTTGGATTTGAGAAAAAATCGGAATATTTCCCTCAGTTTTAGTATAAATTTACCTGATTTGAGTAAAATTTCTTAAAAAATGTTCCTCAGATTAAGTAAATATTTACTTGATTTGAAGCAAACATTTCCTCAGTTTGAGTAAATTTTACTTGGTTTGAGGAAAATTGAACTAGAATCAAGTTCAAATCATGTCCTTTTTTCAGGGAAAAGTTTGTACTTGATGTGAGATATGATTGCCTTAGCGCTATACGAAGTTCAATTTTCCTCCGTTTTATTTATTTAATCCGTGGCATACTTTTTTCTGAGTGCATAAAGACCCTAGTGGAGGGTACAAAAAGCTCATTGCATTCTCAAATCAATACAAATTTGTGAATAAAGAAATCTTGTCAACAGTTGTAATGCTTTATAGCGATTTCATGTTGATGTTGTAGTGATGTAGGGTACCTTGGAGTTGCCGCTCAACCCTTCACAATTAAACTTCCATCTTTTTAACTCTGGCCGAAGCCACAAAGCTCTCACGCAGTATCGCAAAAGTACTCGCACCATCACCGCACTGCACTTTGCGATACTTTATCTGTGGCTGTGTTACTGTCCGTCTATCTGTCAGTCTGTTTGTCTGTCTTTCTCCGCCTTTGCATTTCAACATCTTCGTGTGTGTGTGTGTGTGTGTGAGTGATGTTAGAATAGTGGCTTGGTTGGTCCTTGGGTTTGAGTTCCATAAAATGACATTAAGCTTAAGTTTACATGAAACCTGGCCATCACTTCGAACGTCTTATGCTGGCGATAGAGCAAAAAAACACACACACACATACACACAAAATTTAATTAAAAATAAATAAAATTCCATTGAAGTATCCTTTCAATCTTGTTGCTCGAGATGGTTTTATGAAAATAGTCCTCGTCGTTCACTCTCATTCATCCCCTCGGTTTTTATCATTCGCTGCGTTTGTTGTTCTTGACGTTGCTTTGATGGCAGACGTTGTTATCCCTTCGTTTTGTAATCTCTTTAGTTTTTAATCGTATTCCCTTCAAGTTAATGTTAATATTGCATTTTGTCATTAATTAATATTTGTTTTTTTTTCTTCTCTTTCTCTCCTTCTCTTTGCAGGTGAGTTTTTAAGCACAATTATTAAATTTCCATCTGGCTGGTTTGTAAGTATAAATATATGCATATATATAAATATGAAAGTCTGCCAGGTATCAGGGCAAGGGGATGCCTTAAGAGGATAATATGATAATGGATTGCAAGGAATTAGCGCATCCTTTGTGGGGGATAATTAATATGGATTTTATATGTATTTTTTCGTTATCATTCTGCTACATGTTTATTTTATTCTTTTTCCTATTGAAACAATATCGAACTTTTTACTGACATGACAACATATTTTATCGCTTAAATGTAGAGCTACGAAAATGATGATGTTATTAACACGAATTGCAGTTTTATCTCCTTAGTTACACTCATAATATAGGGTCCGCCAAATAACTTTTTTTTGCTATAAAAAAAAAACTACTGAATATTTTCTCAAATTTCTTTTTTTATTTAAAAGTACAATCCTTCCGGTTAATAATGGAAACTAATTTCATTCAAATGGCTGCTGAGGGCACCCCAAAAATAATAGTTCAACGGTTGAATAGTTGAAAAAAACGTTAGATGGCGGACCCTATATATACATGAAATCAGTTGAATATTACAAATGTAACAACAAATTCTTCAAAATCTCTTCAAAAAGGACCTTAAGCTTAACCAAAGTTAAAGTTCTCCTTTTTGGCATACTATCACTCTACCATCACTTTCAGTTACACCTCGTGATTGACTAATTCAATTCATTACCAAGTCTTTGGTAAACCCCATACCTTCCCACTGACTTTGATTGTAATTAGCCACATTGAATGTCCAAAAAGTAAAAAATGAAGAAAATGCACAGCCATATGGCCACTAACGAGTAATTCGATGTAATTGTTTGCATCTTAATTATTATCATCAACATTAATCGAGAAACACAATGAGTTTATTTATCCATTGAGAGTTGGAGTAATTTCTGCCATCTATACCATTAAATTATACCCTCCACCTGTAGGTGTATAATTACACCTTGAAATATCGACCTGAGACCCTATAAAGTATATATATTCTTGATTGTCATACAATTCTAAGACCGTCTGTCCTCTGTTGAATGCACGCTAGCATCTAAACAAAAGGAGCTAGGACGTCCAAATTTTCCACAAATGTGTCTTATAGTCGTAGATCGGTTGGGATTGAAACTGGGAGAAATCGGTCCAAAGGGAAAATTTTTTCCCTCACAAGGACTAAAAATATCCATCAAACGACAACTGCTAGAAACACGAAATTCGGTGTGTACATTCCCCTAATTGAGTAGAAACATAATATAAAAGTATTTTTTCCAAATTCGTACTTTTAAAGGGTAAAATGGGAATAGAGGGATAAAAATGGTTCCAACCAAACGGCTGCACCTATAATAATGAAAGTCAGAGTATACATTCTTCTGATTGCGTAGAGAGGTAAAATAATCGGATTATTCGAAATTCGTACTTTTTGGGGTTAAAATGGAAAAAGGGGATAAAAATAGTACCAACCAAATAACCGCAGCTAGAGTGATGAAATTCGGAGTATACATTCCTCTGACTGCGTAGACAGGAAAAATAAAAGTTTTTTTCCAAATTCGTACTTTCAAGGGATACAATGGGTACAGAGGGATAAAAATAGCACCAGTAGGAAAAAGGGGATAAAAATGGTACCAATCAAATGGCCGCAGCTAGAATCATGGAATTCGGTGTATACATTCCTCTGAGTGTGTAGACACGAAAAATAAACTGATTTTTCGAAATTCGTACTTTTTGGGGTTAAAATGAAAAAAGGGGATAAAAATAGTACCAACCAAATGACCGCAGCTAGAGTCATGAAATTCGGAGTATACATTCCTCTGACTGCGTAGACACGGAAAACAGACGAATTTTTCGAAATTAGTACTTTCAAGGGATACAATGGTACAGAGGGATAAAAATAGTACCAACTAAACGATTACAGCTAGAATGTTGAAATTCTAATTGCGTAGAAACGTCAAGGGTGTAAAAATAGTACCAACCAAATGGGCGCAGCTGGAATCATGGAATTCAGTGTATACATTCCTCTGACTGCATAGACACGCAAAATAAAAAGTTTTTTTTCCAAATTCGTACTTTTTCTTATTCGTCAAAAGTTGGTTGAATCGTGAAGTTAGGTTATTTTGCACTATGTGCGTGTGATAATGGATTTTCAAAATTTGTAGTTTTGGAATTAAAATAGAATGGAAATACTACCAAATGTAGCACCAATTATCTACCAACATTTATGGTATTTAAGCTTTTTTGAAAATATAAATATAAGAATATTTATTTTTTGAATTAATTTAAAGTATTATTTCGATATACATATATATTAGGCTGGGTCGCCATCCATTCAAATGGAAAAACAAGTTGCAGTCACCCCACGAAAATAAAGTTTAGATTGTTTAATGATGATTTGCAAAATATTTTGTTTCTAGATCAAGCCATCTGTGAGCTAAACGCTCCTGAAAATAACTCTAAAAGTCATGTTTTCCGGTGTAATTTTTTTTAGTTACATTTTTTCCAAAATTATTTCTGAAATAATAGACCCTTGAAAGCAGTTTAAATAAAAATTTTGATTCTTGTCTTGGAGTAACTTAGTTTATAGTATTTTTTGTGGATTTTCACAGTGACTACTGAAAACTTTTTCGTATTTCGTGGTAGTATTTTATAAAAAATAAATAGCTGCAGTCAATACCTTTCGAATGATGCCCAAATGTTGAACATCGGAATGAAATTGACGCCGCAGCGCTCATTTTTGCAAAATGCGTTTGAACATTTTGGCTGTGAAAACCATCACCTCTATTAAATTATTTCACAAAAATGGAGTCAGTGACGTCATTTCTAAAGGTATTGATTCATCCTATTTATTTTTCATTACACCTCTTACAAAATGTTTCGAAAAAATATGTATTTTTAGCTGTCACCTTGAAAACCCACAAAAAATCAATATAAACGCCCAATAATTCTACCAATGAGTTATTCTAAGAAAAGAATAAAAATTTTTATTTAAAGTGTCTATCAAGGGTCTATTAATTCAGAAAAAAATGCAACATAAAAAAATTACACGGGAAAAACATGATTTTTAGAGGTGTTTTCAGGAGCGTTTAGCTCACAGACGGCTTGACTCAGTTACGAAATATTTTGCAGTCGTGACCCATTCTATTATATAGGATGATTTTTTAAAAGCTATAGGAAACTTTAAAAAAAACATATAAACATAAACAAATATAAATACGGTCCATATAATTTAATGTTTGAAGATTATTTGGTCCATCCGCTTAGTCCAATTTTGGCATACACATTCCAACATTTCGGACGGTATCTCACGAATAAATGCTTTAATGTTGTCTTCCAATGCGTCAATTGAAGCGGGCTTGTCTGTATAGACATGAACTTTAACATAGCCCCACAAATATATAGTCTAAAGGCGTTAAATCGCACGATCTAGGCGGCCAATTGACCGGTCCCGAACGTGAAGTAAAATGTTCATCGAACTCGCCTCTCAATAAGTCCATTGTTGCGCGTGCTGTGTGGCATGTGGCACCGTCTTGTTGAAACCACATGTCATGCAAGTCAAGCTCTTGCATTTTGGGCAAAAAAGAATTGGATATCATCTCACGGTAGCGCTCACCATTCACAGTTACGTTACGATTCGCATCATCTTTGAAGAAGTACGGTCCAATGATGCCACCAACCCATAAACCGCATCAAACTGTGACTTTTTCTGGATGCATTGGTAACTCTTGCAATGCTTCTGGCTGATATTCACTCCAAAATCGACAATTCTGCCTATTTACGTACCCATTGAGCCAAAAATGAGCTTCGTCGCTGAACACAATTTTTCGGTAAAAAAGTGGATCTTCGGCTTTCTTGAACTTTCTTAACAGAGCACGCATTTTGATAATAAAATTCAGTAATTTGCAAGCGTTGTTCGTTTTTAAGACGATTCATGGTTAAATTATAGACCAAACTGAAGATGTTTGACAGTGAAACAAAACACGAAACGTGCGTCAGCTGTTTAAACCAGTGTTGCAAAAAAGAAATAGCTAAAAAATCACCCTTTATATAGTATAAACGTATTGGTAGCCTTGCCTTGCATGGTTTGAAATAATAAAAATATTATATAAATAAATATATTTGTAAAATTATCATTTCAATATTTGTATTTATTTTGGTTTGGTTTGGTTATATACAAAATTATATTTTCCTGAAATTTTTTGGGTTTTTGAGCTCGAGGCCTTGATTATTTTATTTATTTAAATATACTTTTCCAATATTTCGCTATTAAACTGAATTGCATCATCAGGGTAAACAAGAAAATAAATAGACATGTAACTTAAAGCTGCCGTAGTTTCACTACTCTCGCTGTTATTGCTCTTATATTTTCGTGCAATATTACTGCACTTCTACGAAAATCGACAGCCTCTGTGGAATGCAATCCATGGTGGAGGATATATAAAGTTCGGTCCGGCCGAACTTAACGCCGTTTTTACTTGTTTTTATCATTTCTATATTTTGTGAAAAATTATAGGTTTTTCTATTGGTCCTCAAAATTCGCTGTGATTCTTTTTATTTCAGTTTATTGCCCAGTGTAATGAAAGACTAGAAGCATCCATAACCATTCGTTGTCGCCTTTGCAAACTGTAGTACAACTTTAATACAGCTCAAATCCGATTTTCCTTTCGACGTTTTTTCTGTTATTGCCGTTCATGGCACATGTTAAATTTAATTTTTTATATTCGTTTTATTTCTTTCGCAAGTCGATAAATTTCATTCAATATAAGCTGACAATTTATTGCGGTTAACATGGAATTGTATGTTGTGTAAAAAAATCAACAGCAATTGAATCGATAATGTGACAATTATTTTATGTACGAGTATAGTATGCGTGTGTGGACATTAGAACGGCATACCAACAAAACAGTGAGTCTTGAAAAAAAGTTCAAAAGAGAACAACGAAGAAGTGGAAAAGATCACCATCTTGTCATTCGTAAGTTGTGATTTTTTTTTTTGAAAGCTGAAAGGATAATTTCCCAGCAAAAAATCGACATACTAACGTAGGAAGCACATTTTAATCTCAAAATCCAAATAGACATTTTCCCGCTTTGTCGTCTATTTTTGTAGATCAAAAATTTAAATATAATTTTTAATGCAATGGATGATGACTTAATCAAATTTTTAAAGGATAAAATGATTTTTTAATTGAAGTTAATAAAATGGTCACTTACCAATGATTTTTTATTTGGTTAAGTAAATTTTTAATTAATTCAATACATTTATTAGTTGGTTCAATTAATTTTTTTAATTAAAATTATTTTTTTATTTGACTTTTGTTGATTTTAGTTGAAATTGACAAAATGTTATTTTTAATTTGTTCAATAAATTTATTAATCGATTTAAATTAATTTTTGATTTGACTAAATATTTTTTATTTATTTCAATAATTTTTAATTGGTTTAATTAATATAATTAATTATTTTGTAATTAAAATTTTTAATGGATTCAATGAATTGTTTAATTGAAATTGAGAAAATTGACACTTGCCAATGATTTTTTAATTGGTTCAATTAGTTTGTTAATCGATTTAAATATTTTTGTAACTGATTTAATTAAATTTTTATTTAATTTAATTAAAACAAGTAAAAACGGTGTTTAGTTCGGCCGGCCGAACTTTATATAACCTCAACCATCGACTGCATTCCACAGAGGATGTCGATTTTCGTAGATGTGCAGTAATATAGGGTCCGCCATCTACCATTTTTTCAGCTATTCAACCGTTGGACTATTATTTGTGGGGTGCCCTCAGCAGCCATTTGAATGAAATTATTTTCCATTATTAACCGGAAGGATTGTACTTTCAAATAAAAAAAGAAGTTTGAGAAAATATTCAGTAGTTTTTTTTATAAAAAAAAAGTTATTTGGCGGACCCTATATTACCGGAAAATATTTTTTTATAGCATTTTCCAAAAAAAAAAGTTATTTGACGGACCTATATTACCGGAAAATATTTTTTTTAAATATAGATAAACCAAAGTAGCTAATTCTATAAATAAATATAATATTTTAATTATTTCGAACCACACTTATAAGGCAATGTTACCAATACGTTTACATATCGATATAATTTAAAAAATAAATATTCCTTTATTTGTATTTTCGAAGGGCTTAAATACCATAAATATTGGTAGATAGTGTGAGCTACAGTTGGTGAATGTATACTCCGAATTGCATGACTCTAGCTGCGGTCATTTGGTTGGCACTATTTGTATCTTCTTTTTCTATTTTACCTCAAAAAGTAAGAATTTTGAAAAATCCGTTTATTTTACGTGTCTACACAATCAGAGGAATGTATTCTCCGAATTTCATGACTCTAGCTGCTGTCATTTGATTGGTACTATTTCTATCCCCTTTTTTTCATTTTAACACCAAAAAGTATCAATTTTGAAAAATCCGTTTGGTTGGTACCATTTGTATCCCTCTTTACCCATAGTATCCCTTGAAAGTATGAATATGGAAAAAACCTTTTATTTTCTATGTCTACGTAGTCAATGAAATGTATACTCCGAATTTCATGACTCTAGCCGCGGTCATTTGGTTGGTACTATTTTTATCCCCTTTTTCTTTTTTAACACCAAAAAGTACGACTTTTTCCTAGCTGTTGTCGTTTAATATGAACCATTTTTATTCCTTTTTGTCCCATTTCACCCCCTACAAATAAGAATCACTTTTTGCTATAAGGGGAATGCGCACACCCAATATCAAGTAAATACAAGCAGACATATTGAAAAAATGTGCTTAAATACACTAAAATATCAGGAGATATTATGAGTATTTTTAGTCCTTGTGAAGGAAAAATTTTTCCCTTAGGGCCGATTTCGCCCCGTTTCAATCCCAACCGATCTACAACTATAAGACGCATTTATGGAAAATTTGGACGTCCTAGATCCTTTCGTTTAAATGCTAGCGTGCTTTCAACAGAAGGACGGACATGGCTAGATCGTCTTAGCATTTTATGACGATCAAGAATATATATACTTTATAGGGTCTCAGGTCGATATTTCAAGGTGTTACAAACGGAATGACAAAGTTAGTATACCCCCATCCTGGAGGTGGAGGGTATAAAAAATGTACCGATTCAATTAATTTTGTAATTAAATTAATTATTTTTTTATTTAAATCTTTAATGGATTCAGTGATTGTATCGGAAATTGACAAATTGGTCACTTCCCAATTATTTTTTTAATTGGTTCAATTAATTTGTTAAATGGTTTTAATTAATTTTGTATTTGACACGATTAATTATTTTTTTAATTGGCTCTAAAATTGTTTTATTTAAATTAAGAAAAATGTTGAATAACTAAATTGCACAATCCCGCTTTTTCTTTTGTATGCTGGGTAAGTCGGTCTAATGATTTTATGCAGCATATTAAGGTCGGTCGCAAACTTTGCAAATACAAAATGTCAGATAATAAAACACCAAAATCATACATATTTATAAAGATGTCACATCTGATCAGTTAGCCGTCAATGTTTATATTGAGTCACACTTTATTTAACAGTTTTCTCATCACAACCATAGGCCGGTTTTTCGGTTAAAAACGTTATTTCAAATGAGAACAAACAGATGTTTTATTGGCGTAAGTAACCAGTTGCCCAATTAATAAGTTTTGCAGGTTACTATTTTTGTCGGTTAACCGATTATTTTCTTAATAAGTGAAAACTCTCCCCGTGTGATACCATTGAGTGGACACAATCATGTTTTATATGAGCTCATTGCAATAAATATAAAATTATGTATATTATATTTAAATTGATATATGAAAACATTGATTGAAAGATGCTCCATCTTATTCGGTCCAGAATGTTTTTGGGAATTGTCTCTTTTTTTAGATCACAACTTTTGCGATCTTTTCAAGACGCTTCAACACGCCTCTGCTTTAATTGAAACTCTTTCTATTTTCGAAATCATCAGGAAAAAATTGATTCATTATTTTCCTGAGCCAATCTAACGTACGCAGATGAATTGGTATTAATACACGTGTAAAGCGCTCTGCGTCAGAGGTAATCGTGGCTCTTTCATGTTAACCACATTGTGAATTATTGTTAAATTACAGTTAATAAAGCTGTAAAAGAACGAATTGTTGTGAAAATTGTAAATAATTATACTGGGTATTGCTGTGCGTAGGCATTAAAATCATATTACTGCGAATTTAATACTTTAAATAATAGCCTTTTGAAGGTAATGATAGGGCAATGTATCTCGGTTTCAACAGAAGATAGTTTTTTATAAATAAATCCAGCGAAATTACAAAAACAAACTGCCAAAAAAACATATTTTAGAACGATGGTCCTTAGAAGACCAGTCTGTGAGGACGTGATGATTAAATATTAGTAATCAACAGTGGACATTTTATAAGATGCTAATTGTTTTCTATTTGGTGCAATGGACTCGAATTCAAAAATTTTGATTTTTTTTTTGAAAATGGCCGCCGCACAGTTTATTATCAGCGGCAAAAACTCCAAACTTTTATGAACCCAAATCTCGACTTTACTCATTGAATTTTGCAACATTGCTATTAAGCATATTCTAAAATATTTTGCAAATATGGCGGCTAAATTTAGCTGTGAATTCATTTAAAGTTCATAAATGCCAAAATAGTTGAAAATTTGATCATAATAGAGCTTATGTTATTGGGATGTATCTCGGAAACCATGTATCGCATTGGAATGTCGTTTAGTTCGTAGAAAATAGGAGCTCTTGAGGTGTTCTTTTGCGTTTAAAAAAGTGTATTTATGTTTTTGCCTTCTTTTTCAGAAAGTGATTTACCTGAAGGTTGTATTTATCTATTCTATTTATCTGTTTCTACAGTATAAAACTTTATTCGCGAGGTCGACCGATGCCTCGGCATTTACAAATATTGTGTTAACTATTGTCTTATTTATTCATTTTAAAAAGAATATGCTGCTTATAGCCGCCAACGTCGATTTAATTACTGAAATGGTAAAACCTTCTAAGCCAAAAATGAAGCAATACTTTATTCGTTGTTCTCTGTTAATGTATTTAGGAAAATTTATTTAAAGCATACTTTTGGGATGTTAGGTTTTATGGCATGCGAGCGCATGTAAATACTGGGCCGATATTAATCTTAAATTATTTTCAAAGTTTTAATAGCCGTTTGTCATCGAATAAAATATAAAATAATTTTTATCAAAAATTGGGCAGCACAGTGGAATCAAAGTCCATCGGCCAAAATTCAATAACTTTTGTTCTAGTATATATTTTTGAGTTCTGGAAATAACCAAAATTAGACAAGAACCCAAGGATTACTTTGAGATATTAACATTAAAAATCGGGAAATCGGATATATTTTAGAAATCGGTCTAAAGTTGATTACTTTTCGTACTTTTTGATTTTAAAGAAAATTAAAATTTTTATTTTTTTTTGTTTTTATGTTTTTCTAACATATTTTTACGTATTTGTTCATAATTTTCACGTTGTTCAGATTTTGAAAGTTGAAAAAACCTAATTTCTTTTTTGACTTTGCCGATCTATTTCTCACACATTTGAAATTGTGGTTTCTTAGCTTTATTATGAAGCGAAAACCATGTTTGTGCCAAATATAGTTTGGTTGTAATAAATATTTTAAAAAATATCCTTTTTGAACAAATGTCTGACTTTGAACCAACACTACCTTTTTCCTTCAAAAGCTTTTAACGAAATGAAAGGTTGTGTCTAAACATAGTTTACACTTATTACATTTAAGTACTATTAGATTAAATTAATATGTTCAATTCTCTTTAGTGTTAAATGAATTCCACACTAATGTCACTATTGTGAATAGATATTATTTATATGAAATGTCATGAAATACTAAAAATCTAAAAGAACAGAAGTCTCTTGGTAGCATGTTAGCTTAAGTTCTTTCACTTTAATTTGTAACACACTGAAGGTGAGCACGAAACTTGAAATAAATATAAGTCCACCACTTATATGTAATTGTCCCCATCTTTCTTTCTTAACCGGCAATTACCCCAACGCCAATAATTTCTCACTTTGTATGAGAAATTATTTCATACTAATCTCTCTGATTTAGGTATTGGATTCTCAACCTCCCAGTTCTTAACGCAATCCGATCACCTACTTACATATATATTTACGGAAATATATGCATGGTCCTTCAGCTCTCTTGGATTTGGCGACTCCAGTAACACAATTCTGGCACGTCTCACCTCTCGTTATTCGAAATCACTCGAAAAGTTACACCCAGTAATATGAGGTATGTTAAAAGTCATGCTCAGTGGTTCAGTTTAGTTGTTTAATATGTTAAGACGAAGAGTGAACTCAGTGAATACGCTTTCAGGCATCCGTATAATACACATAAGTTCACAAAATTAGATTGAAAGCAAAATTACAGTGAACGTAGAAGATTCCTCAGTTCGTATTACATATTAAGTGGTATTGGGAAAAGTGCGACAAAAATAGGTTATTCCCATCCAGTTTTGCTGATATAAGCAGAATTAATCTATGAAAGTTGGAAATCTCTGTTGAAGAAAAAAATGCACATGAAATAAGGCAAAAGTGCAAAATATTTTAAAAAGTCTACGCTGAAAAAGTGAGTAATCTTAATATTACATAGTGTACCACGAATACTTAAATTATAGAAATTGCGAAGGAGGAAAATATATTCATAAATTCTCAACAAATATAATTTCGAAATATTAAATTTGCGAAGTACCGTAAATTTACAACAATTATTTCCCCCCAAAATCCCTACCATGAACTTTTAGTTGAACATGTGTCGCGGTTTAGACGCTGAGTTATAAATCACTCAAATCTCTAGCTGCTCAAATCTCTGATAATTGAGTGAGACAAGGAGAAAAAATATACTCATAAATTCTCCATTTAATAAAACTAAATTTCGAACATTCTCTTTGAAAGAGCTTCGAGAGTTTTCGCGTGTAACTTAGAGAGAAGGAAGGCACTAACCACTTCACGGGTTCTGCTGAAAGGAATGGTGAAAATAGAACACCGAGTTAATGTTATTTTCGGTGAGGAATTCTCGATCTCTTTCACTCGTGATTAAGTGAAAGGAAAATGTAGAATGAAACAATAAAACCGATTTACATCATCATAAATATAATTTCGAAAGGTTACGATTTACTTAATGTCACTCTCAAAGTTTGTAACAAATGGAAAGAAGAGAACAAAACAGTAACACATGGTTGTAGGTACATACGTATGTGTCTAGCTTCATCCTCCCTCTTTTTCATGTTCCCATTCTGGAGTAGAAAGAGGCACTGAGTGATAAGTGAATATTACAACAAACATCTTACAGTCAATACCACACTCTCGGTCACTTCTCTACCGTAATAATAAAACATTATCGGTCATCAATTGATACACTCAAGGAAAAATCAATGTAATAATAATCTAATTTTATTGATAAACATTAACCAGACGCAGAAATTTATTCCCACATGAACATAAATGAAGAAAACATACCAATTGGTTCAAAGGTATAATGTAGAGATCCCGGTACATATCTACAAATTAACTTGAAGGTACCGACAAGACCAATTTAGATTAATCCCAATTCCAAATCAAAAAAAAATCTATGATCAGTTCACATCTACATCGAGGTATCGTTTGTAGTGATAAGCTAAACACCTAAAACATATGATCATCTCTTCCGTCAGTCTCCATACATCAAAAGGACGTATTTTTTAAGTATTTCTGAAGTTGATAGGCTCGTATTGAATATGGCCATAGTAAAGGCGGATAAATTTGTGTTTGACTGTGACCACTTAGTCACGTTTTGCACAAAGTTTAGTGCGTCAAATACTGACGACCAAACTGATTCCCTTCTAGAGGTGAAATTAGACGATCTAGAAGATAGATGGAACAAAGTAAAGACTTCTTACGAGGAAACAATGCTCTCCACTGATTTCACCACGGAGGTTAAGGAAAACGCCAAGGGTAATTTTTACGCCTGTTCCGACACATATTACCTGTGTAGATCTCAAATTTTAGATTTAGTTAGGATCGCAAGATGGAACTCATCCTTCAGGGATCAATCCAGGCGCTCTTTGGAACATGCAAAGTCAACAAACACAACCGGTGAAAACGCAGCAGCATGCATTAAACTCCCACCTTGCGACACCGAGGTATTTCAGGGCAGTTATGAAGACTGGCCAGCATTTCGTGACATGTTCACGGCTGTATACATAAACCACCCCAAATTGACCTCAGCACAAAAACTATACCATCTTCGTAACAAAACGCGTGGGAATGCCGGTGCAATTGTCAAAAGATATCAGCTCTGTGATGATAATTTTGAATTGGCATGGAACGCTTTGAAGGCCCGATTCGAAAACATAAGAGTTTTGGTAGATAACCAAATTCAAATCCTCTTTCAAATTCAAGAAGCTAAATCAGAGGACAGCGATTCAATTCAAAGAATACAATCCACTGTTAAGGACTGCCTCTCAACATTATCAACTTTAGGTGTAGGGATTAACGGGTGGGATCCACTACTAATTTATCTCGTTTCAACAAAACTTTCGGAAGACACTCTAGCCGTATGGGAACAATCACTTACCTCCCATAGAGAACTTCCAAAGTGGTCTGATATGGATCAGTTTCTATTGAATCGCTTCGAGACAGTTGAACGGATCGCGAATATACGACTTTCGAAAGCGTCATGTGCCATAGCTAGTGATTCGCACCAAAAATTACAAACATATGTGTCACAAGAGAATTTAAATGCGAAGTGTAAATTCTGTAGCGGAAAACATAATCTTAGGGAATGCCAGGCGTTTAAGAAGTTGGCTGTGCAGGAACGAATAGACTATGTATTTCAAAATAAAATTTGTAATAACTGTCTGGCATATTCTCATTTGAAACCGAAGTGTCGCAGCAATAATACTTGCTTTGAATGCGACAAAAAGCACCATACTTTGCTACACCTACACACCTCAAAAGGTTCAAATCCTAACAGAGACACACCACACCCAAATCATACTTTAAATCCACATACATCCGCGCATTATAATGACGCATCAGTCCCTTCTGAACGCCCTTCGACATCACAAATCAGAGTGAACGTTGCAACAAGTAGAGAAAATATTCTACTTCGGACGGCACTTATTGAAATAGAACACAGAGGAGAGCTCTTTACTGTGAGAGCACTAATTGACCCCGGTTCTCAGAGAACCTTTATATCAGACAGAATTCGGAATAGACTGCAACTTCCCTCGCGAAAATCTCATATAGAAATCATAGGAATTGGGGGTAAGGTGCAATCGGCAGAAGGAGAATGTGACTTTGTGATATTTGCGAAAAGATGCAACAAGCGATTTGATGTGAGCGCAATTATCTTGTCGAAACTCACTAAAAGGCTCCCACCTGTCACCTTTGAGATCACAAATCCTCAAGAATTGGCAGGTCTGGATCTTGCTGATCCCTATTTCAATCAGTCGGCACAAATCGATATGATACTAGGGAATGACTACGAGAGATTTATTAATCTCGAAGGCATTCGTAGGGACATTTGCGGAAACACTTCGGCCTACAACACTGTGTTCGGCTGGGTTCTTAGTGGGCCTATGATAGGACAACAAGTTCACTCCTTTTCATCTGTCACAGAAACAGAAACTAACCAATTAAGCAATCTCCTCAGGAGATTTTGGGAACAGGAGGAGATACTCTCTGTAATGCCGGACTCCGAAGAAGATAAGCATTGCGAAGAGTTTTATAAACTTACCACCAAGCGCCAGCCTGATGGCAGATATATCGTACGGCTCCCCTTCCGGAAAGAATTTCCAAATGATCGATTTCTTGGATCGTCCCGGTTTATTGCATTAGGTCAGTACGTGAGAATGCAAAACACTCTCACTAAAGATCCAGAGCTACACGCCCAATATCACGACGTACTTAACGAATATATTTCTCTTGACCATATGGAACAGTGTTCGTCTTCCGAAAACGGTACTGCTCATAAATGTGGTTCTTTTTATTTACCTCACCATGCCGTTGTGCGCCCGGAAAGTAGGTCAACTAAACTTAGAGTGGTTTTTAATGCATCACGCAAAACCAAATCCGGATGGTCTCTAAACGATGTTTTATATAAAGGTCCCACACTTCAGAAAGACTTGACTACTGTCATTCTCAACTGGCGAAAATACCAGTACGTTTTTAGTGGCGACATACAAAAAATGTATCGTCAGATTGTTATGCATCCCGCAGATAGGCCCTTCCAAAAAATCGTTCTTCAAAGAAATCAAAAAACTCCAATACAGGATTTCCAACTTAAAACGGTTACATTTGGAGTAAACTGCGCTCCATTTCTAGCTATTAGAACCCTTCAACAGTTGGCATTGGATTCTGAAAACACGTTTCCAAAGGCGTCAAAAATTTTACGTGAAGAAACATACGTTGATGACGTTTTATCAGGAGCCCACTCAATTCAGGAAGCAATCGATGCTCATTCTCAGCTGAATGAAGCTCTGAAGTCGGCTGGATTTCCGCTTAAGAAATTAACTTCCAATAACCCAGTCATTTTTGAGCATTTCCCAAAAGGGAATTTATACGACTCGGAATTTCTCAAGTTCCAGGAAACTAGTTGCACTAAAACTCTGGGAATACGATGGAATGCTTTAACGGATTCTTTCAGTTATGAATTCGGTCCCATCCCTCAAGTTTCAAGTGCCACAAAAAGACAAATATTGTCTTCAGTCGCAAAGATCTTCGATCCAGTAGGATGGGTGGGCCCAATCATCATAAAAGCCAAAATACTGATGCAGCAGTTATGGCTCGAAGGTCGTGACTGGGACGAAAGTGTAAGTTCTGAATCCCTTTTTGCGTGGAACACGTTAGTCTCAGAACTCGCTTCAATTGGAACGACTCAAATTCCTCGCTGGATTAGCTATCATCCAACAAATAAGATTGAAATACACGGATTTTGCGACTCCTCACAGAAAGCTTATTGTGCAGCTGTGTATGTCCGCCTTCAATCCTCCAATTCCATAGTGAATACTCATCTATTAATCTCAAAAAGTAAAGTCGCGCCGCTTCAGTCCGTATGCTTACCACGACTTGAACTTTGTGGTGCAGTATTGCTTGCAAATTTGATAAATTACGTGCTAACTTATGTTCAATTGGGTGGAAGTGCTACCTTCCTCTGGACCGACTCATCGATTGTTTTGGGTTGGCTAGCTAAGCCACCACGCTCTTGGGAGACCTACGTCGCAAATCGACTTGCCCAAATACACCAACTTGTCCCGAATGCAATATGGCGGCATGTTCCCACACATGAAAATCCCGCAGATCTAGGAACTCGAGGTTGCACTCCTCAAGATCTGAAAGATAATGCATTCTGGTGGAAAGGGCCATTATGGCTTAGCCAACCATCTTCAACATGGCCTACCAAAAACCCATTATTATCACCGAATATCGGGCATAAAGTTCAAATCATGATATCAACTGTTGAAAATGTTGATGTCCTGAAGCGATTTTCGTCGTATCACAGAGCATTACGAGTACTGTCGTATGTTTTTCGATTTGCACATAACACTTGTGGAAGACTGAGAACACATACTCACAACACAGTTAATCTTTCACAACAAGAAGTAAACAATATAAAAATCAGACTTATTATATTGGCACAAAAAATATACCACCCTACTGAATATAAAACATTGACTGAACATAAGGAAATCCAATCAAAAAGTCCTTTAAAGACCCTAAATCCCTTTTTAGATAGCCACGGGGTTATGCGAGTCAATGGTCGGTTAGCAAAGTCAGATTTACCATACAAAGAACGTTTTCCAGTAATTCTGCCTGGAAATTCAAAAATTTGTTCTCTGTATTTAGAACATTTACATCTGTTTTTGGCCCATGGTGAATGTAACCTCATGTGCAGAATGGTACAAACTGAGTATTTCATTTCTAGGCTCAAACCACGGGTTAAAAAGATTATTCGCCTTTGTAAAAGATGTGTTATATTTAAACAGAATCCTCTCACACAGATCATGGCTCCATTACCACCGGAAAGGTGCAATTTTGCTCCCGCCTTCCAAGTCTCTGGCATCGACTTCGCTGGACCCTTTGAGTTGAAAAGCTCAGTTATACGAAGGGCTCCCTATATAAAAGGGTACGCATGTATCTTCGTCTGTTTCACGACACGAGCAGTACACATAGAAGCCTGCTCAGACCTAACAACTGCAGCTTTTCAAGCATCATTTTCCCGATTTGTTGGTAGGCGGGGGCTCCCACAAAAAATCGTCTCTGACAACGGCCGTAATTTTGTTGGAGCAAGCCGATTACTTCTAAAGGAATTCTCACGATTTATAAATTCGGTTTCCTCGGACATTTCACAGAAATATGCAATTCACGGTTTAGAATGGTCTTTTATCCCACCCCATGCGCCGCATATGGGAGGTCTATGGGAGGCTGCTGTTAAAAGTTTCAAATTCCATTTGAAACGAACGACAGGTGCACTTAAATTCAATTTTGAAGAGTTTACAACGCTTCTCGTCAGGATTGAAGGGGTCTTAAATTCGCGACCACTATCTGCTCTTTCAGACGATCCCACCGATATAACAGCGTTAACTCCTGGACACTTCTTAAGAGGAGCTCCTATCATGGCCCTCCCGGAAGCAAATTGCGAAAGTTTATCCCTCATAAACCGTTGGGAAAAACTAAAATGTTTACACCATCAATTCGCAATTCGATGGAAGCACGAATATTTACAGTCTCTTCATAAACGTTATAAGTGGAAAGAAAACGTACCGAATGTTAACATCGGGAATCTCGTGGTGGTTATGGATGACCTACTCCCGCCAAGCGAGTGGAGATTGGGCAGAGTCATGAAAACTCATTTTGGATCTGACAATAAAGTTAGAGTAGCGGATGTGCGAACTGCATTGGGCATGATAACCCGCCCAATAGCAAAGTTATGCTTACTTCCAGTAGAAACTGAATCTCCTCAATCAAGCCCACAATGATTATAAATGCCTTTCTTCACTATGTGAAGAAAGAAATCGTATTAATTCCATTACATTCTTCCTTACAGGAACCGAAATTCTCCGGCAAGAACCGTAGACATACACCAATGCCTGATATGTAAGAGATATCACCCTTTAAAATATTGTAAAGCGTTCCTAAAGATGAATTTGGATAAGCGACGGCACGTAGTTAGAACCCACTCATACTGTATGAATTGCCTGGCACGAAGTCACGTTCTCAAGGATTGTCGGTCCAAAACTTTCTGCCACAAATGCAAGTCGCCTCATCATACTCTGTTGCATCCTCGCATACAATTACCAAAAGAGGCGAAGAAGACTGCCCCAAAGAAGAAGACAGAAGAAGGGGCTGAGATAAATCATCAAATACTATCTGAAGCTATTCGATCATTGGCTAGTGTCCTCTGCGCCAGCTCTCGTTCCCCTAATTAAAGGGGGCGGCATGTCTAAACATAGTTTACACTTATTACATTTAAGTACTATTAGATTAAATTAATATGTTCAATTCTCTTTAGTGTTAAATGAATTCCACACTAATGTCACTATTGTGAATAGATATTATTTATATGAAATGTCATGAAATACTAAAAATCTAAAAGAACAGAAGTCTCTTGGTAGCATGTTAGCTTAAGTTCTTTCACTTTAATTTGTAACACACTGAAGGTGAGCACGAAACTTGAAATAAATATAAGTCCACCACTTATATGTAATTGTCCCCATCTTTCTTTCTTAACCGGCAATTACCCCAACGCCAATAATTTCTCACTTTGTATGAGAAATTATTTCATACTAATCTCTCTGATTTAGGTATTGGATTCTCAACCTCCCAGTTCTTAACGCAATCCGATCACCTACTTACATATATATTTACGGAAATATATGCAGGTTGAATGGTTCCCCGTTTTTGTAGGGTAACTTTTGCCTGCACGAAATTGCCCCCTTGGAATATAGGATACATTTAGTCAAGAAAGTGCGATTTTTTTAATTCCAAAACGCAATTTGCTCATGTTCGTCTCATTAACTTCTGTAAAATAGGTACGCAGATAAAAAAGTGAGTCAATTTCCTTTATCCCAATGCTACATTTTATAACAATCGTAGTTCATTTGCCGGAAATATGCCCAAAAAACAAATTAATACCTGATTTAGCAGACAAATCGAATTACTGCATGAAAACTGAACACTCTCTCTCTTTTTTCTCTTTTTTTGACTTCATCGAACATTTTAAGAGATTTTGCACTTATTTTTTATTAGAAATTGTGGTTTATTAGTTTTATTATGACGTCAAAACTATGTTTGTGCCAAATATTGTTTGTTTGTAATAAATATTTTAAAAAATATAATTTTTGAACTGACTTTGAACCAACACTACATTTTTCATTCAAAAGCCTTTGACAAAATATATACATATTTAGAAAGGTTGAAAGGTTCCCCTTTGTTCCAGGATAAATTTTGCCCACCCGAAATTGCCCCCTTGGAAGATTTTAGTTTAGATTTTAGTGCAAAAAGTGTGATATTTAGTCCCAAAACGCGATTTCCTCATTTTTCTACCACTAACTTCTGAAAAGTATGTACGCAGATAAAAAGATGAATAAATTTCCTTTATGCCCATGCTAAATTTTATAACAATCGGAGTTGATCTAATTTGACGATATAAGGGATGAGTGCGAAATTTCAAGTTCCTATCTCTATTCCTTCTAATTTATGCCGCAGCTTGTATGAAAATATTCCACTGTGCGCCGTAGTATCTCCATTTCGATCACGAAACATAAACATTGTTCAAATTAAAATATTAAAAAATCACTTCATCTGAAGATATAAATTGTTTTTATTATTAGCATCTCTAGCTTTGAAATTCTTTCGTTAAAATTGATATTTTGTATATTTAATACACAATCATTATATACGATAATAATATCGTCAACTTATCCTCAACTTTTACAAAATAACTTAAGAGTACGCATTTTCCTGCTTAGCCCTTTCAAACAATAACAAACACTGTGCGAGACCCATCTTTTCAATCTCTTCTTCATCCAAGCGTAGCTGAGGTCTACAAAACTGAGGAATTCCCTGTTCCTTTGCATTTATATAGACCATCGTTCCATTGCGATATTGAACCAGAGCACCACGCACACGACTTGAACAAATAAATCCTCTTCTGGCGACGCCCTCCGAAGGTAAATAATAATTTTTGTTTTTGTAGGCGGGATCTGATTCTCCATGGCTGCTCCAGAATTCTGTGTTCGAAATTTGCAAATTATTATATATAAATATTTGAAATGTATATATAACTCCCGGGCGCACCTTCAAACAAAGGTGAACGCTCATTCATGGACATCTTCAAGTCATTACAAAAGTACACGGCCTCGCCATAACTATAGTTACGATTTGTTTCCACATAATTCAATGTATCGGGAGCGTTGTCGTCTATGGACCAGTCACCGGACATTGTTAGTAATGGACACACCATCAATACAATCCATGTGGACAGCATTACTTCTAACTTGTGCTCTTGGTTAAATTGCGATAGCTACTGAGAGGCGATAGACACTATGTGTTGTGCGAAATTGTGGGGAATTTATAAACAAGTAAGAGCCAAACCGCAAAACCGCTAAGCACAATAATGCTAGAATTTTGAGTCACTGAAGAGAATGCATCCACATCACATGATGACTAACTATAAAAAAATTGTCTTTGAATCACAAGAGAGAATTTAGAATTCTTTATCGAAATTCGAATTGAATACGCTTTTCTGAGTAAGAACATTGTGCAGGATTTTGTGGCCGGGAGTCCAAAATTTTTATTTTCGGAACTTTTTCTATATAATTTTCATTACGATGAAATCAAATGTCGCCAACATGATAGACTTCAATTTCAGGCAACAAGTCCATAAGCGAGTACGAGAATCACTTTGGATTGTTCATTAGCTTAACACAAGTTACGCTACATCTGAACTTCCATGGATTACATTCCACAGTATTATCTGCAGGCTATCGATTTTACATAGAAGTGCAGCATTAAATTATTTCAATAAAGTCAAACCAAAACAAATAAAAATATTGAAAAGAGAATATTATAATTAAATATGGATGGGGCATTTAAATTTTTAAATTAGAATCGGCTATAAAAAAGTACTGATTATTTTTTTCTGATTTTATTGGAAAGGTTGAACTTTTTCATTTAAGAATGGAACACAATATCATTCATATGACTACCACGACTGGCTCGGCAGTATCTCATCCGATCAACCCAATTTTTCAGTACAGCCCAAAATTCGCACCAATGCTTTGGATGCATTGACTTCTCAATAGTCACGTGTGGCTCTCTGAACCCCATATGCGGCAATTTTGCTTATTGACATAGCCACCGAGATGAAAATGAGCTTCATCTGAAAACAAGAATATTTTCCACCTTAATTTCATCCGTTTTGCGTTAAAGACTCACTACTTTGGAAGTAAGTTTTTAATGATTCCTAATTTTGATCGATTTTGCAAATGTCAAACATAAACCCGAAAATAAAAATGAATGTTATTCTAGCTTTTAAAGTCAAAGTAGTCGGTAGTTCAAATTTAAAATTTTAAATGGCCCACCCTAAATATCAAATTAATATTTCAACAATTAAAAAAAGGCGGGCCGAACTTTACGTACTCTCCACCATGGATTGTATTCCACAGAGGCTGTCGATTTTCGTAGAAGTGCAGTAAAATTACAAGAAAATGTAAATTTTTTATACCCTCCACCTCCAGGATGGGGGTATATTCACTTTGTCATTCCGTTTGTAACACCTTGAAATATTCATCGGAGACCCCATAAAGTATATATATTCTGGGTCGTGGTAAAATTCTAAGACGATATAGCCATGCCCGTCTGTCTGTTGAAAGCACGATAGCGGCCGAACGAAATGAGCTAGGAGGTTCAAACTTTTCCTAAATGTGTCTTATGGTTATAGATCGGTTGGGATTGAAAGTGGACGAAATCGGCCCAGAGGGAAAATTTTTTCCCTCACAAGGACTGAAAATACCCCTAATATTTAGAGTATTTCAGCATGTTTTTTGAACATATTAGCTTGTATTTACTTGATATTTGCAATGCGCATTCCAGTGATTTTTATTTGTAGGGGGCGAAATGGTACAGAAAGGGATAAAAATGGAACCTATCAAACGACAACAGATAGAAACACGAAATTTGGCGTGTACATTCCTCTAATAGAGTAGATACATAATATAAAAGTATTTTTTCTAAATTCGTACTTTTAAGGGGTTAAATGGGGATAGAGGGATAAAAAAGTAGTACCAACCTAACGGCTGCGCCTAGAATAATGAAATTTGATATATACATTCCTCTGATTGCGTAGACACGTAAAATAAAAGAACTTTCCAAAATTCGTACTTTCTGGGGTTCAAATGGAAAAAGGGGATAAAAATAGTACCTAACAAATGACAGCAGCTAGAATCATGAAATTCGGAGTAGACATTCCTCTGACTGCGTAGACACGAAAAATAAAACGTTTTTTCCAAATTCGTACTTTCAAGGGATACAATGGCTACAGGGGATAAAAATAGTACCAACTAAACGAATACAGCTAGAATGATGAAATTCAGTGGGTACATCCCTCTAATTGTGTAGATACGTAAAATAAAGAGATTTTTAATAGTCGTACTCTTGAGGGGGCAAAATTGGAAAAAGGGGATAAAAATGGTCCAACAAAATGGCCGCTGATAGAATCATGGAATTCGGTGTATACATTCCTCTGACTGCATAGCCACGAAAAATATTTTTTTCCAAATTCGTACTTTATTTTGTTGCTTTTACGACAAAAAATGGTAGAATCATGAAGTTGTCTTGCACTGCGTACGTGAGAGATAAGGTATTTTAAAAATTTATACTTTTGAAATTAAAATAGGATGGAAATACAACCAACCAAACTACTGTATTTGTGGTATTTATGATCGCTCCCTTATATTTACTTTATAAGTTGAAGTATTATATCCATTACATATATAGTATACAAATATTGGTAGCCTTGGCTTATTAATTAAATTTCTTATTTTCATACAGTTAAAATTTGTTGCGGACATTCCTCTTGTAGCTTGGAAGCACCACAAAAAATAAAAAAGGGCGAAATGGGACAAAAAGGGTTAAAATATGGTACCAATGATACGACAACAGCTAGAATCGTGAAATTCGGTGTGTGCATCCCTCTAATTGCATAGACACGTAAAATAGAGGGATTTTTCGAAATTCGTACTTTTAAGGGATATAATAAAAAAGAGGGATAAAAATGGGACCTACCAAACCGCTGAAGTTGAAATCATGAAATTCGGTGTATACATTCTGACTATGAATACTCGAAAAAGGGTATTTTCAAAATTTGTACATTTGGACGGAGAATGGGGCGAATGGGGATATCTTTAAAATGTATACTTTTCTTATCACTTTGTCTGTACCTGAAAATGCTTCTTTCTAATGGCGAAAGTATACATTATAGTTTGAAATAGTAAACAAATATAGTAATGTTCATAAAAAATATCACAATTTTCGTAATATGGTACCACAGTACCATTACTTCTATGTAAAGTCGACTTCCTTTAATCTGCTGGTAATACTGTGGAATGCACTCCGTGGTGGAGGGTATATAAGATTCGGCCCGGCCGAACTTAACGCCTTCTTACTTGTTTTAATATAATTTTTTATAAATAGCATTAGCATTTTGTGTCCAAGCCGAAAACAATATTTTTTGTATTCATTGAGACATACTGATTCATAAAATCAACACATTTTTTTAAATAATTTGAAATCCGACTTTTCCTGCTATTTAAATAAGTATTAAAAAAAATCATGATTTTTTACAAAAAATCTTTTGCGTCCACAAAGACTATCATAACTTCTACATTTACCCATAGATATTAACATAAACAATGTTTTTGCGCTAGAATGCCAGTGATTCAAAAATAAAACAAAATAGTTTCTTTTTACGATTTTTTCTATTTTTTCGTGACTGTAAAAATAATTTGTTTCCGAAAAAAAAAATCCCAACTTTTTGAAGACACTTCCCAAACCACTGTTTCTATGTGAAAGTGTAACTCGCAGTATTTGTAGCCATCATGAGTATCTTTAATTTACCATACAAGTGGATATTATCGCACTTATATTTCCTCAATGAGAGTACACATAATAAAGGTACCTACGCCGAAAATTGGAATTTTAGTAAAAACAAGTATTGAAAAAATAATTTTATAAATAAATATAATATTTTTATTATTTCAAACACACTTATAAGACAAGACTACCAATACGTTTACACTGTATATATCGAAATAATATTTCAAGTCAATTCAAAAAATAAATATTCTTATATTTATATTATCAAACAAGTAAAAAAAGCGTTAAGTTCGGCCGGGCGGAACTTCATATACCCTCCACCATGGATTGCATTCCACAGAGATTGTCGGTTTTCGTAGAAGTGCAGTAATATTGCAGGAAAATATATTTTTTTTTAATATTGCCAAACCAAAAAAAAATTAATTTTATAAATAAATATAATATTTTAATTATTTCAATTCACGCTTATAAGGTAATGCTACCAATAAGTCAATTCAAAAAATAAATATTCTTATATTTATATTTTCAAAAATATTTTCAAAGCCAAAAATATTGGTAGATAGTGGGTGCTACAGTTGGTTGTATTTCCATTCTATTTTAATTCCAAAAGTACAAATTTTGAAAATCCATTATCAGACGTACATAGTGCAAAATAACCTAACTTCATGATTCAACCAATTTTTGCCGTAAAGGAAAAAGTACGAATTTGGAAAAAAAAACTTTTTATTTTGCGTGTCTATGCAGTCAGGGGAATGTTTACACCGAATTCCATGATTCCAGCTGCGCCCATTTGGTTGGTACCATTTTTACCCCCTTGACGTTTCTACGCAATTAGAATTTCATAATTCTAGCTGTAGTCGTTTAGTTGGTACTATTTTTACCATTGCAACCCTTGAAAGTACTAATTTCAAAAAATTCGTCTATTTTCCGTGTATACGCAGTCAGAGGAATGTATACTCCGAATTTCATGTCTCTAGCTGCGGTCATCTGATTGGTACTATTTTTATCCCCTTTTTTCATTTTAACCCCAAAAAGTACGAATTTCGAAAAATCAGCTTATTTTCCGTGTCTACACACTCATAGGAATGTATACTCCAAATTTCATGACTCTAGCTGCGGTCATTAGATTGGTACTATTTTTATCCCCCTTTTCCATTTTACACCCTAAAAGAACGAATTTCGAAAAAATCCGTGTATTTTACTTATCTACGCAATCAGAGGAATGTATACACCGAATTTCATTATTCTAGGTACAGCCGTTTAGTTGGTACCATTTTTATCCCTCTATTCCTATTTTACCCCTTAAAAGTACGAATTTGGAAAAAATACTTTTATATTATGTATCTACTTAATTAGAGGAATGTACACACCGAATTTCGTGTTTCTAGCTGTTGTCGTTTAATATGTACCATTTTTATCCCTTTTTTTGCCCCATTTCACCCCCTACAAATAAGAATCCCTTTATGGTGCACGCTTTTGCTATAAGGAGAATGCGCATACCAAATATCAAGCAAATATAAACAGACATATTCAAAAAACATGCTTAAATACGCTAAAATATTAGGGATTATTATGGGTATTTTTAGTCCTTGTGAGGGAAAAATTTTCCCTTTGGGCCGATTTCGCCCCATTTCAATCCCAATCGATCTACGACTATAAGACGCATTTATGGAAAATTTGAACGTTCTAGCTCCTTTCGTTTAGATGCTAGCGTGCTTTCAACAGACGGACAGACGTACGGACCGACATGGCTAGATCGTCTTAGAATTTTATGACGATCAAGAATATATATACTTTATAGGGTCTCAGGTCGACATTTCAAGGTGTTACAAACGGAATGACAAAGTTAGTATACCCCCATCCTGGAGGTGGAGGGTATAAAAAAGCTGTTACAGCTGGTTGTATTTCCATTCTATTTTAATTCCAAAAGTACACATTTTGAAAATCCATTATCCCTCGCGTACATAGTGCAAAATAACCTTACTTCATGATTCAACCAATTTTTACCGTAAAAGTAAAAGATACGTATTTGGAAAATCTTTAAAGTTGGCGTGTCTATGCAGCCTAGCTGATGCCATTCGGTTAGTACCATTTTTATCCCCTGTTTCCTATTTTACCCCCTTAAGAGTACGACTTTCTAAAATCCCTTTATTTTACGTGTCTACGCAATTAGAGGGATGTTTACTCCGAATTTCATGACTCTAGCTGCGGTCATTTGGTTGGTACCATTTTTATCCCCTTTTTTCCATTTTAACTCCAAAAAGTTAAAAAAAACGTTTATTTTACGTGTCTACGCTGTTCCCATTTTACTCCTTAAAAGTACAAATTTGGAAAAATAGCTTTATATTCCTCAAGTAATTCGATTTTCGTGCTTCAAACTGTTGTCGTTTAATAGTTACCATTTTTAACCTTTTTGACCCATTTCTCCCCCTACAAATAATAGTTACTTTAAAAGGGGCATACTAAAATATTAGGGATTACTAGGTGTATTTGCAGTCCTTGTGAGGAAAACATTTTCCCTGTAGGCCAATTTTGCCCATTTGCAATCCCATCCTATCTGCAACTATAAGACGTATCCATGCAAAATTTCGACGTCCTAGCTCCTTTCGTTTAGATTCTATTGTGGCTAGATCGTTTTTATTGATTGTATGACGATCAATAATATATAGGGTCTCAGGTCGATATTACAAGATGTTACAAACGTAATGACAAACTTAGTATACCCCCATCATGTGGTAGAGGTTATAACAAACCTCCAAATGAAACACCCATTGTATACATATATTTGACAAAGTACTTCATTACCCAGAGAGTAGGGGTCACATAGTTCATTCGTGCTGCCTGAATTCCTTTCACACTCACACACACAACGAAAACAAAGCAAACAAAACTGTAATGGTATAAATTTCAATTTATTTTGGTTCCTATTCCTTCGCTTCCGCTAACAATTCGCATCAATGAAATGTGATATTTTACGATCCAATTGGGATTTAACACTTTATTTAAATGAAATTACAACTTTAATGAACTCTCTGTTTCTTTTGTACGAGTTTTGTTTTTTTTTTTTTATTTCGTTCGTACGTTTCGCTGCTCAATTCTTTTCATGGCATATTTGTTTTGTTGCCTGTTTTGTTTTTTTTTTTCATGTCGTCGCCATTCCTGTTGTCGTCATCGCCTTCGTCCTGGTCGTCCCCGTCGTCACTGTATCATTACCGTGTGTAATGTCTAAAGTTTAATGGGAAAGCTGGAAAAAATGAAAACCAAAACGAATAGCGAACAAAATTGTTCCCTTTGTAATATTAACATAATGTGTCAAAAGAATTTTCTTATTAATTTTTGCGCTGCGACAACAAAAAGCTGTTCAACAAAAAAAAAAACAACAAAAAACGGAAGTTACAACAGCGACTTTGTTATAGCGAATAGCCAAGTTTTTCACTTCGTTTTCTGAGTGCACGTTTGTGTGAGTGTGTGTAACTTGTTCACTTCCGTTTTGTTTTTGTTCAGCAGAATGTACGAGTATTTTAGATCAAGGATATAGTACATGTATGTGAATGTGTATGAGTGTGTATGTGTGTAGTGCGGTGTAATGACACTCGTAATACAAACAAGTTGTCATATTAACAAAGGCACCCTTGGCTCCAATCCGTTATCGAAATAGACACAGGCGCTTTCAGGTATCCCCAAGGTCCACAGTGGTTCCAAATGTTTTTTGAACTTAGAAAAATATCTTCACGCAATTCCACATGCTTAAAGTAGAGGTGTTTTCCACATGATGTACAAAATTGTGAATATCTAGTTGGTATGAGGTCTACTGGGCGACCCTCTTAATCGTCAAATAATTTAAATAACACTTAAAATATTATTGTATGGTGATATAGTTTCAGAAAGGTAAAAAAACTTCAAAAGAAAAAATAATAATTAAAAAAGATGTTAGTGGTATGTATGGTTGACCTTTTTGATGTGTTGCGTTTTGTATTTTGTTCGGCTTGAGGTCAGTTTTTTCAAATAATAAAACAAAAATGACTATTTTATTATTTTCTTGTTTTTTATTTCCCAATATTTCGACCAACTCCGTTGGTCATCTTCAGGGGTCTATTACAAAAAACACAAATTATTCAATTACAAGTTACAAGCATTAACAATCAAAAAATATCACAATATTTATATTTACATTTTTAAAAAGTTTTTCACAATAGGAAAATTCTCCTGCCACTCTCTTCAAGCTTGTGTCAACTACTGTCTAATTTGTCGTCTATGTTTTTCCACCGTGTTCCTATATATTTGAGCACAACCGTCTGTGTCTCTCTTATAATTAAGCCTTTTTCCAGGGGAGACGTCAATTATATTTAGCATTTCCAAAGTGTATCTCCTTGTATAATTATTCTCTTCCGCTAATATTTCGACGTCATTAAAGTTTGGTTTATGTCCCGTCAAGGTACAGTGGGCTGCAAGGGCAGTTTTTTGCTCAATGGGTTTGTCAAGAGATTTGTGTTCGGTTTTGTGTGATGAAAGTCTGGTTTTCAATTTGTTTTTCGTAGTGCCGACATATACCTTCTGGCATATGTCGGACTTGTCACCATTGCATTTTATTTTGTACACGACGTTTGGTTTCTCCTCTTTCTTGATTTTTGATTTTGTCCTACTAAATAGTTGGTTGACGGTCCTGTGTGTTTTATATGCCAACTCAAATTTTTCTTTGTCGTAAATATTAGAATGTTTTAGTCTTTCGGATAGTCCTGGAATGTATGTTGTAGATTTATAAATTTTGCTTGGTCTTTCGTCAAAGAAAAACTTAACAAAAATGACGAAAGACCAAGCAAAATTTATAAATCTACAACATACATTCCAGGACTATCCGAAAGACTAAAACATTCTAATATTTACGACAAAGAAAAATTTGAGTTGGCATATAAAACACACAGGACCGTCAACCAACTATTTAGTAGGACAAAATCAAAAATCAAGAAAGAGGAGAAACCAAACGTCGTGTACAAAATAAAATGCAATGGTGACAAGTCCGACATATGCCAGAAGGTATATGTCGGCACTACGAAAAACAAATTGAAAACCAGACTTTCATCACACAAAACCGAACACAAATCTCTTGACAAACCCATTGAGCAAAAAACTGCCCTTGCAGCCCACTGTACCTTGACGGGACATAAACCAAACTTTAATGACGTCGAAATATTAGCGGAAGAGAATAATTATACAAGGAGATACACTTTGGAAATGCTAAATATAATTGACGTCTCCCCTGGAAAAAGGCTTAATTATAAGAGAGACACAGACGGTTGTGCTCAAATATATAGGAACACGGTGGAAAAACATAGACGACAAATTAGACAGTAGTTGACACAAGCTTGAAGAGAGTGGCAGGAGAATTTTCCTATTGTGAAAAACTTTTTAAAAATGTAAATATAAATATTGTGATATTTTTTGATTGTTAATGCTTGTAACTTGTAATTGAATAATTTGTGTTTTTTGTAATAGACCCCTGAAGATGACCAACGGAGTTGGTCGAAATATTGGGAAATAAAAAACAAGAAAATAATAAAATAGTCATTTTTGTTTTATTATTTGAAAAAACTGACCTCAAGCCGAACAAAATACAAAACGCAATTAAAAAAGATAATAATAATTCAAAGAACTCAAACCACACAGCTGATTCTGCATCACCCAATAGTCATACCTCCCACGAAAATGAATTTGTATTGTTAGTTTACAATACTTTGTCGAAATACCCACTGTTTGTTTTCTCGAAAAAGACATATCTGCCAAAATTTAAAACCTAGTAATTTTTTGTATAAGTATATATACGCGCGAAAAGCTTTATTTGCAACTTTGGTGTCTTTTTTGACTCCCCTTGAAATTTGCTGACTATTTTTTTGTAGAACATTCTAATCCTTGACTGTTCTCTTTGAAATGACTCTTTTATATTTATTTTTTTTAAAGATCAAATTGGCCCATAAAGAGAGTAGCTAGAGGGTTTAGATTTTCAACAAAAATGATCTTCATAATATTCCACAATATAGTTCTGACAAAAAGAATGTTAACTTACAACATTTTCTTCACTTAGTATAATACTTCCTTCGACAAAAAAAAATTAAAACTTTAACCGACTGGAAAAAGAAATTCAGATCAGCTGAACTTTAAGTTTATTCTACAAATATGATCTACTCAACATGCCCCTTCAGAATTATGCGGTCGCTACTCTGTTCCAAAAAAGCTACTGGACAGCGTTATTGTTGTAAGCTAATATAGTTTCAGAAATGTAAACAATAATTCAAAAGAAAAATTAATAATTTAGTATGTTACAAAGAACTCAAAGTGATTCTGGGCCACTCGATATTTTCTTTTTGCACAATTTCGGGTTGGAATATTCATTTTAATATAAAACGTCTACTACAACACTCCAATTAACTTTTATGCTTTTCTTGCGAAATATAACTTTGTACCACAATAGACATTTAAATGCTGTCACAATATAGTTACAATCTCGAATGGGGATTTCACATCATTACCCCTCAAAATTACACAAAAATACATTTTGCAGCATTTTGTCGAAATTTGAATATATATCATTTGTGACAGAAATAAGTAAGTAAGCTTCAGTCGGATAAACCGACTTATATATACCCTCACTCTGAGAGAAGAAAATAATAATTCTACATAGGATAGGATAATTTGTGTGGAAGGTGCTAGAAGGTTCGTAGCACATGGTCCCAGCTTCCACATTTTTAAAGTAGTTGGATTCCGTGAAGGATTTAATTTTACAGACATTTGAAGGGGCGTGGCTAAATCGTAAATATTTTTTATGTTTGAACTGATTATAAAAACATATTCAAATGTCATATTACAAATGATTAGGACTACCCGTATGGATGTTGTACCGGTTTTATTGTAACTAAAGTTTATGCCAATTTGTGTGGGAAGTACCAGAAGGAGTGTGGCAGTATGGCCCATATTTCACACGAATGTAACCTCTATAAAAGCATTGCCAAATGTGAAGTCTCACTGTATTCCAATCATCCGTATATATATCCGTATATAACATATTTAATTTTACCAAGTTTAGGATGAAAAAAATATATATACATAAAGGTTTGTGCGTTGTCGGCATTCGTCTGAGCTTAAAGATTTTCTCCTCTGGGGTATGTCCAAAGCCGGCTGTAATGTTAATTTGGGGGATTTATCATTTATTTGGGGGCTTGTTTCATTGGGTGATATTTCTTTCTATTTTTCTTTGGAGTTTATTTCATTATGAGATAACATCCACATCTTTGGGATTTCCTTCAATCCTTATTTCTTGGCGCCGGAGAGTACAAATATTAATTATTTTGTAAAGTATTTTAAAAAATATCACTTGATAAATTCTCTTGTGTCTCCAAAGAGGGACGATATGTTCATAGATATTTTACAAATGGGTATAGTTTTCGTTTGAATTCTAGCAATTAAAAAATGAATTTTTGTTTTTCCAATTTTTTTTTATTATTGTGCTGCACTTTTCTTTTCTTCGCAACATTTGTAACATATAAAATTTTTTGTTGATTTTCAGTATGCCTCGATGCTCATAAAAATAAAATTAGGTCTCCGACACAAAACTTTTAATTTAATTGCATACACATTTTCGGGCGTATATATAATAGGCGGCATGACTTTTAGAGGTGTTTTCTGGAGCGTTTAGCTCACAGATAGCTTGAACCAGTGACGAAATACTTTGCAGATCATCATTAAACTATCCAATCTTCATTTCTGGGGGTGGCAGCTGTAATTTATTTTCGTGGCCCCTCCTAATATATAGTACCTGATTTTGCATCTATTAGACTTTGTTTGTAGATTCTGATATCATTGGTTGCGGAATAACTCATATTTTTTATTTTTGAAAGTCTGATTGTCCATATCGGCCAGTATATACACAAGAAAAATGTCGTTTGTCATAAATTGATTTGAAGTAAGCTACTATAATACAGGGTGGCGGATGAATGTAGCTACAAAAAGAAACTCGAATAACGTTTTTTAGTTCATAAAGATTCACATTCGGTTCTACAAAGAAAAAATCTTTCAACAGAAGTCCACAGTCGGCATAAAACTGTAAACATTTCACTGAAATCATCAACACATTTGACCGAGGTGCATAGTCGTCTAGAGATAGAATCATACTGGCTAGGAAGAGTAAATGTTATTATTATCAGAATAGAAGCGTGTTCTTTGTATTTATGATCCACTGTACACACTAGGTACAATCACACATACACACCCATAACTATGTATTTATGCATGTACAAGTGTAAATAAAACACTTAATATCCTTGAGCCAACATTTTTCCAAAAAAAAAAAGAAGAAATCCAGCAAAAAATACACCCCCTTCCCGCAACCGAACAAAAAGAAGTGAACTCTTGTGTTGGTGTGGAATTTAAATTGACAATTTTAATGTTCAACACAGTGACATATAGACAGGCTACACACACCCTCAAACATACAGATGAATACAATGGTACTCATACGCAAGTTCCCCCTCTCCTACAACAACAAGAGAAGCATGTTGTATGTACATAAACATCAACGCTTACAGACAACATAGTTGCTGGTTGGTATGGCTGATGTTGGTGACAAACACAACGACAACAATAAAAACGCCAGAGAACAACACATAAAAAAGCTGGGCAAATGTTAACATGTAAAGTGTGTTTTGGAATGGAAAAAATCTTCAACACTTTTTTACTCCGACTACACACGGACACACACATACATATATACACGCACTAACAGAGTCTCGCAATCTCCTCGCAACCATATCCGTATCCTGTCCGTTCCACAAGCATTTTGTGTGCTCCCCCCCCACTCCCACCACTTTATCCACCACCCACAGCCTTTTGTAATTGAAAGCCATATTTCATCAACATAATTTATTTAAAATCTTTTTCTGTCGCCTGTGTAGCCTCCTCGCTCGCCTTGGCATGACATGTGTTGGAGAATGCCTGCCGGGTAGTTGCGGGAGGACATTCTGTTCAGTCTGACCCCATCACAATATGTCCGTGAACATACATGTGTTGGGTGTATGTGTGTGTGGTCATACATTGGGTTCACCATCATTTTTCGGGTGGGGGATGTGTGTCAATGTCATTAGTGGAGAGACGAACGGACACAAGCTTCCCGCAGGCATCCAAAGGAGACATTTTCATATTTTATTGAGAGATTTCATATTTCATAAGTTTAGGGAATATTTCTGTACGATTATGGCCACATTATGTCGTTGCAAAATGTCCGTTTTAGAATATTTATTGCATATTTCTTGTCGCTCTGTTAGGAACCTTCGGGCAAGCACAATGAACTGAGAGGATGTGAGGATGTGTGGAGACACGGTAAAGGAGAGGGGTCCTTTAAAATTGTCCTAGGTGAGTATAATACTTGATTTTTTTTTTTAAAGAAGGTTGTGCTTTTGTTAGTGTGGCATGTAAGTATAAACTATTTAGAAAAGCCTGTAAAACCGCATACTAGGATTTTTTGTCCGGAGAAAATAAAGTTATATGAAAATTTGTGTTTTCAAATGAATATGTCTATAAATGATTTTTTATCGATTTAACTTTGTTCGAAAAAAAAAAAATAAATAAGTAACAGCAACGTAATTAGGATTCACCATTAATTAGGAATTAATTAATCAATAGTAAATTAAATCACAATAATAAATGAAAACAAATCACTCGTTGCTTTATTAAATTTCATATGATAGAAAAGAAATGTTAGAACAATTTAAAACATTTATATAAAAAAATAATTTTTTGGAATTAATTCATTATTTTTGAACGGGAAAAATATCTTGGCGATAGTGGTAGGGGTACCACTGGGTGACCCTCACCTTATATAGGATCATTTACAAATTTATATTAGAATCGGCTATAAAAAAGTATTGATTATTTTTTTTTCAAATTTCTGGTTTTATTGTAAATGTTGAACTTTGTCATTTAATAATGGAACGCAATATCATTCATATGACTACCCGAGCCAGTGCTCAGTAGTACCTCATCCGATCAGGCCAATTTTTCAGTACAGCCTAAAATCAACGCCAAACAGTGACTCGTTGTGGATGCATTGGCTTACGCGTGGGTTCTATGAACTCCATATGCGGCAATTTTGCCTATTGACATAGCCAACGAGATGAAAATGAGCTTCATCTGAAAACACGAAAAATTTCTACGTACATTTCTTACAGTTTGCGTTAAAGGCTCTCTACATTGGAATTAAGTTGTTTATATTCCCCGAGCATACAACGCACAGAGGGATTTGTTCATACAAAGTTTGTCAAAAAATATAAGGAATGCTCGTAGAGTGTTGACATTTTGCTCTGAGACTTTGGTTAGCTTAATTAAGAAAAATATAAAGTTTCATCAAAATTGGCCACGCCCAGTATCCACCGCCCATATAATCCAAAATTTATTTTTGGCCCAAAATTTTTGAAATTTGGCGCAGAGCTTTTTATTGCATTAATTAAGAATAAAATAAAGTTTCATCAAAATTGGCCACGCCCACCTCCCACCGCCCATATAACCCAAACTTTTTGAAATTTGGCACAGAACATTTTATTACCTCAATTAACGCCCACCACTCACCGCCTATATAACCCATATTATATTTTTTTCCAATACTTTTTCTTTCTTTAACTAAACTAATTATTTTATAAATAAATTTCAGTACATGCATTTAAATATAGACTTTTAGTCATCGTCTATAATTTCTGCAACTATATCATCAAGTTCTAGAACCCGTTTAAGGGGTTGACATCTAATGTTACTTATAAAAGGATCTAACGATACTAGAAGTCGATGAAAAACATCTGTATTTGTTGTAACTCTATCACACTTTCTGTAATCTTTAATCTTTAATTTTCTATAATTTCTATAATCTTTTTCTATATCTTTTTGTAATTTTTAAAATTAAAAATTTCATGAATGTGGAGAGAAATTTTATTATTTTATAAAAGACTATTAATTATCTAAACATTTTATAATTTTAATTCATAGTATGAAGTCTTACCTTTTATTTTATTATAGCGGGAGCACCTAGCACGACCGAGCAACCTTTTTTCTTCCAGGGAAGTTTGCTATCACGGCACATTATAGAACAAATTTTATTCTATCATATCTTTTAAACTATATGAGCTAACTTTATATATATTTTTTAAAATACACAGAAAAGGCTATATTTGAAAAAATCACTAATTAAATAAGAGCAATAAAATTGTCTTACGAACAAACACTATAGAAGTGCGTAAACAGTTTTCAATATTTAGCACCAAAATTCACATGTGACTTTACTTCATTAGTTCAAAGACAAATAATTGTTTTTTTTTTGGGATACAATTTATGGATTCTTCATACTGAATCAATCTACAAAACTGCATCATTACATTTTTAAATTTTATGTGTCGAAAAAATGACTTCTTGCACAAAAAATCCCACTTTTGCAAATGTCAAAGAGAAACCTGAAAATAAAAATGAATGAATATGAATACCTTTCAAAGTCTAAGTAACCGGGAGTTCAAATTTAAAATGTTAAATGGTCTACTATTTTAAATATACGCGTTTCGGCGTTTTAAAAGATCACGTACGGTGGTCATTTTAAAAGCGGGGGTTGACCCACCGCATTTTTGTATATTCTTATGCTGAATCGACATTCTTCTTCAGCAATACTTCGAACACTACGAGGAACATTTTAACCCTGTAGCACCTCAGCATAGGCAACTTTTTGGTGAAAGGATCAATATTTTCCCCTTTCGCACATTCTTATGCTGAATCGACAGAGGAAACCATGCGATCCTTACATTTTAAGTATAGGATGTGTTCAGTAATATTACTTAAAACAGCAAAATTTTTGTGGCAGATTTTAACTCTCCAGTTTCTTAATATAGAGGAGTTTTTGGAAATTCTGATTATTTTTCACTGAAATTCTTGTTGATTTTGCAAAAAAAAAAATGTAAAAATGGAACCCATCATTTCATCACTTCCAAACTCACAGTCGCTTAAAACGAGACCTAAGATCACTACATTAAAATGGCAAAAAAAAAATGCATTAATGTAATCGTTTTGAAAATCGAAATAAACCACTTAAAAATAACGCACCACTTCATAACTTTAAAAGTCACTCAAATTTCCTTCAACACAGGATATAGCACATTAAAATCTGTAAAGTATTTTCACTGTTAAATAGACCATAACCCGTGAAACCTCAACATTTTCTATCTGAGTTTCTGAAACAATTCAGTCACAATTATTCACTATTTAGTCAGCAATCATATGTCAGAAAATATTTTGTTATTCTCTATACGATAAAAAGTTACGCTGGTTTTTCTATAGATACTTTTCATTTTTTTATTTTAAAATATATCAAACTAGGTGAACCCCACCCGCATCGGCAGACAATAAAAGCAAATGGTAAAATTAGAATCAGTTTTCATATTGATTTTTATCATGATCAGTAATATATACGTACCAATTTTGAGCCTTCTAGTTCTAAAAGCACGTTTGCCACGCCCACAAACGAAAATCCAAATTTCGATATCAAATTAAACTTTCTCGTGGTCAGTAATATATATATATATATTAGGCTGGGTCGCTGTCCATACAAATGGAAAAACAGTTTCCAGTCATCCCATTAAAATAAAGTTTTGATTGTTTACACCTCTATAAATTAAAGGGTGATTTTTTAGCTATTATCTTTTTGGCAAAACTGGTTTAAACAGCTGACGCACGTTTCGTGTTTTGTTTCACTGTCAAACATATTCAGTTTGGTCTATAATTTAACTATGAATCGTCTTACAAACGAACAACGCTTGCAAATTATTAAATTTTATTATCAAAATGCGTGCTCTGTTAAGAAAGTTCATTTACCGAAAAATTGTGTTCAGCGACGAAGCTCATTTTTGGCTCAATGGGTACGTAAATAGGTAGAATTGTCGATTTTGGAGTGAATATCAGCGAGATGCATTGCAAGAGCTACCAATGCATCCAGAAAAGTCACAGTTGGGTGCGGTTTATGGGCTGGTGGCATCATCATTCAAAGATGATGCGAATCGTAACGTAACTGTGAATGGTGAGCGCTACCGTGAGATGATATCCAACTTTTTTTTTGCCCAAAATGCAAGAGCTTGACTTGCATGACATGTGGTTTCAACAAGACGGTGCCACATGCCACACAGCACGCGCAACAATGGACTTATTGAGAGGCGAATTCGGCGAACATTTTATTTCACGTTCGGGACCGGTCAATTGGCCGCCTAGATCGTGCGATTTAACGCCTTTAGACTATTTTTTGTGGGGCTATGTTAAAGCTCATGTCTGTACAGACAAGCCCGCTTCAATTGACGCATTGGAAGACAACATTGAAGCATTTATTCGTGAGATACCGGCCGAAATGTTGGAAAGAGTATGCCAAAATTGGACTAAGCGGATGGACCATTTGAGGCGCAGTCAAGGTCAACATTTGCATGAAATAATCTTCAAACATTAAATTATATGGACCGTTCTATCGATTCAAATAAAGATTTCATGAATTTTATGTGTTTTTTTTTTAAACTTTTCTATAGCTTTTAAAAAATCACCCTTTAAAAGTAGCTATTCTTTATAGAAATATAACATGATCTGCCAAATTTTATCAAGATTCAGTGTAAGATGTGGGTTCTAGAGCGATAATACTGTGAACTGGGGACCCATTTGTAGGGGGGCTTTACCCAAACATTGACCTATATAGCTGGCTTTCAAAATAGGTGTTTCTAGTCTGAATGTAACATTGTGTGGGAAATTGGATAAAGATCCGATGGAAATTGTGCATTCTAGTGCAGTAGTTTTGTAAATCGGAGGTATATTTGTATGTAGGCTATATTGAAACGCGGACCCATGTGGTCCACTTTCCCGTTAGCTGTTTCTAGTTCAAATGTAGCATGATCCTGAAAATTTTGTCATGATCACATGTAAAATGTCTATTCTAGAGCAGTAATAGTGTAAATTATACGGATATTTGTATGGAGGCTATATCTAAATCTGAACCGATTTTCTACAAATTCAAACATCGTTAAATCGATTCAGCTGGTGATTCTAAGCCGATCGATACTTAAAGGTGGGTCTAGCTCCATTATTTCTTGGTGTTACAAACATTTGGCGTCCACGAAGTGGTGTAGGGTATACAAATTATAGATATATGATGATTTTTTATTTTATGTTACCTGGGAAAAATATTTTAATCAAATTTGGCGTATATATGCCACTCAATTAACTTATTGAAGGAAACATTTGGTAAACTTGTTAATTCTCTAAAAGGATCCAAAGTCATGCGATTTAGACTCTTTTCTCTGTTTTCATCGTTTTATTCCAAGTCTAAAAAAATACCCTTCAATTGCCAATTTACTATGGCTATGACAAATTTGCACTTCTCTATTTAATTTTCATTGTTCCAATAAAAATTAAACTAGATTTGACTAACTAACTAGTTTTTCTGACTGTGTGCAGCGATCCCCAAGAGTATCTTCCCTCCCCCCTCTGCTATGAAACAGCAAATATGTGGTCGTAGACCTACATTCTCGCACTTGTTTCATTATTATGCAAAAATGGCAAAGTCCTCAAATATTTAGTGTTAATTCTAAACAATTAACATAACAATTCACTTCTTCTTTTTTTTCGTTGTTACTGCTGAGCTCTCTCCTAAACAATTTCAATCCATGAAATTTTATGCAAAGCCAGAGAGACCGAGTGGAAACTTGTTCTATGCTGTTCGGTTTAGTCCAAATAATCCCTTTTGTAAACACATTTACTCCACATCGTTTGCTCCGCTCCCTGCCTGTGCGTGTGGTTGGATGTGTGGGTGTTTGCATTTCATTTGAAACTTTGTATGTTAAAACGATTACTTGCCATTGTCGATATTTTCAGTTTTTCACATTTTTTTTCTTCTTCTGAATATTTAAATGAAATTGCCTTTTGCCTGCAGTTTGCTCTCGAACTTTGTTGGATAACCCAAAGGCTGTAGGAGGTGTATTTAGGTAGTAGGTGGAGTGCCAGCATTCATATCATTCCAGATTTCCATTCACCAGCGTCCCTTGGCGCTCATGTTAGTTGCCTGGAGTCCTTTGGGCTGGACTGGGCTGGGTACCCCTAGATGGGGTCGGTTGGCGGTGTGTGGTGTTACTCAGTTTCGCTAGAATTGCAACAAAACCATAACGAACGTTTGGATTAACAATTGTAGTTATGGTTTTAAAGCTTTCAGTTGGCCTGTGGCTAAATTCAATTGGTCGCCTAGGGATTGTTTATCGGTCAATGTTGTACAGTTTCGCAGAATGTTATGGGATTTTATGGTAATACCTTGTCGGTGGGCACCATATACTCCTACTCATACGCAATTGTTAGGGGGATTAATATGATATTGATGTATGACTCAATTGAAGGTTGTTCATTTGACCTACAAAAGCTGATAGAAGTGAAATAGATGCACACGATCTTATTACCAATGGAATTTAACCCGAAATTTGCGCAGGTAGGGTTCCATTTTAATCTGGAAAATATTCAAAATTCTATTATTTCTGGAGAAATATAAAGAGAAGTTGAGGCTGATCATCTTGTTTTTGTTTGTGGTTTAACGAATTCGGGTCCATCCTACTGAAATCACCACTGCATGTTAACATTTGCTGAGAGGGAAGCTCTTCTTGAAAGCCTGACTTTAGACTGCCAAAGAGTATTTTGAGAATGAGAAAATAGAGAATAATATCTAAAATGTATGCTAAATATGGATATTTATTTCAAGCATATTTAATTCGCATTCGAGACCATAGTTTGATCCTTTATGAAATATAAAGGGTGAATTTTTAAAAGCTATAGGAAAGTTTTTCAAAAAAACACATAAAATTCAGAAAAATGCATGAAATCTTTATTTGAATCGATAGTACGGTCCATATAATTTAATGTTTGAAGAATATTTCATGCAAATGTTGACCTTGACTGCGCCTCAAATGGTCCATCCGCTTAGTCCAATTTTGGCATACTCTTCCCAACATTTCGGCCGGTATCTCACGAATAAATGCTTCAATGTTGTCTTCCAATGCGTCAATTGAAGCGAGCTTTAACATAGCCCCACAAAAAATAGTCTAAAGGCGTTGAATCGCACGATCTAGGCGGCCAACTGACCGGTCCCGAACGTGAAATAAAATGTTCACCGAACTCGCCTCTCAATAAGTCCATTGTTGCGCGTGCTGTATGGCATGTGGCACCGTCTTGTTGAAACCACATGTCATGCAAGTCAAGCTCTTGCATTTTGGGCAAAAAAAGTTGGATATCATCTCACGGTAGCGCTCACCATTCACAATTACGTTACGATTCGCGTCATCTTTGAAGAAGTACGGCCAAGCCCATAAACCGAACCAAACTGTGACTTTTTCTGGATGCATTGGTAGCTCTTGCAATGCTTCTGGTTGATATTCACTCCAAAATCGACAATTCTGCCTATTTACGTACCCATTGAGCCAAAAATGAGGTTCGTCGCTGAACACAACTTTTCGGTAAAAAAGTGGATCTTCGGCTTTCTTGAACTTTCTTAACAGAGCACGCATTTTGATAATAAAATTCAATATTTTGCAATTGTTTGTTTGTAAGACGATTCATGGTTAAATTATAGACCAAACTGAAGATGTTTGAGAGTGAAAACACGAAACGTGCGTCAGCGGTATAAACCAGTGTTGCCAAAAAGATAATAGCTAAAAAATCACCCTTTAATAAAATTGCATACTTAGAAATTTAATTTTTAACTGCCAGTTTGAAAAAATTGGCAGAGTGTATGTAAAAATCCGCCTATCATCATAAATTTCAAATTGTTCATATATTTCGTTAATCACTACTCACTAACTCTAATTTGAGTTCGATATTATGTGCAAATTGTCAGTGCCAACATCCATTTAAAAATATGTTTTATGATTTTGGAATTCACTTCTGTATATTTAGCTCTATGTTAATAAATATTAGTTATTTATATACTTATAACAGTTCATAATTTGCTAAACAAAAAATCAATTAGTCAAGTTGGTAGCGTGCTCGACTATCAGCGTGGGGGTTGTGGGTTCGATTCCCAACGGAGGCTCTGGTCTGTCGCTGCAATAACTAGCTACAATGGTCTTAGTCACCCCGACTCAATCCCTGGACCCAAAATTAGAATATAAATTTACTTTGTATTGTAATTCATAATAAATAAATAAAAATCAATCACGCCAAATAACCATATAAGAACATTATGTGTAGTCAATCAATACCAATCTACAATATTTTTCAAAAACAACATATTTGAAGAATTCCAACTTAAATAATTATTGGAGAAATTACAAATATAATGGCGACAAAGCCCGAATATATACAACAATATCACATCCCTAAAGTATGCTTTAAATAAATTATTGATTATACAGTAACAGAAAACACGAAATGAAATTTTTGGTCGTTTTTGTTTGGTAGGTTTTACCATTTCTACCCTTGCAAATAGAAGCAGAATTTTCTTAGTGCGACTACACCATGTCACAAAAAAATCTCCGTAGGTCTGTGTATAACATTTCCTGGCGTATTTTGGTTTTCTAATATCGAAAACGATTTTCAAAAATAAGTCTGATAACACCCGCTTAGAAGTTCAATTAAGTATGATAGCTACAAATGTTCACTTAGATTAGATAATATCTATGGATAAATGTATAAGTAATGACAATATTTAAAATTAAAAATTATTTTTTTTCAATTTCTTGCTTAAATAGTGCGAAAAAATGCTTTGCAAATTAGATAACAATTTATGTTTGTTTTTTTTTTTTTTTTGTAATAGCTGGAGTCTTAATGAAAGGCCTATGGATAAATGTAAAACGTATGACCCTTATTGTGGAAGTAATGGATTTTTGTACGAAGTTCTTTCTTAAATTGATTTAGTCATACTACAAGACGGATCAGAACTTCTACATTTATCCACAGATTATCTTACTTTTCCAAATTTTGTAAACTAAAGCAAAATAAGTTGTTACTTATTTTCTTTTAAAAAGGTGGACTATTTAGCCAAAGAAAATTAAAAAAAGGTCCATAACTTCTTCATTTTTCCAAGATCTCTTCCATGTAGTCACTGTTTTCTTTGTTATAACGATAACTATTAATTTCCTTTTATTTTTCCACATATGCCGGTTTCAATCCGTTCAAATTGGAAATGAGCGCAATCGACCCAAAGCTAATTTTCCCCCTAACAAGGGCAGAAAATAGCCCAAATATTTTCCTTTTCCCAGGGTAAATGCAGACCAAAAAGTTATTTTTGCAACATGCATTCTTTTAGGAGGTGAAATGAGGCAATGGTGCACTTTCCACATTGAACGCGGAGGAAAACGGATTTTCGAAATTCATACATTTAGAATCAAATTCAGTATTCAGGAGCAACACTTTCCATTTCAAAATGCAGACACCTTTACATATGTCGAAAACATAACTGTCGTTTCCTCCTTCTTTCAATAATGATTCCATTAATAAAGTGGAGTCATTACGTATACTTGGTGTTTTTGTCGACTCTAATTATAGATGGCTTAATCATATTAACTATTTAATTGCATCACTTTCGAAGCGTTTGAATAAATAATAAATAATTCCTTGAAATTTAAATACAGTGTTACATTATTTCTGTTATAAACTATTTGATTACAAGTATGATACTATATCTATAAATTAAAGACAATTTACAATAGTGCTATCCGCATTGCCTTAATAATAGAATCATTACGTATACATAACAAAAGTTCTACACCGCAAGAAATATATCACACTAAATTTACAGAAATTAAACGAAACCTTTCAGAATACACTGACGGATCAAAAAACAACCACAATACTTCATTTAGCATAACTAAAGAGTGATTTTTTTGAGGTTAGGATTTTCATGCATTAGTATTTGACAGATCACGTGGGATTTCAGACATGGTGTCAAAGAGAAAGATGCTCAGTATGCTTTGACATTTCATCATGAATAGACTTACTAACGAGCAACGCTTGCAAATCATTGAATTTTATTACCAAAATCAGTGTTCGGTTCGAAATTTTTTATCGACAAATTTTGTTCAGCGATGAGGCTCATTTCTGGTTGAATGGCTACGTAAATAAACAAAATTGCCGCATTTGGAGTGAAGAGCAACCAGAAGCCGTTCAAGAACTGCCCATGCATCCCGAAAAATGCACTGTTTGGTGTGGTTTGTACGCTGGTGGAATCATTGGACCGTATTTTTTCAAAGATGCTGTTGGACGCAACGTTACGGTGAATGGCGATCGCTATCGTTCGATGCTAACAAACTTTTTGTTGCCAAAAATGGAAGAACTGAACTTGGTTGACATGTGGTTTCAACAAGATGGCGCTACATGCCACACAGCTCGCGATTCTATGGCCATTTTGAGGGAAAACTTCGGAGAACAATTCATCTCAAGAAATGGACCGGTAAGTTGGCCACCAAGATCATGCGATTTGACGCCTTTAGACTATTTTTTGTGGGGCTACGTCAAGTCTAAAGTCTACAGAAATAAGCCAGCAACTATTCCAGCTTTGGAAGACAACATTTCCGAAGAAATTCGGGCTATTCCGGCCGAAATGCTCGAAAAAGTTGCCCAAAATTGGACTTTCCGAATGGACCACCTAAGACGCAGCCGCGGTCAACATTTAAATGAAATTATCTTCAAAAAGTAAATGTCATGGACCAATCTAACGTTTCAAATAAAGAACCGATGAGATTTTGCAAATTTTATGCGTTTTTTTTTAAAAAAAAAGTTATCAAGCTCTTAAAAAATCACCCTATACTAGGATAGAACGATCATGTCATCACTTCTCCCAGAATATAGCTGCGTTTTCTCTGCGGAGATAGTTGCTATTTTCATGGCGATTGAACATATTAGGACTAGCAGAAAGAAATATGTCATTTGTACTGATTCTTTGTCTGCCGTAGATGCAATTAAGAATATTGGCAACCGCGCATATTATCCAAGCCACATTAGAGGCATGCTGATTGATACTTACCCGAATATTAAGATTTTATGGATTCCTGGTCACATGGACATAACTGGGAATGAATTCGCCGATAGTGCTTTATCTTGTCCTTTAACATTTTTATCAAATTTTAACTTTAGAGATATGGATCACTATCTTAAAATTAGACTCAAAGACAGTCATATGAAAGATTATGATAAGACATCGACCTGGTACAGAAAGGTCAATGCTTCCAGAAACACGATTGGCAAACTTGCTGGTATGATTGATATTGATAGATTTGAGTTAACAAAAATTATCCGATTGAGGCTAGGTCACACTAGGATTACCCATTTGAAATACATTGATAAAAGTATTTCCTTGAACTGTCCTTTCTGTGACGCTGATGAAATTGACGTTGAACACATGCTAGATTACTGCCCGCGATTTCGGGATGCCAGAACTAATGTCTTTGGGAGTTTAAAGCCGTCTTCCGTTCTCGATTATAATGATACATCACAATTAAATAAATTAATTTCATTTCTAAATGTAACTAACCTATTGCGATTAATTTGAACAATTATTTTATATCCGTCCATGTTCCATTGTGCTTAAGGCCTTAGTTGCCATAGCCTCTATCTATATTTAGTTTGTAATTTTTAATCATAAACTAAATATTTGTAAATAAATAAATAAATAAACATTTGGTGAAATTGGAAGATTACTGCATTAGATTAACTTAAACATTTGAATAGCATCTCCCTATAAGTGGGATTGGTCTTCAAACATTTTTTTTTATAATAACATTATTTTATAATAACAATATTCAATATTATAAACATCCGGATTATTTTAGAACAGTAAACATATGTGGGCCTTATAGAATTTCCTACCTTTTACGTAAGCTTGATAGCCGCTAATATATAAATTGCAATCGGCTATAAAAAAGTTTTGATTATTTTTTTCAAATTTCTGGTTTTATTGGAAATGTTGAACTTTGTCATTTAATAATGGAACACAATATCATTCATATGACTACCACGACTGGTTCGGCAGTACCTCATCCGATCAACCAAATTTTTCAGTACAGCCCAAAATCCACACCAAACAGTGTCTTCTTGTGGATGCATCGGCCTCTCAATAGTCACGTGTGGGTTCTCTGAACCTCATATGCGGCAGTTTTGCTTATTGACATAGCCACCGAGATGAAATGAGCTTCATGAAAGCTGAACAGAAGGCCGATATCTTCTCGTAAATTTCTGACAGTTTGCGTTAAAGACTCACTACTTTGGAAGTAAGTTTTTAATATTTCCAAATTTGGTTCGAGCTTATAGCGTTCTATTTTGCAAATGTCAAACATGAACCTGAAAATAAAAATGTTAATGTTATTCTACCTTTTAAAGTTAAAGTAATGGTAGTTCAAATTTAATATTTTAGATGAATCACCCTATAATTAGAAAAAGAAAATTCTCATTATAGTTGCAAACCTCTATTTAATTACAAAAAGAGTAAAACAAAATGCAAAATACAACCCGAATTAATCATGTTTGCTGCAGCAACAACTACAGTTGAACAATTTTTCCGCACAGCATACCTTTAGGACATTATTTTTGCTGACATTCAAATATGGATGAAAAAATAAATAAAAATCCTATAGCAAAAAACGAAAGCTACATTAAATTCTAAGAAAATTCTCCGAAGAAGCCATGGGTCAAAAATAAAATCCTAATCCGCGCCCCTCGACTTGAAAATTTATATGCCCGCCTTTGCCAAAAAATAAATGTTAGAAAAAAAAGCTTTTCCCAAAAAGAAATCGAATTTTCTGAATAAAATTGTTTAGTTAGGTAGTTCTTTTGCACTTTATATTTATTTTTACACTCAAAATTGTTTTCATTAAAAAAAATATTCACCCAATCATATAAATTTTCAAGTCGAGAGACGCGGATTAGGATTTTATTTTAGGAACATGGTTTCTTCGAAGAATTTTCTTAGAATTTAATGTAAATTACGTTTTTGCTATACGATTTAAAAAAAGAAAATCAACCCGTCCTAATGTGTATTCAGATCAACAACAATAGATTTCAAGAGTAAATTTATTATAACCCTAAAAGTATGTTTAATACACATGTTCCAATAAATCGATAAGTTTCTAGAAATGATTTGGCAGAATATCTGCAATGATTTATTAATTAACAACAAATGGTAAGCCATTATCCCCTGATTTTTTTTGCAAATATTACTGACTGACTGACTTATCATAGACCAGCCCACAGACCAAACGGCTGAAGCCAGGCTCATGAAATTTTCAGGGTAGTTCCCAGATATGACGTAGAAGGTTTTACGAAATTCGTACTTTTAGGGGGTAAAATGGGACAAAATGCGACAAAAAGGGATAAACATCGAACCTTCGTCCTGACTAAACGGCACTAGCTAGAAACATAAAATTCGGTGTATTCCTTGCACTGACCATGCAGAAGAGCTACAAATAGGGATTTTTTGAAATTTGTACTTTTAAGGGAGGAAAGAGGCAAAAAGGGATAAAAATGGTACCTATTTAAGAATTGCAGCTAGAATCGTGAAAATCGGTATTTACAACGTAGACTTGCAATATAACTTGATTTTTCGAAATTTGTACTTATAAGAGGTGAGCGGGACAAATAGGGATAAAAATTGTACCAACTAAAGTATTGCTGCTATAGTCGTGAAATTTGGTATGTAAATTCCTCTCACCACATAGAAGCGGAATATAAATGCATTTTGTACTTTTAAGGGTTGCGCGGGACAAAAAGGGATAAAAATGGTACCAACTAAAGTATTGCAGCTAGAATCTTGAAATTTGATATGTAAGTTCTTCTGACCATGTAGAAGCGAAGTAAAATTGGATTTTTCAAAATTTGTACTTTTAAGGGTTGCGAGGGACAAAAAAGGATGAAAATGGTACTAATTTAAGTATTGCAGCTATAGTCGCGAAATTTGGTATGTAAGTTATTCTGCTCATGTAGAAGCGCAGAAAAATTGGATCTTTCGAAATTTGTACTTATAAGAGGTGAGCGGGACAAAAAGGGATAAAAATGGTACCAACTAAAGTATTGCTGCTATAGTCGTGAAATTTAGTATGTAAATTCCTCTCGCCAGATAGAAGTAGAATATAAATGCATTTTGTACTTTTAAGGGTTGCGCGGGATGAAAAGGGATAAAAATGGTACCAACTAAAGTATTGCAGCTAGAATCTTGATATTGTAAGTTAGGATTACAGCTAGAATCATGAAATTTAGTATGTAAATTCCTCTGACCATGTAGAAGCGCCATCAAAATGGATTTTTTTCGAATAAAAGGCTCTGCGGTAGTAATTTTTAGTTAAAAGCTGGGTAGAAAATGATAAAAATATATATACGAAGGGAGTTCACCTAAAACAGTGCACATCGACAAGCACATGCCTTTGACTGTATATGAGTGCTATGTTTCCAATTTACTATTTTTGAAAAGAAAATCAAATAAATACTATCCTCAAACAGAGACGGATAAAACTAATAACAAATACCTGGCTTTTTCGCGTGCGAAGCAGCGGGTACTGCTAGTAAGAAATATAAGACATTTTATGTTATATGGTAGCTAGGCGTGGTTGTGAGCGGATTTAAGCAAATTCTTTTTGATCTTATTTGAAAATAAAAGGATTGTGTGCGTGATTTCAAGGTCCAAGCCATATTGCTTCCAATTTTTGTCGCAGCTTGTATGAAAATATTCCACTGTGTGTCGCGTCTACGTATTTAAAGGAATGAACACATCGAAATTCACTATTCAAATAGATTATCTAAATCGTTTAGTTTCTACGCATAAAGCGTTGAAGAGAAGCTCCTAAAATGTTCCCATATTTAGTAAATATTGAAATATTTTTCACGAAAATATTTGTGAAAATCATATGGTGTTCATTTTTCCCTCCAATCTTAATTCGAATTCCTTTTATTTTTTTGCAAACAAATTAAAGTATCACATTGAGTATTAGTATATGGAAAATCTTCCCATTTTTACAAACATCTAAATTTAATATCTGCAAATTTGTGGCAATGATTGAATGCAATATTTCGTTTGCATTTAACATGGTGTTGAGTTACTTAAGAATCTAACAGCTTTAAAATTCCTTAACAACCACTTTCAAATCTGAATGCTAAAGCATCAATAAATCGTAACACAATTCGATTATAATCCAATTGACTGCATCAACAATGAATGAGCAACAAACAGTTGTCGCTTCCCCGCTCTCTCTCTCTCTCACACTCTCTATCACTTTGTGTCTATTAACCTTCTTCACAGGCGATTACAGCCCAAACAAGGTCAATACCTAAATGCATTTTGCAGCTGATTTACCAAAACGAGCAGCACCATCATCACCACAGCAAACACCCTCACCAGAGCCAGGAAGACATTCGGGCACCAGCTCCTCACTCTAGCTCTCTCTCTCTCTCTAAAGGGATATTGTGGCACACAAAATACAAGATATGCTTTGCTCCTTGTAAATAGTGGCCAGACATCACAATGATTTACCCAATACCGAATGTGTAGGATTTGGTTGCCATTGCTGCTGGTTCTGCCACACATACAATACCCATGCTGATGCATATTTCACTCCTTGTGTGTGCCCCTGTCTGCATGTGTGAGTATTTACTTTCAAGTTCTCTAATGCAATTTCCACATGACCTTGTTCGATTTGAGCGTATGTGAGCTACGTCTGCCCTGTTCTTAGTGTGTCTGTGTGTGTGTGTGCGTACATTCACAGAGTTGTGTTACAAGCAAATCCGGTTAAAGGATATCCGGTATAAACCAAAACAAAGTTTACTTTTTGTGTATGTTTTTTTTTCATTTTGGCTTAAAATATTGTAACGAAATTTCATAATCGAATTTCGTACTCGTATCTATGTGTGAGTAGAACGTGCACACAGCAATGCTTTCCAATAAATCCTAGTAAATCGTGAATTTTATGTGAGATTTTCAGGAAGGATTGCAAACACAAACAATTTAATTAAAACTGTGGGATATCAAAGTGAGCAGTCTTTTCAAAACAATTTCTAAAATAGATTATTTTGTGTTGTGCGTTAAAAAAGTGTTTCATGTTCCATGAACGTACACCATAATGTGATCTATACATATAGTGGGTGAAATGGGACAAAAAGGGATAAAAATGGTACCAATCAAATTACAATAAAAGGTAGCGTAAAACGCAGTGTACCCATCTCTACAATCGCATATGGATGTAAAATAAAGGTGTTTTTCAAAATTCGTACTTTTAAGGGAAAAAATGGGATAAAATTGGTACCGACCAAATGGCTCAAACATTTCCCAAGCTTTAAGACATGCAAAATGAGGAAAATTTCCGAAATGTGTACCTTTCAGTGTAAACGGGACAAAAGGGGATAAAAAATGCTACCAATCAAACGAAAAGAGCTAGTAACGTGAAACTCGATGTGCTCATCTCTCTAATCGCATATACACGGAAAATTAAGATATTTTTCGAAATTCGTACTTTTAAGGGGCAAAATGTGGAAAAAGGGATAAAATTGGTACCGACCAACTAGAATCTCAAAATCCGGTGTACGCATTCCCCAAGGTGTGAAAACATGTGAAATAAACAAAATTTTCGAAATTTGTACCTTTAAGTGGATATGGAGCGAAAGGGACAAAAATGGTACCATGGAAACGAATGCAGCTTGAGAAAGCAAAATCGATGCTTCGCTCTGGCTGCATAGACTCAAAAAAGCGATGTTGGATACTCGTACTTTTGGGATCACAATGGACGAAAAGGGATAAAATTGGTACCCACCAAATGATTTCAATCTTAAAATTCGATGTGAAAATTTCCCTTGTCGCGTAGGCGTACAAAATAAAGAAAATTTTCAAAAAATTTACCTTTAAGTGGAAACGGACCAAAAAGGGATAAAAAGGGTGCCAAATCAAACGGCTGCAGACGGGGTAATCAAAATCGGCGTATACTTCGTTCTTGCTACGTAGACTAGAAAAATAAAACTATATTTCGATATTCGTACTTTTAGGGTCAAAATGAGCAAAAGGGGATAAAATTGGTGCCGAACAAATACAACTAAATTTTTCTAAATTCGTATTTTTAAGGTGCGAAATGTGGAAAAAGGGATAAAATTGATACCGACCAACAAGAATCTGAAAATTCGCTGTGCGCATTCCCCAAAGTGTGAAGACATGTGAAATAAACAAAATTTTCGAAATTTCTACCTTTAGGTGGAAATGGAGCGAAAATGGATAAATATGGTACCATTGAAACGAATGCAGCTGGAGAAAGCAAAATCGATGTATACTTCGCTCAGGCTGCATAGACTCAAAAAAGCGATATTTGGATATTCGTACTTTTGGAATCACAGTGGACGAAAAGGGATAAAATTGGTACCCACCAAATATTCGTACTTTTGGAATCACAGTGGACGAAAAGGGATAAAATTGGTACCCACCAAATGGTTTCAACTAGAATCTTAAAATTCGATGTGAAAATTTCACTTGTCGCGTAGGAGTACAAAATAAAGAAAAGTTTCAAAAATTATACATTTAAGTGGAAACGGGCCGAAAGGGGATAAAAAAAGGGTACCAATCAAACTACCGCATCTGAAATAATCAAAATCGGCGTATACTTCGCTCTAGCTGCGTAGACTCGAAAAATAAAACGATCTTTCGATATTCTTACTTTAAGGGACAAAAAGGGCGAAAGGGGATAACATTAGTGCCGAAAAATGGCTTCAACTAGAATTTAAAAAATTCCGATCTAATCGCATATACACGGAAAATAAAAATGGATTTTTCTAAATTCGTATTTTTAAAGTGCGAAATGTGGAAAAAGGGATAAAATTGGTACCGACCAACTAGAATCTAAAAATTCGGTGGGCGCATTCCCCAATTTGTAAAGACATGTAAATAAACAAAATTTTTGAGAAATTTATACCTTTAGGTGGAAAGGGGATAAAAATGGTACCAATAAAACTAACGCATCTGAAATAATCAAAATCGGTGTATACTTCGCTCTGGCTGCGTAGACTCGAAAAATAAAACGATCTTTCGATATTCTTACTTTAAGAGACAAAATGGGTAATAAGGGATAAAATTGGTACCGATCAAATGGCTGAAAATCGGTGTGTACATTCCCCTAGATGTATAGATGTGAAAAATAAAGAAAAAATAAAAAAAAGAAAATTTTCGAAAATTTTGCCTTTAGGTGGAAACGGGGCAAAAGGGGATAAAATTAGTACCAAATCAAACGGCTGCGGACGGAGTAATCAAGATCGTTGTATACTTTGCTCTGGCTACGTAGACTCGAAAAATAAATCGATCTTTCGATATTAATTCTCTTAATGGGGAAATATGGGAAAAGGGCAATTTTTTCCCTTTTACCGACCACATAAATGGCTGCAGCTAGAATCATAAAATTCTGTGCGTACATCCCTTAAACTGTACAGACGAGCGAAATAAAGAAAATTTTCGAAATTTGGACTTTTAAGTGAAAATGGAACGAAAGTGGATAAAAACGGTACCATTGAAACGGATGCTACTGGAGAAAGCAAAATCGATCTATAATTCATTCTGGCTACATAGACTCGAAAAATAAAGCGATCATTATATATATTCTTACTTTTGGGGTCGAGTTGGACAAAAAGGGATAAAATTGGTACCGACCACATGGCTGCAGCTAGAATAATAAAATTTGGTGTGTACATTCCTTTGACTGTTTGGACGTGCAAAATAAAATAAATTTTCGAAATTTTTTCTTTGAGGGGGAAAACGGCGCGAAAGGGGATACAAATTGTACCAATCAAACGGCTGCCACTAGAATCACAAAATTTGATTGAAACATTTCTCTGACTGCGTAGAAGCGCAAAATAAAAGGATTTTTTGAAATTCGTACTTTTAAGGGGGAAATGTAAAAAAGGGATAAGACCAATTAGCTGTAGCTAATATAATAAAATTCGGTGTGCACATTCCTCTGACTAAATAGACGTGCAAAATAAAAGAAAATTTCGAAATTTGCTCTTTTAGGATGGGAAGCGGGGAGAAATGGGATAGAAAAGGTACCTATCAAACGGCTGTAACTGGAATCACGAAATTTGATTTAAACATTTCTCTGAGTGCGTAGAAGCGCAAAATGAAATTATTTTTTTGAAATTTATACTTTTCAGAGGGAAATGTGAAAAAGCCATAAAATGGTACCGACCAAATAGCCGTAGCTAATGTATTAAAATTCGGCGTGTACATTCCGCTGACTACACAGATGTTCAAAATAAAAGAAATTTTCGACTTTTCTTCCTTTTAGGGGAAAATGGGATAAAAAGGTACTAAAAAGGGTACAAACGGCTGCCACTAGAATCACGAAATTTGATTTAAACATTTCTCTGACTGCGTAGAAGCGCAAAATAAAATTCGTACTTTTAAGGGGGAAATGTGAAAAAGAGATAAAACTGTTACCGACCAAATAGCTGTAGCTTATATAATAAAATTCGGTGTGTACATTCCTCTGACTACTTAAATGTGCAAAATAAAAGAAATTTTCGAAATTTGTTCCTTTAAGGGGGATAAAAAGGTACCAATGAAACGGCAGCACATAGAATCACGAAATTCGTTTTATACATTAGAACCACGAAATTTGATTTAAAAATTTCTCTGACTGCGTAGAAGCGCAAAATAAATGAATTTTTTGAAATTCGTACTTTTGGATCAAAAGAGGAAAAAGGGATAAAATTAGTACCGTTCAAGTGGCTGCAGCTAGAATCATGAAATTCGATTTATACATTTGCCTGACTGTGTAGACGCGCAAAATAAAATATTTTTTTGAAATTCGTACTTTTGGGTTCAAAATGGGGAAAAAAGGTTACCGACCAAGCGGCTGTAGCTGGAATCATGAAATTCGATTTTCACATTTCTCTGACTGAGTAGACGCACAAAATAAAACGAATTTTTTGAAATTCATACTTCGTACTAATGGGGTAAAGCAAACGACTGCAGCTAGAATCATATAATTAGGCGTGGACGCAAAGATAATGGATTTTTTTAAAATTGCTGCCTTTTGGAATAGACTTTGATATATTTAAATATACTACTGATATTCTATATCATTTACATGTAGTCTTCATCAAAGAATAAAGCGATCACATGACATAAATCCAACGAAATGATTATATCCGAAAATGTCTGTCATACCCCCCATTAGTTATTAGTTCCGAAAGGTTTTTGGAAACCCTTCCGAAAACAATTTAACAATGATTTGTTGATTCGTCAACGACCAATATTTTGCACATCTCCCCAAAATAGTCATGCGCACTTCCCATTATAGTTAAAGTTATTTTTTTTTAAGATTTCAACCAGAACAAAAACAATTTATGAATGATTAGTTGAATCTGGAAATATTTTGATCATTCTATGTCGTGAACCATGAAACAGTGGTCATTTTTATATCCTCCACCTCCAGGATGGGGTATACTAACTTTGCCATTCTGTTTGTAACACCTTGAAATATCGACCTGAGACCCTGTAAAGTATATATATCCTTGATCGTCATAAAATTCTAAGACGATCTAGCCACGTCCGTCCGTCCGTCTGTTGAAAACACGCTATCTAAATGAAAAGAGCTAGGACGTCCAAATTTCCCATAAATGCGTCTTATAATCGTAGATGGATTGGGATTGAAACTGGGCGAAATCGGCCCAAAGGGAAACTTTTTTCCCTCACAAGGACTAAAAATACCCCTAGTATTTAAGCATATTTTTCAATATGTCTGCTTGTACTTACTTGATATTGGGTGTGCGCATTCCCCCTATAACAAAAACGTGCAATTTATTCGTAGGGGGCAAAAAGGGATAAAAATGGTACAAATTAAACGACAACAGCTAGAAACACGACATTCGTTGTGTACATTCCTCTACCTGACTAGAGACATAATATAAAAATATTTTTTCCAAATTCGTACTTTTAAGCGGTAAAATGGGAATACAGGGGTAAAAATGGTACCAAACAAACGGCTTCATCTTTAATAATGAAATTCGGTGTATACACGAAAATAAATGAATTTTTCGAAATTCGTACATTTTGGGGTTAAAATGGAAAAAGGGGATAAAAATAGTACCAACCAAATGACCGCAGCTAGAGTCATGAAATTCGGAGTATACATTCCTCTGACTGCGTAGACACGAAAAATAAAAGGTTTTTCCAAATTCGTACTTTCAAGGGCTACAATGGGTACAGAGGGATAAAAATTGTACCAACTAAACGACTGCAGCAAGAATGATGAAATTCAGTGTGTACATTCCTCTAATTGCGTAGATTTTAGAATGTCGTACTTTTAAGGGGATAAAAGGGGATACAAATGATACCAACCAAATGACCGCAGCTAGAATCATGGAATTCGGTATATACATTCCTCTGACTGCATAGACTCGAAAAATAAAAATATTTTTCCAAATTCGCACTTTTTTGCTTTTACGGCAAAAATTGGTTGATTCATGAAGTTAGGTTATTTTGCACTATGTACGTCTGATAATGGATTTACAAAATTTGTACTTTTGGAATTCAAATAGAATGGAAATACAACCAACTGTAGCACCCACTATCTACCAATATTTATGGCTTTTAAGCTTTTTGAAAATATATATTTATAAAATTATTTATTTCTTGAATTGACTTGAAGTATAATTTCGATATGTAAACGTATGGGTAGCCTTGCCTTATAAGCGTGGCTTGATATAATAAAAATATTGTATTTTTTTATAAAATTATTCTTTCAATATTTGTTTGTATTTGTTTTGGTTTGGCTATATTAAAAAATTTATATTTTCCTTTAATATTACTGCACTTCTACGAAAATCGACAGCCTCTGCGGAATGCAATCCACGGTGGAGGGTATATAAAGTTCGACCTGGCCGAACTTAACGCCGTTTTTACTTGTTTTAATTTGTTATCTTGATATCTTTTATCGGAATTTGCAGCGTCTTTAATTTAATTTAAAATTTTTAATTGATAATATTAAAAATTACTTTATAACAAATCCATTTCAATGCTTCTTTTTTCATATCTCTTTTATAATTTAAGGTATTGAGCTGTCAAATAATAAATTTGTAGACATTTATAGATAAATTTGCATTTCAAGTTAAAATCAAATACTAATATTTTTCAAAGTAGTTCGAATAACCCCACAAAAAAAAACGGAAAATATTTTATGAAATCCCCACAAAACTCCCTTGTCCCCATTTCATATTTTTACACCATCATAAAATCCCCATGTCTGGCAACCCTGCCTCGCCCTTTAAGTGGATGTGGTGTTTAAAAGTAATTAATTTATTTTAATACAAAAATAGAACATGTTTATACAGGAATATATGGAACAATTTTCATGAATCCACCTGCAACATTTTGATTTGTATCATTTTATCCCTTTTTGTCGCATAAAAATTTCGAAAAATTTGATTTGAACTGGGATATTGTCCTGGCTCAAGACCATTTTGCTTCTATATTTAATAGAATGCAAATTTATTTACAAATGGCATGGTGACATTTATTACTTGGCTTTAGACTACCACGATCATGATTTCGACCATGTCAAAAGTCTTTTCAAGTGGCTTCGCAGCGACTTTTCAACATCAAACCCGGCCTCTATAAGGAGATGATTCTCACAAACGAACGAGCAGCACAACTCACTTGCCGAATTTGCGTTTAAAAAATCACACCAAGTAATAAAGTACACATGCCATCTTACAAGCATCTCATTGAGTTGCATATGTAATTATGTGTATATGCAGGTATAGTTACCCAGCAATACTTCTGTCGTGCCAACGCTCATTTGTTTTAGTTTTTTCGTTTGCATTTTTTTGGTTTGTAATCAATATTTGATTTGAACTGGGATATTGTCCTGACTCAAGACCATTTTGCACTATATTTAATAGAGTGCAAATTTATTTACAAATGGCATGGTGAAAATTATTAATTTATTTAAATTAATTTATATTCCGTGTCTACAATATTGAGTGTTAAATTTTCTCAGCTTGTATTTTGCACTCTCTCGTAGTAAAATTGTCAAGAAAATACAAGTGATTTATGCTGTAGCTAAAGGCCCTTCTATTTCCTTTCCCACTCCGATGTGGGTCATCAGACTGTCCGTTTTTTGGCTATTGGTACGTGCTCATACGCCGAATTTTTTCCTTGAGTGTACTTGAGATGATTTTTTTTTTAATTTTACAAATGTCATAAGGTTAATTTGTAGAAGCTTCAACGCCAACAGTAGTGTCAGTCAATAATGAATCTTAGCGCCAAAAGAAAGGGACGAAAGGGACATGGTCAAACGACTGAATCTATGACAACACGCTCCAGCCCTACGAATTTCATCCCATTCATTTGGGTTTTTTTCTCGCTCGTCAGCTTCCGTTTTCATTTGTGTTTCATCGTACTCATGTTCGTATACGCTGTGAGAGGGGAGGTGGGGGGGGGTTTCGGTTAAAATCGCCTTAATTAATGTCACTCCGCGCTGTAGTGTTGAATAAAAATGTCACCAGCACAATGTGTTCGTTCGCTCCTTAACTAAGTGCTGCTGAAATACAGCCCAGCTGAATATACAAAAAATAGAAAATAAAAGAAACACAACGGCCAGAAATGTATTAAGTTATTTTATTCTTTTCATACTTTCTTTTTTTTCCGATGTTGTTGCTTAAAAGTACAAAGCAAAAAGTCAAAGACAGCCCAACACAGCAGCTTTCAACGCGCTGTTCGCTGTGTGCATTTTCTTCGTTTATTTTCTCTATTTCATTTCATTTCACTCTAATTTCATTTCTTCAAACAGAACACGTATAAAAGTCATAAATCTTGTTGGGATAACGCTCGAATTGTTAGTGTTTCATTTTAAGCGTATGTCTTAATACCCGCTCGCTCGTTCGGGCGTTTTTCTTTTTTCACGTTTTTTTTTGCAAGTTGTAAATTGGTATAAACTTTACGTCTTTTTTTGCTGTTGTTTTTTTTTTCTTCTTCTTGGGATTTCCCGGTGCTGTTTATGAACGAAGTGAAAACAACATTCACACTTCTTTGCTGTTGTTTTTTCAAGGGTGAAAATGTGACTTTTACGTGGGGTCATTTGAGAATTTTCATTGGGGATTTGTGACAAGAAATTGTTTTACGAGAAAACGCTTTTGTTTTTGACAGATGTCCCGAATATTATTATTGTTATTATTATTAGTATTGTCCACAGGCTCGAAGGAGATAATTTGAAATAAATTATAGGCCTGTTGACCAAAAGAACAAAAAAGACATGCGAACTGAGGGGGGTGGGGGCCAACTCAAAAGGATTATCCAAAAAGCTCTTTATATGTGCAGTTTGTCATTGTTCGGTGGAGTAAGTTCTTTTGTGTCAAAGAATAATACGTTGACATGAAAGGATTATTTCCAAAAAATTTCGCCCATAATCTCCATTTTCGGTTAAACTGCCCAACAAATTCGGACTTTTTTTGAGTAGATCATTTTTGTAGAATAAACTTATAGTCCAGCTGGTCAAAGTTTTCATATTTTGGTATATATGTATATATACTAAGTCACAAAAAGTTGTAAGTTAATCTGTTTTGTTTTTTTATTATTCGATCTTTTCTTTTCATAGTTTTTGTTGTAACTCTTACGTTACTCTTATATTTAAGTCCGAAGCAGTTCTCATTCAGTTGAGTTTGCGAGGCAGATATACAACTAATAATTAACCAGAGTAGTTGTTGCATTGCACTGGGCATTGATAAGGACGTTGATAGCAACTGAACCAAATAAATGTCACACACTTCTTTTTAAATACTTTCTGTTTAAGAAAACAAATGATCTCGAACTTGAATATGAGTTGTAAGTTAATGTTTGAGAGAATTCTTATTGTCAGAACTATATTGTGAAATTTTATGAGGATCATTTCTGTGGAAGATCTTAACCCTCCTCACGTTGTGGGTCAATTTGAACCATTTTCTAGAAATTCAAAAACTCCTTTCCAAAAGGACATTTAATGATTAAAATACTCTACGAAAATTCAGGAAAATTTCAGTGGATACAAATATATATAAGACCAAAATTACACGCCAACTTATACAACAAATATACTAGGGTTAAAATTCGTTCATGTTTTTTGGAAGATCGATCTTTTTCGACAAAAATTCATTTTCTCGGTAACCACTGTCGCTTGTAACATATGTGTAGTCAGTTGTGAAAAAGACTGCAATTGTTGCAAATAAAATCGCGGTTGCAATTGCATTTATTTCAAGTTTCTCTATCTGAGTTTCTGAAACAATTCTGTCACAAATATCGACCTGAGACCCTATAAAATATCTATATTCTTGATCGTCATAAAATTCAAAGATGATCTAGCCATGCCCGTCCGTCCCTCCGTTAATAGCACGCAACCATCTAAACGAAATGAGCTAGGACGTCCAAATTGTTCAAAATTGTGTCTCGGTTAAGATTGCAACTGGGCGAAATCGGTCCAAAGGATAATTTTACCCTTACAAGGAAATACTCATAATAACCGCTAATAGTTTAGAGTATTTAAGCTTGTTTTTAAATATGACTGCTTGTACCTACTTGATACAGGTTATGCGTATTCCCCCTATAACAAAACGTGCACCATAAAGTGACAGAGATACACGCCGACAAGCCGCATCCGCATGTTTCTGCACGAGCTGCGCCGCCGCCGAGTTCATCGGCTCACATCGACTTCAATCACGCCGCCGATTTCATCGACTTAATCCTCGCCGCCGAGATTTGACGGATTACTAACTCAGTCAAATCATACTACCAAAATAGACAACTCCCTTAAAATTACAAAAGAAAATACTACTGTCGATTTAGACAACCTTCTAATGTGAAATTGGTACCCCACTATATGATTACTAGGGTTTGCATTTTTCCGTACTTTTTATTTCCCGGGACACAGGAATTATTTTGTTCTATTTCCCGGGATCCCGGGACAACATATTGTTTTCTATATTAAAACTTATTTTTTCCGAATAAATCATTCGAACTTTAATTAAGTAGATTATTACAAACATTTGGCGTGAAACAAACTTATAATGCCCTATTCCACGAAGTGATGTAGAGTATGAAATGTAGGCATACTTTTTAAAATTAAGAGTTTTTTTGAAATATAAAAATTTTTAAAGCTGACAACTCAGTAAGAGACTCATAAGATAATTTTATTGGAAAAAGTAAGCGCGATAGAATGATATTATATACTCGAGAGTTGTATTGTTAGTAAATCTTTAATTATCAGTTCCCTTTCCTGTAGCTTCGAAAACCTAAATTCATAATTTGAGGCAGTAATATAGCCATTTTTAATACATAGTTATTACTTTAGATTGTATATATTTTTAATTTATTATATTATTTTATAATTTTTAATTTATCTGTGAAATTGTGTATAACGATTTGTCCACAGATATTGACATATCAAGACTTTTTTCTTAACGAAATCAAAAAATTTTAAATTGAATTAACTCAAAATATTATTAACGTTATTGTAGCCTTCTATTCTGTTATATTCAGTTTATATTAACTATATTGAATTACCTTATTTAAGTTAGAAGATTTATATAGCCTAGCTGGCACATTAGAAAGTGTTCTTTTTTAAATTATTTTGTACATTTTACAATTTTATTGTGAAAAAGAGGTGAAAAATGTGCGAGAAGTAGGTATAACTTGCTGCTGAATTCCCACGGGAATCCCGTACAAATTTCCCGGGATACTGGAATCTGAAAATATGCAAATTTCCAGGATTTTTTCAGCGGGAAATCCCGGGTTGCAAACCCTAATGATGACGTGTAAAAGAAAGTGTAAAGATTCTATATTGATTTGAAAGTCAATTTATATAAGTCAATTCCAGTATACGTGGCCATGTGTTCCTATGAAAAACAATAAACAACAGCTCCTCTATTGTGCTTATTTCTTGTGTCAAAGTAGGTAGAGTTTTATCAATCTTTGAAAGGATTATGATATTCAAGATGTCTGGTCAAATATGCCTCACATGAAAAGCTGTAATTGCGAAAATATTTATTAATCCATGGAGGGGATTCCCACTCGCAAAAACTTATTGTATGGGATAATAATATTAAATTATGCTAATAAATAAATAAATAATAAATATGGCTAATATTAACAAATATTGAACTACTTGCCAAAAATAAAAGAAAATGTATTAAAAACCAATACAAATTGTTCCTTCCATTTTCCCAAAATTGTCAAATAATTAGGGGTGATCGTATGACAGAACGAGCCGGCAAATCAGCCGAAAGTCGCCGTCGCCGCCGCCGATAAGTATGGTTCGGCTTTAATATCTAATTTGTAAAAATATTCTAACATCTAATTTGGATTTTCGCGCTATTAAAAAAATAAAAATATATGATTTTTTGTTAATCTTTTGCGTCTTCAAAAAAGGTGCTTCAACATTAATAGATAATTTTTGACATGTAAAGGGTGTTTTTTATTGGGGTATAGAACTTTAAGTTGGCATCACTTTTTTAACTGGCGGCCATTTTGTCAGCTGTCAAGTGATTAATATTTAGTTTGGTTTGCCATTTCATCATGAACAGGTTGACAAAAGAACAACGCTTGCAAATCGTGCAAATTTATTTCGAAAGTAATGGTTCAGTTCGCGAAGTTCACCGCAAGCTCCGTCCATTTTATGGTCGACATAATCGTCCATCAGAGTAATTAATTCGGTTAACCATGGATCGTTTTCGCACTACGTTTACTCTATGTGATAATACGCATCCGCAGAGACGTCGAACAGTGCGCACCGAAGAAACAATTGCCGCTGTAGAGCAAAGTGTTGAAGAGGACCCGAATGAATCGATTCGCCACCGTGCACAGCAATTGGAGCTTTGTCCATCAACTTTATGGAAGATTTTGCGCAAAGATCTTGGCTTGCGACCTTACAAGATCCAGCTTGTGCAAGAATTAAAGCCGCGAGACCATGCAATGCGTCGTGATTTTGGTGTATGGGCCGAAAATGAGATTCATCTCGATGCTGATTTTCATCACAAAATTTTGTTCAGTGATGAGGCTCATTTTTGGTTGAATGGCTACGTCAACAAGCAAAATTGCCGCATTTGGAGTGAAGAGAATCCACATGTGACCCTTGAGACGCCATTACATCCACAAAAACTGACTGTTTGGTGTGCTCTATGGGCTGGTGGAGTCATTGGGCCATACTTCTTCCGAAAAAATGCTGGAGAGTCAGTTACCGTTAATGGAGACCGGTATAGAGCCATGATAACCGACTATTTTGTTCCCGAATTGGATGGCATGAATGTGGATGAGTTGTGGTTCCAACAAGATGCCACACAGCGCACGTCACAATCGAATTATTGAAGGAAACATTCGATGAGCGCATAATTTCGCGGAATGGACCTGTCAATTGGCCACCAAGATCGTGTGATTTGACACCATTGGATTATTTTCTTTGGGGATATGTGAAGTCGCTCGTCTACGCCAACAAACCAGAAACGTTAGGGGACTTGGAAGCCAACATTCGTGGCGTTATTGCCAACATACGGCCCCATATGCTCGAAAAAGTGGTTGAAAATTGGACCTGTAGAATTGGCTATATTCGAGCCAGCCGCGGCGGCCACATACCCGAAATCATATTTAAACATTTTGTGTTTTATTTCAATTCGAAGTTCTATACCTCAATAAAAAACACCCTTTAGAATGTTAGCTATTAAAAAATAAAACAAAATGCTTTTTCAAGTGTAGCCATCATAATTACATTTAAGTGAACATATAAGTGGGAGTCATCGGGCTTATATTTTCAAAATGAGAGTACAAATATTAAAAGTACCTTCGGCGAAAATTGATATTTTAGTAAAAAAATTAAAAAAAAGAATATCGTTTTCGAATTTAGAAAGCCAAATTCCATTAGAAGAAGTAATACAGGGACCTTTACAATATATATATATTTTTTTGCATAATGATTTCTGTAGGAAACCTTTCTCTCAGTTGGTCATCTAATCGTTTAAGCTCTATCGTTTTTGTTTTTATCCGCTATATGATATCACGTTTTTCTACCTGTGTAGCGCTGGGAATCTTATAATATATCGCTTCTATTCTCTGACTATTTGAGAAGGTCGTGCCTGAAGGTTTAGCCTATCCTTGTCGATTGTTTGTTTGACAGAAAAGCTCAATTTATATTCAAAAGCCATCATTTTGGTGTGATGTGTGCATGCCATTCTTAATTTGAACTTTTTCCTCTTTTACTCATCAGTAACGTAAGCTGCGACACATCGCCGAACGAATAATCAAACGAAAACGTGCTCCTTTTCAAATTGTATTAACTTTGTTCATCTCGTTATCTTAACATTTCATACGCTGCCCGGTTCGACTCGACTCGGTTCGGTTCGGTACGATTTGTGCTGGCGTTGACTTTGCCTGTAATTAACGCATCAAATGAAAATGTCAAATGTTGCATGTGACGAACCAATACCAGCGTTGTACGTCGTCCGCCGTCATGCAGGCGGCGGCACACAGCCACAGATACTACACTTTGTGCTGCTAATGTTGTCACTGTCACTGGCGCTGTCACTGTCACTGTTATTGCTGTTAATTTTCTGGGCATTATTAAGTATTAATGATAAAGTTGGAGTTGTCGTTTTTTTCAGCCGCTAAAGGAAATCTGATAAAAAAAGGGCAAGCAACCATCATCGTTCGTTTCGTACGTACGCCCCCGAAAAAGTCATTACGACGACGGCTGCTTTAACTCTGTATATGTATGTATTTCTGGCACAAAATCCAAACAAATATTTCGGGCTGTTATCACCAAGAAATAGATTTTTGTTGTTGCCGGGCCATATATTTTTTGTTTTTTTTTCTGTTTGTTTTTCGAGGCGGCTCCGTTTGTTGGGGAGGGGAGGGAGAGGAAAAGGCTATTTTTTGTTGATTATAAACATACAAAAATAATTGTTGAAGTTCACTTTTGCTGTTACTTTGTTATTAAAGTTATTGTTATTGTTAATGTTAATGTTTTGATAAAAATAAATAAATGCGAGGCATGACACACACAAAAGATAAAAACGTACGTGTAGCAGAGCAACGCCAACGCCAGCGCTTAACAATTGGCGGCGGGGACTGATTATGAAAATCAAAATGTTAAATTCGTATTTATGGAAGGCAGGTGGGCAATGAAAAATAATAAATAAAGGAAAATGTAAAAAGTCAGGGTCAACAAGGTTCCTATTTAGGAGTTGAGTCATAACTTCGGCATTTAAAAACAAAAACTTTTTACAGGGTTTTCCGAAAAGAGGTGTGATTTTGGTATTCAAAGAAAAATGCCATTTATTTTGAGATAAATTATCGGATATTTATTTCATAGTAAAGATGAAAGTATGCCGTTAATAATGAAAAACAACATCAGCCAAATGGCCACCACGACCACGCTTACAGGACCATACCCTTTTCATGAAATTTTCCATGAAATCGCAAAGTGGCTGCCCTATGTCCTCGATAGCCTCACGAATTCTATCTTTGAGGTCTTGAATCGACGCTGGGCTGTTGGCGTAGAGCTTATCTGTCAGGTGGCCCCAAAGGAAGAAGTCGCAAGGTGTTAAATCACAAGATCTCGGTGGTCAATTGTGATCACCTCTTCGAGAGATAACACGGTCCGGAAACTTTTCCCGTAAAAGAGCAATGGTTTCGTTGTCCAGATCAATACCATCCAACTCCGACCACAAAAAATCAATAATCATCTCTCGATAGCGCACTCCATTCACCGTAACTGTTGATCCAACCTCACTTTCGAAAAAGTAAGGTCCAATGACCCCGCCGGACCATAAACCACACCAAACAGTCACACGATGAGGATGGAGAGGCTTCTCAACAATAACTCTTGGGGTTTCCGAGTCCCAGATGCGACAATTTTGCTTGTTGACGTAGCCACCGAGTTTGAAATGGGCCTCATCAGTCAAGATGATTTTTCAATGGAATTCCGGATCATTTTCATTCATCTCAAGGACCCAAGCATGCGTTGTTGAAGCGTGTATCCTTCCATTTTTAGTAATGGCGTAGTTTCTACTTGTCAAATGTCAAAGAATAAAAGCTTCAAAAGTGACAGGTACCGAAATACCGGGTAATTCAAAATAACACCTCTTGTTGGAAAACCCTGTAGTATGTGAATTAGTATAAAACGGTGAGAATAATAAAAAAATAAACATTGCCGAGCGTTATCAGCAGCTATCGGAGTCCCAAATTTGAAGCGGTCCAATTTCTACATTTTTGATTGAACTCTGCAAAGAGCATTCCAATCAAGGACGTTCTAAAAAGATTTTGACGATATCGTGGAAAAATATTGCTGTGGATGCATTTAAAGTTCATAAATATTCAAATAGTTGAAAATAATAATATATGAACAAAGGAAAGTCCATGGGCTCCCCGGCTTCCCCTGTGATCGCTGACATTATCATGGAAGAACTGCTGGACGCTACAATGGAGAAATTGGCGACAAAACCAAGCATTCTCACAATATATGTAGACTAGATTTTTTTGGAATACTAAGGAAGGAAGAAGTTGACAATACCCTAAAAACACTGAACTCATTTGATCGACAAATACAATTCACTATGGAAAAAGAAGAAGACAATAAACTCCCATGTCTTGACTCTAAAATTCATAGACAAGGAAACCAACGTCATCTGGAAGGCTTATAAATGTTCATTCCAAACACCATAGACGAACAATAATCAACACAGCGACGAATTTTATAAATAGGGTACCCAACATACCAAATGACTTGAGAATAATATTATAATAAGCTTACCAACACAAGCCTCAAGCTTGAAAAAGAGTTGAGAATCCATTTGAATCCATTTTGTATAATAATTGTAGAAAAATCGAAACGGAACCCTCTTGATAATATTAAATGTGTACGCTTACTATAAGCTTATCCTTGTAATTGTAGAATAAGCTTACGAAATTAATATTATCTTAAGCTTATCCTTGTAATTGTAGAATAAGCTTACGAAATTAATATTATCTTAAGCTTATCCTTGTAATTGTAGAATAAGCTTATATCACAATTTTGATTTTTTGGGTATTTTTCGTTAATATTAATTTAATTTTATTAATTCTGTCCATTTTTCGTACATTTCAGTTGTAATTAAAAATTAGTTGTAAAAAATAAGCCAGGATAATATCCCAGTTCAAATCAATAATTTTAATGTTCATATTCACATTTTGGGTAATTGTTTCGCAGCTTAATACGATTTTTAGCGAACGTTCGCGTGTCTTTATTTTCATTTAATATTTTTAATTGAACTTACTTCTTATAGCAACACTCGATGGTATTATTTTCAGCTGGGCTGCTGTTAAATCTTCATCCTATACATTCGTTTTTTGGTTTTTATTATTAAAAAAAGTTCAATTATTTCTTTTGTTTCTCTTCGAGCATTATTAATTATTTTATTAAAATATTACCATTTTTTAACACAACACAATTACACGTACACTCACTTTGAAATCGAACACTAAACACAAAACAAATTTGTCCAAAAATGAAGCATGCCTTGTTGACACTTTTCACCAAATCAAACACTACAAGAAAGGATAATAGTTCGTGTGCGAACTTGAGAAACTGTTGTGTATTATAAGAATTCCTCACTATTTTTATAATATTGTTCGCAAGTTGTATTGCGGTTTTATTCCTATTTGGTATGTTGGGTATTCAATATAAGTGACTCATCATTTCACAAAGACAATGAACGCAAAATCAAGAAAATTCTACGAATATGGCAAAATTGATTGGTTGTATCCGAAGTATTATGTAAACAAATCAAAAACTGATAACGAGCGGTGTCAATTTCTTTGCGTAATGCTCCACCTTTGCTGTAAGTGTACCTAACTGGAATATAACATGATGTAGGAAATACGTAAAAAATCGGGATCCATGGTCCACTTCATCAGTAAGTGATCCTATGTGAAATAATCCATGATCTGGAAAATTTAATCCAGATAAAGGGTGTTTTTTATTGAGGTATAGAACTTCGAATTGAAATAAAACACAAGAAAATCGTTTTAATGTCCATCAATTTGGCTTTATTGGAAGGATAATTTTATGCCATTAATGTTTAAATATGATTTCGGGCATGTGGTCGCCGCGGCTGGCTCGAATATATCCAATTCTACAGGTCCAATTTTCAACCACTTTTTCGAGCATATGAGGCCGTATGTTGGCAATAACGCCACGAATGTTGGCTTCCAAGTCCCCTAACGTTTCTGGTTTGTTGGCGTAGACGAGCGACTTCACATATCCCCAAAGAAAATAATCCAATGGTGTCAAATCACACGATCTTGGTGGCCAATTGTCAGGTCCATTCCGCGAAATAATGCGCTCATCGAATGTTTCCTTCAATAATTCGATTGTGACGTGCGCTGTGTGGCATGTAGCGCCGTCTTGTTGGAACCACAACTCATCCACATTCATGCCATCCAATTCGGGAACAAAATAGTCGGTTATCATGGCTCTATACCGATCTCCATTAACGGTAACTGACTCTCCAGCATTATTTCGGAAGAAGTATGGCCCAATGACTCCACCAGCCCATAGAGCACACCAAACAGTCAGTTTTTGTGGATGTAATGGCGTCTCAAGGGTCTCATGTGGATTCTCTTCACTCCAAATGCGGCAATTTTGCTTGTTGACGTAGCCATTCAACCAAAAATGAGCCTCATCACTGAACAAAATTTTGTGATGAAAATCAGCATCGAGATGAATCTCATTTTCGGCCCATACATCAAAATCACGACGCATTGCATGGTCTCGCGGCTTTAATTCTTGCACAAGCTGGATCTTGTAAGGTCGCAAGCCAAGATCTTTGCGCAAAATCTTCCATAAAGTTGATGGACAAAGCTCCAATTGCTGTGCACGGTGGCGAATCGATTCATTCGGGTCCTCTTCAACACTTTGCTCTACAGCGGCAATTGTTTCTTCGGTGCGCACTGTTTGACGTCTCTGCGGATGCGTATTATCATTTAGAGTAAACGTAGTGCGAAAACGATCCATGGTTAACCGAATTAATTGCTGAACTTCGCGAACTGAACCATTACTTTCGAAATAAATTTGCACGATTTGCAAGCGTTGTTCTTTTGTCAACCTGTTCATGATGAAATGGCAAACCAAACTAAATATTAATCACTCGACAGCTGACAAAATGGCCGCCAGTTAAAAAAGTGATGCCAACTTAAAGTTCTATACCCCAATAAAAAACACCCTTTACGATGTATTGAAGGATTTAAAAAGATATTATTGAAAATTTGTGGGACAGATGTATTTGGAAACATTGAGCCAAAATATGGACACATATATTTTACTTTAATAGTAGGTATTGATATAGAACATTATCTGCAAAATTTGAAAAACGTCCGATGTAAATGTTGGTCCTAGAGGGGTAATACTAAAAATGGAGGCCCATTTGTAAGGGCGCTACATTAGCAAGTGGGCCCATGCACATCACTTTCAAAGTAGGTATTTTTAGTTGAAATATAACATGATCTGCAAAATTGTATCGAGATCCAATGCACCATGTGGGTTCTAGCTGTAATAGAGTAGAAATTGAGGCCCAATTTGTATGGGGGTTATACCAAAATATGGACCAATATATTGGACTTTCATTGTATGTATTATTAGTTGAAATATAATATAATCTGCAAAATTTGAAAAACTTCAGATGTAAAATGTGGGTCCTAGAGAGGTATTAATTCAAATGGGGGCCCACTTGTAAGGGCGCTGCATTAAAAAGTGGGGCTTTATAGATCACTTTCAAAGTATAGATTCTTTATTGAAATAAAGGGTGATTTTTTAGCTATTATCTTTTTGGCAACACTGGTCTAAACAGCTGACGCACGTTTCGTGTTTTGTTTCACTGTCAAACATCTACAGTTTGGTCTATAATTTAACCATGAATCGTCTTACAAACGAACAACGCTTGCAAATTATTGAATTTTATTATCAAAATGCGTGCTCTGTTAAGAAAGTTCATCGCGCGCTTCCATTTTATGGTCAGTTTAATCGACCCACTGAAGCGGCTATTCAGGCTATTGTGACTAAATTTCGCACCAAATTTACCTTGTTGGACATTAAACCACCAACACGCTTACACAGAGTGCGAATTGAAGAAAAAATCGCAGCTGTATCGGCCAGTGTTAATGATGACCATCAATTATCGATTCGTCGCCGTTCGCAGCAATTGGGCCTCCGTTACTCAAAAACGTGGAAATGCCAAAATTGGACTAAGCGGATGGACCATTTGAGGCGCAGTCAAGGTCAACATTTGCATGAAATAATCTTGAAACATTAAATTATATGGACCGTACTATCGATTCAAATAAATATTTCATGCATTTTTCTGAATTCTATGTGTTTTTTTAAACTTTCCTATAGCTTTTAAAAAATCACCCTTTATAAACATATTGGTCTTATTTATTAAAATTTTGTAATTTTAGTTTTTTCGTTTGCATTTTTTTGGTCTGTAATCAATATTTGATTTGAACTGGGATATTGTCCTGGCTCAAGACCAATTTGCATCTATATTTAATAGAGTGCAAATTTATTTACAAATGGCATGGTGACATTTATTACTTGGCTGCAGACTACCACGATCATGATTTCGACCATGTCAAAAGTCTTTTCAAGTGGCTTCGCAGCGACTTTTCAACACCAAACCCGGCCTCTATAAGGAGATGATTCTCACAAACGAACGAGAATCTCAACTCACTTGCTTTTGGTCTGTAAAAAATGCAAACGAAAAAACTAAAACAAATGAGCGTTGGCACGGCAGAAGTATTGCTGGGTAACTATACCTGCATATACACATACTTACATATGCAACTCAATGATGGCATATGCAACTTGTAAGATGTCATGTGTACTTTATTACTTGTTGCGATTTTTTAAACGCAAATTCGGCAAGTGAGTTGAGATTCTCGTTCGTTTGTGAGAATCATCTCCTTATAGAGGCCGGGTTTGATGTTGAAAAGTTGCTGCGAATCCACCTGAATGAAACCTTTAGACAGGGTGGAAATCATGATAGTGGTAGTCTGCAGCCAAGTAATAAATGTCACCATGCCATTTGTAAATAAATTTGCATTCTATTAAATATAGAAGCAAAATGGTCTTGAGCCAGGACAATATCCCAGTTCAAATCAAATTTTGTAATTTTTTTAATATTTTTATTTGTTTAAAAAATCAATTGTTTAGAAAATTCAACATTTCTCTCTTTTACCAAAATGAGGAATTTTAAACACCAACAAATAATGATTTCAGATTATTTCATTTAATAATTGCGAGTCGAGTCGATTCGATTTTCTCCTTTTCTTGGTCCAATTTCCTACAAATTTTGATTCAGCTATTTTAGATGGAAAGAATAAATAAGCCCTTTCAGAATATTATATATTTATTTAAATGTGTTATGTACCTATAACTTAGACCCCTATCGGAATACCGCGCAGTGTACGTATGTAGTAAATCCTGTCCTTTAAAAGCTTGCACGCCATCGTAATATACTATAATAATTCAAACCATTCGATTTCGCGAGTGAACGCGTAATCCCTGCATTCTCGTCGCATATATACAATTTAGCAGTGCTTACATTTTGCGCAAAACAGAATTGTGTTCATATTGGCATTAGATTCTACAACGAGTGACATTGAATGAGTGAAGGAATGAATGTAAATATATTTGAATATATCCCCAAAGGCTATAAAACTTTCGATTTACATACAACCACAACCCACCAACAGCCATCTAAACAATCAACAACCAACACCCAACCACCCACTCAATATCAACAGATCTTTGTTGCGCGACTGCCTGTGTGGATGAATGTGTGTGCGTTCGTATGCTTGTGCTTGTGAGTTCGGTTATTCTCATTGTTGTTTTTGTGCTAAACATGGCTGTTGTTGTTGTCGTCTGGATGTCATAAAGAAATTAAATGCTCATTATTAGTTCTGTCTCTGATCTGATATCACCAGTGATATTTTGCAGTCACACTGTTACTGCTACTGTTGCTGTTGTTACTGTGTGCTTGGTTTCTCTTTCGTTATGGTGCGTCTCTTTGCAGCAATTTTCCTAAGCCCCCAAAAGCGACAAACAACAGCAGCTATGAAACGACGACGACGATGTTGATGTTGTGATGATGCTACCAACGTTACAACAGAGTGGAAAACAAAAGAACGCACATCCACAGTATCCGACTGTCGGATGGATGGATGGACAGACGGACGAACGAACGGACGGATTTCAACCATTCGTTCGTTTTTGGGATTGTGTGCGAGACGAGACTCATTCTCTCTCATTGCTAATGTGACGTAAATTCAATGTACGATGTGCGTAACTGCATGTGACTGCGATATCAGTGATTAAAGGGATTTCACTTTTCTCGCCTTTGTTGTTGCTGTTGGGTGCGTGCGTGTGTGATATTTGTCATGGAAGGCGAACGAGAGTTCTGTTGGTGTGTGTTGGGTACACCATAATGATGACTGACTTTCTGAATGCCTGCCAGAGTTGTCATTGTGTTTTGTGTGCGGTTTTATGAGGCGTGTACTACAATTGATGATTAGTATTAAAGCAGTCAAAATAACTTTTTACAACAAAACAATACAATGTATACACTTTCAGACATTAGTGTGGACCACTATTATAGGGAAAAATACAAAGTATGCGATTCTTTAAACATATTATAAATAACGAAATTAATCAATTAATCAATTAATCAATTAATCAATTAATCAATTAATCAATTAATCAATTAATCAATTAATCAATTAATCAATTAATCAATTAATCAATTAATCAATTAATCAATTAATCAATTAATCAATTAATCAATTAATCAATTAATCAATTAATCAATTAATCAATTAATCAATTAATCAATTAATCAATTAATCAATTAATCAATTAATCAATTAATCAATTAATCAATTAATCAATTAATCAATTAATCAATTAATCAATTAATCAATTAATCAATTAATCAATTAATCAATTAATCAATTAATCAATTAATCAATTAATCAATTAATCAATTAATCAATTAATCAATTAATCAATTAATCAATTAATCAATTAATCAATTAATCAATTAATCAATTAATCAATTAATCAATTAATCAATTAATCAATTAATCAATTAATCAATTAATCAATTAATCAATTAATCAATTAATCAATTAATCAATTAATCAATTAATCAATTAATCAATTAATCAATTAATCAATTAATCAATTAATCAATTAATCAATTAATCAATTAATCAATTAATCAATTAATCAATTAATCAATTAATCAATTAATCAATTAATCAATTAATCAATTAATCAATTAATCAATTAATCAATTAATCAATTAATCAATTAATCAATTAATCAATTAATCAATTAATCAATTAATCAATTAATCAATTAATCAATTAATCAATTAATCAATTAATCAATTAATCAATTAATCAATTAATCAATTAATCAATTAATCAATTAATCAATTAATCAATTAATCAATTAATCAATTAATCAATTAATCAATTAATCAATTAATCAATTAATCAATTAATCAATTAATCAATTAATCAATTAATCAATTAATCAATTAATCAATTAATCAATTAATCAATTAATCAATTAATCAATTAATCAATTAATCAATTAATCAATTAATCAATTAATCAATTAATCAATTAATCAATTAATCAATTAATCAATTAATCAATTAATCAATTAATCAATTAATCAATTAATCAATTAATCAATTAATCAATTAATCAATTAATCAATTAATCAATTAATCAATTAATCAATTAATCAATTAATCAATTAATCAATTAATCAATTAATCAATTAATCAATTAATCAATTAATCAATTAATCAATTAATCAATTAATCAATTAATCAATTAATCAATTAATCAATTAATCAATTAATCAATTAATCAATTAATCAATTAATCAATTAATCAATTAATCAATTAATCAATTAATCAATTAATCAATTAATCAATTAATCAATTAATCAATTAATCAATTAATCAATTAATCAATTAATCAATTAATCAATTAATCAATTAATCAATTAATCAATTAATCAATTAATCAATTAATCAATTAATCAACTAATCAATTAATCAATTAATCAATTAATCAATTAATCAATTAATCAATTAATCAATTAATCAATTAATCAATTAATCAATTAATCAATTAATCAATTAATCAATTAATCAATTAATCAATTAATCAATTAATCAATTAATCAATTAATCAATTAATCAATTAATCAATTAATCAATTAATCAATTAATCAATTAATCAATTAATCAATTAATCAATTAATCAATTAATCAATTAATCAATTAATCAATTAATCAATTAATCAATTAATCAATTAATCAATTAATCAATTATGTCACAAATTTAAGTCGTTGTCTTAGACCTATTTACACACATGCACGCACGTCTTCGCACACCGAAGTTACACACATGAGTAGCTTGATAACATTCGTACTCATGATAAAAAAATTACAAATATAGAACAACAACAGCCATCAACCAACAACAATGAGACTGGAATAATCGTTTTATGCTTTGTTATTGTCGTTGTTTTTTTTTTTGCTATCATGACGCCTCTAACATTTGTGAGTTTTAGCACACACAGTACTCCGCTCTTTTGTTTTGTTTTGGAAAGGAAACGCGATAAAGATATTCCTCCTCCTCGAATGGCCAGCCAGTGAGCCATTCCGATTATTATACTTTATTTGTGCTGGGAGACTAACAACAACAACTGATGCAATGGCCTGTCTGTGAATAATGCCCGGGAACAAATTCACTTAGATTCGCACATTTATCAGAGGTCTCAGTATGGCAATAATTGACAATATGGTTGACAAATCCGCCTAAGTAGATTCTACGAAATGTTCGTGGAATGCTAGCATATGGCGATGAAAAGATTATGGAGACCAAAGTAAAAGTATTAATAATATATGGAAGAGCACAGATGCGGGGATATCTAGCATTGTTGGTGGGTGTTCGTAGAAATATTTATTATTTATAAAGTAGTTCTCGAGAATCGTGCAATTTTCAAATAAAATAATCGAATTTCAATTGAAAACATAGAAAATACGCTAGGATAACTTAAAAAACACAATACAATAGTGAGAATTTTTAATAAATTAAATAATTGGCTATAATATTTTTAATATTTATTCCTTTTAATAATAACTTTCACATTTATACATAGATTTTCTTGAAATAATATCGTCGTGGAGTTTAGGACATCAGAAAAAGCTTTTGACAGTCCCACGACTGTCTAGTGTGATTGAATGTGAATGAACCAAAATTGAGTCTGTAGTACAATGAGAATCTATTAAAATATTATGTGGTTTCCAAACAGGCGAGACACATGCCTTGTGAAATTTCCATTGACCTCAACCAATTGTGAGCTGACAATGTTTAAATGGAAAATTGTTAATATTGTTTGCATTTCACATTTCCAGTTAAGCGGAATCGATTTCATGAATATCAAATTAAACACACATTTACGTGTACTAGACGTCCGCGCCTTATCGGCCAGTCGCCAGCCGTATTTAATACGAGAAGGTACGATTGACTTTAAATTGTGTCATTTGTTGTCCGATGATCATCATGAATCATACGATGCATTTGTTGATAAAGCGATTGACAAAGTATTAAATGCACACGAGCAGGGTGTTATCACAAAGTGCACACGCACACACACACACCGACACAGACACACCCTGTGAAAGTTTATTGACATCAAGGTCACGGTGTCAGCCTATGACAAATTTCAACTTGAAGCACAAGAGCAATTTAAGTGACATTGGGAGAATGAGGCTTACGAGTATTAAGATAGGCTTTTTTTAATTGAAAAAAAAGAAGAACCAGCTGTGCGGAAAGAAATCCAATTAAATCATTAATTGGAAGTGACTGGAAATTGTAGAAATATTGTATAAGTGCCCAGACAGAACAATTTGATGACTGCTTCCTTTTATCCATGGATATTTCAAATACACGAAATGTTTTACTACCAGTAAATAACGATTTTAAATTTTGAAACAAACCCTCCTGTTCTGAAATCGATGTTGATTACGATTTTAAAAACGATTCCAACTCGTCAATTGGCACATATTGAGTTCCTGTATTTTGAGCGTTTTCTGTTTTTCGAGCGTATATTCAAATGATCGAGATAAACATCTCCATTTGTCTCCATTCACAACAATCGGCCAAAAGTCCAAATTTTTTTTTAAATAAATTTTGATGCCAAAATAACTATTGAAATAACACCATTTCATATTTTAAAAATAATATTTTCTAATATAGGTTTTATAGTGGTTCCAACTTCGCAAAATTAAGCATTTTCTGAAAATTCGCGTAAGTATTTACTTGTGTTTTATGCGTTCAAAGCAATAACCTCTTAAAAATAAAAAATAAAAATAAAAATAAAAATAAAAATAAAAATAAAAATAAAAATAAAAATAAAAATAAAAATAAAAATAAAATAAAAAATAAAAAATAAAAAATAAAAAATAAAAAATAAAAAATAAAAAATAAAAAATAAAAAATAAAAAATAAAAAATAAAAAATAAAAAATAAAAAATAAAAAATAAAAAATAAAAAATAAAAAATAAAAAATAAAAAATAAAAAATAAAAAATAAAAAATAAAAAATAAAAAATAAAAAATAAAAAATAAAAAATAAAAAATAAAAAATAAAAAATAAAAAATAAAAAATAAAAAATAAAAAATAAAAAATAAAAAATAAAAAATAAAAAATAAAAAATAAAAAATAAAAAATAAAAAATAAAAAATAAAAAATAAAAAATAAAAAATAAAAAATAAAAAATAAAAAATAAAAAATAAAAAATAAAAAATAAAAAATAAAAAATAAAAAATAAAAAATAAAAAATAAAAAATAAAAAATAAAAAATAAAAAATAAAAAATAAAAAATAAAAAATAAAAAATAAAAAATAAAAAATAAAAAATAAAAAATAAAAAATAAAAAATAAAAAATAAAAAATAAAAAATAAAAAATAAAAAATAAAAAATAAAAAATAAAAAATAAAAAATAAAAAATAAAAAATAAAAAATAAAAAAAAAAAAATAAAAAATACAAAATACAAAAAAATAGATAAAAAATAAAAAATAAAAAAAAAATAAAAACATCCAGTATTGATTGGTGTAAAACTAAGAGTATGAGAGACAAGAACAACAAAACCGCTGAAGTTGAAGTCTTGAAAATCGGTGTGTACGGTGCTCTGACCGTGTAGTTGCGAAAAATTAAGATATATTTTGATATTCGTACCTTTAGCATCAAAACTGGATAAAATTGGTACCAAACAAGCGGCTCTAGCTAGAATCATGAAATTCAGTGTTTACACTAGTCTAGTAGACTAAAACTACTACTACTAGTCTAGTAGGTACTTAAAATATGAGAATTTCTCCAAATTAGTACTTTTAGGGTATAAATGAAAAAATAATACAACTGGTACCAAGCAAACGGATGTACCTAGAATTATGAAATTAGATATACAGCCTCCGTGGTGGAGGTTATATAAGCCCAGCCCGGCCGAACTTAACGCCTTTTTACTTGTTGAATGTAATGCTTTCGAATACCAGGTATAACGAACATTTGTTTCTGCTTTACGAAGGGAACTTTATTTTTTGTAATGAAAAGAATGATAACCAGACCCAGCTAGACACGCATTTCATATCCTGTGTTGGACTTTACATTTACCATAGATACATATTTTTCAAACGGCATGGTTTTGTTTGAAACGTCAAACTATTATTTAAATCCTTTTAGCTTTATTTCCGTTTCCCAAAGACTTAATGGAACTTTTTGAGTACTAAAAGTGTCCCCTGGATTTATTTTAACACAGTTTATGAGGCACTCGTGGCTTGTGGAGAGTCTATAAAATACTAGAAAGAAAGAATACAAGAAAGATTTTTATGTAGGCTCATCCTTCGTAGGATTATTTCCGAAAATTATTACCTGAAGCTCAGAAATCACATGAATTAGAAATCCAAGCTGAAGCGCATATAATATTCGACCCGACTGAACTGAAAGCCTTTTCTACATGTTACTTGTTCTTGGCGTTCTTATGGTGGTTCTTCGCAATCCAAAAAGTATTGAATTTGTTAAAAATAACAAAATAAAAACATCCAGTATTGATTGGTGTAAAACTAAAAGAGTATGCGAGAGAAGAGGTTGTGACTATACACCATTTAGTCCAAGTGATCATAACTACGTACTATTAATCTTAAGTTACAATTTTTATTTAAGTTTTGACTTATTTCTGGAATTTAAGGTGAGCTTTGGTGTATTCAGAGACTTATATTTATTGTTTTGTCTATAGAGATGGCAATTTTTTTTGTAGAACATTTTGACTAGAATCTGTATTTGAAATTTCCCAGAAACCGCAAAAGTTGTGACTTAAGGGTACAAAAATTGTGTTTTCATATCTTTGCAATTGATAACAACGTGCAACAAAACAAGTAATTAAGCTTCAGTCGGGTAAACCGACTTATACATACACTCACTCTCAGAGAACATATATACGGAAGTTATAAGGAATTAAATTTTACGTAGGGCAGTATAATTAGTGTTGAAGGTACTAGGAGATTCGTGTCACATGGTCCCAGCTTCCACATTGTACTATTGTAAAAACATAATCAAATATCAAGTCATAGTGGATCGCATGCACCAGTATATAAGTTATGAAGGATTTAATATTACCTAGAATAGAGACAATTGTGTGGGAGGTACAAGAAGGAGTGTGGCTAAAGCATAAATATTTTTTTGGTTAAAAGTGTTATAAAAACATTTTTAAAAATCAAATTACAAATGATTTTGACTACCCGTATGGATGTTTGATAAAATTTTGCACAATGCCTTATACAGTCCTCGTCAATAGGTTAGACGCACCCATTTGAAACTTAAAATAGGTTTCTGATATTTACTAATCATGAATAGGAAATATGACAACTACCAAAAATGAAAGCTTATAGGCTACACAAACTAAATATATCAACAATTGGTTTCTCCTCTCATGTCTAACGGTATTCTTATGCCATTTGTAAAACAACAGCAAAAATACACATATTCTAACAGTTCATTTGATTAGACACATCAGATAATTAATGAAAACTAATGTAGTCATACATATTACACAAAAATATTTTTATTTCTGTTACACAGCAAGTTTATAGTAATGAGTATTTCCGCCGCCGTTTTTTGAAATTACTTCAAAAATACGATCTTTCATGGAGCTGTATAAGGACTTCAGATATTCAAGGAAGATTTCGGCCCAAGATATCTTTATAGCTTAAATTAATGACTCCTTGTTTTCAAATTGTCTTCCTTCTGCATACAGCTTACGAGTTAGCCAGCCCCAGACGTTTTCAATTATGTTAAGGTCTGGAGAATATGGTGGCCAGTCCAACAGCTGCACATCCTGGCTTGAAATAAAGGACTTTACAATGCGTGCGTTGTGTATTGGTGCATTATCCTGCTGCAAAATCCATGGAAGCGGTCCAAAAATATTGTTTAGTTCAGGGAAAGCGTTTTCCAATGGCGTTTTGCATTCATTTTATTGCTCACAAATACTAAATCAGTCGCGCCATAATAGGTGATAGCACCCCACACCATTACACCGCCCTCTCTGTTGTGGTGGCGACACAGATATAAATTTTCTTTTCGTTTATCATGAAAATAATACTGGTATCCATCTGGGCCATTGAAATTGAATTTCTGTTCGTCGGTAAAACCGACCTGCCGCCAGTCATTAAGTCTCTACCTAAACGTCCCAACTCATGTTATTCTTTGAGAATTCAAGGCGTTTTAACTTGCGAGCAGCATCCAGCGGGGGCTTCTTCTTCAATTTTTTTCGTTTTATATTCTTGGCATTCAGTATAACTCGACGAACACTAGAAACACTGGTGTCAACATTGGCATTTTGTTTGATTTTTGGTATAGCCAGTTTTGAATTAGAGGCAATCCTGAGGATTTTTCGCTTATCCCTTTCTGTCAATGCACTTCCTTTATATTTCTTCCATATGAATTTGGGTCTTTTAAGTACCGGTCAACAGTTCTTGAGTTTCGGCCTTATTTTTGAGCTATAGAACGGTTCGACCCTTCACCATGGAAAAAGTCAATTTTTCCCGTTCGATCAAGGTCATACTTTTTTGTTTACCCATTTTTGCTAACACACAGATTATTTTAATTCCGAGTAGTAAGTATGTAATTCAAATTAGTTCGATCTTGCACGCACAAAGTCAAATTCGACATTGTGACAAAAAGTACCGTTAGTTCCGAGGGAACCTATATGTTTTGCTGTATTTATTTTTAGTACTCCATAAACACTCTTTCTATATTGTTGTTGTTTTATTTTATTTTCATTTCATAGAAATATGACATACTGTGCAAATTTTAAATAGGTGCGTCTAACCTATTGACGAGGACTGTATCTAAGTTAGAAAAATTTGTGACAAAAATGGGTCAAAACGGTTCTGATTTAGAAACCGTAAATTTAAACCGATTTTGATCAAATTTAGTACAACACCTCACAAACACCTAAAAAATTCGCTACCTATTTGAGGTTAACAGCTGTAGAAACCACATACCTTAACCGATTTTCTTCAAATTATATTTACACTAGAAACGTCTATGGTAAAAGTGGATTAGATCGGTTCAGATTTATATATAGCTCCCATACAAATGGCGTTCACATTTTCACCGAATTCAAATGTAGTGGAGTAGAAAGTGTAGGACAACATATAGTCGGCCTCGACCGACTTTAGCCTTTCCATACTTGTTAGTCATCCAGGTAATAAAACCTTGTGAAGATATTGAAGTGGTGGTTATTATAGTGTCGGATCCTTACTTGTTTTTAACTATTTTCAACTGGTGTCTCAGATATTAATACAAATTTTAACGGCACAAAGTGAAAGTGTATTGCTTCTGTTATAATTTGTTATCCTTTTTTGAAAAATCATCACCTTTTCTCATATACAGCGGGAAAATCCGCTTGTGACAAATAAAACACACCCAAAAAATGTCTTCTGTTAATTATAATTTGTAATTATTAGACCATTTATTTTATCAGGATTATAAGGGATTTGTTAAGCGTGCGTCGCTTTTCCCTCCCCCTAAACATTCAACAATGCCACCACCACCATTACAAATCGGCCAGTAGATAGTAGAATCATAAAATCCTTGTCATGCTGTGCGTCTGTAAATAAATCACAATATTATCCGAACGTAAAATCCACGTCTAAAAAGAAACTATTCCAAAACCATTATGTGTGGAATATGACAAACTTTCTAATGATGTTTTCATAACATACGACGAGCGTATACATACGTCTGGTCATAACGAGCTGTATGTAGCACTGAATTCTGAATCTCTGAGAAATAAAGCCGCAATCTACAATTCCCAAAACCCGTTGTTGGCCCCCCGGGGGAGGAGGTTAACTAGTGTATTCGATTCGGTTGTAATGAAAATAAATAACATTAAACCTTAAATTAGTTACTGCGTGCAGCAACAAATCAAGGGTACATTCTCACTAGGAATTCATAGAAATCCCAACGCATATGCACACGCCAGCCAGCCACCCACCCGCTAGAAAAAAAACTAAACCATTGGTGCGTTGGGTCGAGCTGAAGCCAATGCGAGAAACTTTTCACTTAAACGGGCAAATATAAAAATAGCTTTTGAAACCGAGCCGGGTCGGACCGAATGAAAATGGTATATGAGCAGAAGGAGGAAATAAACCAGTTACCGCCTGTAGATTTAAATTATTTTATTAAGCTTTTAGTTATATCCCCCTGGGGTGATTTTAACCCCTTCACCATGGAGCAAGCGAGACACAATGCACATCCCAAAGAAACTCCCTTAACAACACAACAACACATGGCTGAAATTCAGCTCCGGCCGTCAAGACGAAGAAGCATAGGAAAAAGAAGAATACAAGTGTAAAAGTATCCTTTTTTAGTGCTCTACACTAGAGAGGCGAGTGTTTTTGTTAATTGTCTCACAACGCATGTAACACCTTTAAATCATCACCGAACACTCTATAAGACACTCCTTTAGACGTTTTCTACTAAATAAATGGGATATGTTGTAGAAATATGGCTCACAATTGAAATTGGAATAAATATAAAAATATTTTTTTCTTAAATTTTTTTTTTAAATATTGCAACAAAAAATTTTAAAAAAATAAATTTAAAAAATAAATAAAATAAATAAATTGTTTTTATGAAATCCTCAATTTTTGTATTGTTTATTAAACTTTTAGGAAGGATTATATATTCTACATTTATCCATTGATTATATTGAAAAGCCTTGTTTTGTTTGCTAGGAAAGGCAGTTATTAATTTTGTTCTTTTAGGGGTTTTTTTCCCGGAAGCAAAAATAAAAAAACATTTAATTCTCATACGTCTACAAAGAAGGTCTAAACTAATATATTTATCCATAGAATTTTTCAAATGTGTGGAATGCTTGATATTAAAAACTAAATAAAATATGTTTTTTATGGAGGAATAAAAACAAAAGCTTTTTATAATTTTAAATAAATTGAGAAGCGATTCTGAAGGATAAGCAAACGTTTATCAGATTAAAAGCGTGAAAGTAAAATCAGGACATTTATAACTAACTAACTAACTAACTAACTAACTAACTAACTAACTAACTAACTAACTAACTAACTAACTAACTAACTAACTAACTAACTAACTAACTAACTAACTAACTAACTAACTAACTAACTAACTAACTAACTAACTAACTAACTAACTAACTAACTAACTAACTAACTAACTAACTAACTAACTAACTAACTAACTAACTAACTAACTAACTAACTAACTAACTAACTAACTAACTAACTAACTAACTAACTAACTAACTAACTAACTAACTAACTAACTAACTAACTAACTAACTAACTAACTAACTAACTAACTAACTAACTAACTAACTAACTAACTAACTAACTAACTAACTAACTAACTAACTAACTAACTAACTAACTAACTAACTAACTAACTAACTAACTAACTAACTAACTAACTAACTAACTAACTAACTAACTAACTAACTAACTAACTAACTAACTAACTAACTAACTAACTAACTAACTAACTAACTAACTAACTAACTAACTAACTAACTAACTAACTAACTAACTAACTAACTAACTAACTAACTAACTAACTAACTAACTAACTAACTAACTAACTAACTAACTAACTAACTAACTAACTAACTAACTAACTAACTAACTAACTAACTAACTAACTAACTAACTAACTAACTAACTAACTAACTAACTAACTAACTAACTAACTAACTAACTAACTAACTAACTAACTAACTAACTAACTAACTAACTAACTAACTAACTAACTAACTAACTAACTAACTAACTAACTAACTAACTAACTAACTAACTAACTAACTAACTAACTAACTAACTAACTAACTAACTAACTAACTAACTAACTAACTAACTAACTAACTAACTAACTAACTAACTAACTAACTAACTAACTAACTAACTAACTAACTAACTAACTAACTAACTAACTAACTAACTAACTAACTAACTAACTAACTAACTAACTAACTAACTAACTAACTAACTAACTAACTAACTAACTAACTAACTAACTAACTAACTAACTAACTAACTAACTAACTAACTAACTAACTAACTAACTAACTAACTAACTAACTAACTAACTAACTAACTAACTAACTAACTAACTAACTAACTAACTAACTAACTAACTAACTAACTAACTAACTAACTAACTAACTAACTAACTAACTAACTAACTAACTAACTAACTAACTAACTAACTAACTAACTAACTAACTAACTAACTAACTAACTAACTAACTAACTAACTAACTAACTAACTAACTAACTAACTAACTAACTAACTAACTAACTAACTAACTAACTAACTAACTAACTAACTAACTAACTAACTAACTAACTAACTAACTAACTAACTAACTAACTAACTAACTAACTAACTAACTAACTAACTAACTAACTAACTAACTAACTAACTAACTAACTAACTAACTAACTAACTAACTAGGACTGAAAATACCCCCTGGTACCTGGGGATAAAAATGGTACCAATGCTACAGCAACAGCTAGAAACATGGATTCTGTGTGTTTACCTATATAGTTACGTAGACACGTACAATGGAAGGTTTTTTCCGAAATTTGTAATTTTTAGGGACACAATTGGAAAAGAGCGATAAAAACGGTACCAACCTAAAGGTTCGAATACTGAAATTCGGTGTGTACATTGCTCTGATCGTGTAGATGCGAAAAATAGAGATATATTTCGATATTCGTTCCTTTGGGATCAAAACGGGATACAATTGGTACCAAGCAAACTGATGTACATGTAATCATGAAATTAGATGTACAGCCTCCGTGGTGGAGGTTACATTAGCCCAGCCCGGCCGAACTTAAGGACTTTTTACTTGTTGTATGTAATGCTTTCGAATGCCAGGTATATGGAACATTTTTTTCAGCTTTACGACGGGAACTTTCTTTTTTGGTAATGAAAAGAATGAGAACCAGACCCAACTAGACACATTTCACCATATACGCATTTCATATCCTGTGTTGGGACTTTACATTTACCATAGATACATATTTTTCAAACGGCTAGGATTTTGTTGAAACGTCAAACTATTATTTAAAGCCTTTTACCTTTTTTACGTTTCGCAAAGACTTAGTGGAACTTTTTGAGTACTAAAAGTGTTCCTGGATCTATTTTAACGCAGTTTATGGGGCACTCGTGACTTGTGGAGAGTCTATAAAATACTAGAAAGAAATAATGAAAGAAAGATTTTTATGCAGGCTTATCCTTCGTAGCATTATTTCCGAAAATTATTACCTGAAACTCAGAAATCACATGAATTAGAAATCCAAGCTGAAGCGCATATAATATTCGACCCGACTGAACTGAAAACCTTTTCTACATGTTACTTGCTCTTGACGTTCTTATGGTGGTTCTTTGCAATCCAAAAAGTATTGAATTTGTTAAATGAAATTCAAATAAATTCAATAAATGAACAACAAACCAAAAATTGGGCACGAAAAAACCCTAGTCTTTATTTCCTTATCTCGACGGTATGGAAGCAGTACAATAAAGCAAAATCCATACAAACACCAACAACGACAACAACAATATTAGAGAGAGAATGATATTGCAATTTGAACCCCACACGTCAATTTCAGCATTGATGACAGTAATGACAACGGCGACAAACCATTAACACCATCATCACCAACGCCAGCCACCACCACCCCAGTGCCACCAATCAAACAAAGTAACCCATCCCCCCACCAAGCCAAGCCATCAAGCATTTATTCGCATTCTCCCCACTCCCTTACTAGCTTCCTTCCCTGCCCTCCTAGGGGTGGCACTTGCTGGGTGCTAAATGTGGGGAAGTGAATACAAAACATTAAATTGAGCTGAGTTTACGTTTGCCGCTGCTACGAACCCATTCTCCATTCTTGTCTAGTGGCCGATGTCGCCGTCGTTGTTGCTGCGGTTCTGCTGCTATCGTTGTTGCTGTTGCTGGTTATGACCGACCGACCACCCACCCCATATATTTTTATCTTATAGAAAATTCCTCTATAACTAAAATTGTGTTGTATTAATTTTTTTTTAGATTTTTTCCTCCATACATCTCATTGTTGCATACACTCGAAATAAAAAGATTGTTCACAGTTACTGAAGTAGACTCGGATTTCATTCAAAGTAGGGCATCCAGACAGGAACTGCTGTGGTTTTCTCGTAAAATTTTGGACTGAAGACACGACACGTCACACAATCGATTTATTGAAGGAAACATTTGGTGAATGCGTCATTTCTTGAAATGGACCAGTAAATTGGTCACCCACATCGTGCAATTTAACTGCTTTAGATAATTTTCACTGGTGTTACATGAAGTCATTTGCGAACAAAACAGAAAGTTTGGCGAGATACAGCCTACAGTGGTTTATCAGCGGAAAAAACTCCCAAACTTCATGAACCTAAATCTCTATTTCTATACCCTCATTCTACAGATAGGAGGGAGTACACTGTACAGGGAAACCTCTAAACAGCAGACAGTCACGGTCACCCAAAATGTGTCCGCATAAGGGAGGTGTCCACTTATGGGAGGTAAAATAAAAAAATATATTTTATATACTTGTCCACATAAGAAAGTGTCTGCTTAATGGAGGAAGTTCATTATAATGAAAATTTTAAAATTTGCATCGATTTCGTAAAAAGTGTCTACTTAAGAGAGGTGTCCGCTTGAAACACTGATAGGGTCATTACGTTTTCCTTTTTTTCGAATTTGGTGGAAACAAAACAATGCGTGATTTTTACAGTGGTAGATATGATGAAAAAAAAAACATTTTTAAATTTTGAATTGTTAGCCCTTTGTGAAACAGGGGCAATATATAAAAAGGATTAAATCAGAAGACAGCTAACCTAGCAATGCTAATTCCAATAAATGTAAAATCTTGTCACCAAACAATCGACCAGTTGTGAAAAAATCAGCCAAATTGATATATTTATCCTTGAGAGAGAGTTGAAATAAGCAATAAAATTGAACTTTAATTTATCAAAACTGCGTACTTTATTTTTTTCGTATGACGTATTCACAAAAATATGTTTTTATACCCTCCACCTCCAGGATGTGGGTATATTCACTTTGTCATTTCGTTTGTAACACCTTAAAATATTCATCGGAGACCCCATAAAGTATATATATTCTGCGTCGTGGTAAAATTCTAAGACGATATAGCCATGTCCGTCTGTTGAAAGCACGATAGCGGCCGAACGAAATGAGGTAGGAGGTTCAAATTTTTCCTAAATGTGTCTTATGGTTGCAGATCGGTTGGGATTGAAAGTGGGCGAGGTCGGCCCAGAGGGAAAATTTTTTCCCTCACAAGGACTGAAAATAGCCATAATATTTAGAGTATTTCAGCATGTTTTTTGAACATATTAGCTTGTATTTACTTGATATTTGCAATTCTCATTCCCTTTATAGCAAAAAAGGGCACCATAGAGTGATTTTTATTTGTAGGGGGCGAAATGGGACGAAAAGGGATAAAAATAGTACCTATCAAACGACAACAGATAGAAACACGAAATTTGGCGTGTACATACCTCTAATAGAGTAGATACATAATATACAAGTATTTTTTTTAAATTTGTACTTTTAAGGGGTTAAATGGGGATAGAGGGATAAAAATAGTACCAACCAAACGGCTGCACCTAGAATAATGAAATTCGGTGTATATATTCCTCTGATTGCGTACACACATAAAATAAAGGAAATTTTCGAAATTCGTACTTTTAGGGTGTAAAATGGAAAAAGGGGATAAAAATTGTACCAAACAAATGGATGCAGCTAGAACCATGAAATTCGCGGTCTACATTCCTCTGACTGAGTGACACGAAAAAAAAAACGTTTTTCCAAATTCGCACTTTCAAGGGATTCAATGGGAGCAGAGGGATAAAAATGGTACCAACTAAAAGGCTGCATCTAGAATGATGAAATTTTCGAAAGTCGTACTTTTAAGGAGTAAAATGCGAAAAAGGGTATAAAAATGGTACCATGGAATTGGGTATATACGTTCCTCTGAGTGCATAGCCACGTAAAATAATTTTATTTTTCCAAATTCGTACTTTATTTTGTTGCTTTTACGACAAAAAAAATGGTAGAATCATGAAGTTGTCTTATACTGCGTACGTGAGAGATAAGGTATTTTCAAAATGTATACTTTTGAATTTAAAATAGATGGAAATACAACCAACCAAAGGACTGCAGCTGAAAATACACTCTCTATCCCCCAATTTTTAGTGTATTTGTGATTGTTGCCTTATATTAACTTTATGAATAGAAGTATTATTTCCATTATATATATACATAGTATAAAAATATTGGTAGCCTTGGCTTATTAATTAAATTTCTGATTTTCATACATTTAAAATTTGTTGCGGACATTCCTCTTGTAGCTTGGAAGCACCACAAAGAAAATAAATGTTTTAGCGGGCGAAATGGGACAAAAATGGATAAAATATGGTACTAATTGCATAAACACATAAAATAGAGGGATTTTTCGAAATTCGTACTTTTAAGGGATACAATTGAAAAAGAGGGATAAAAATGGGACCTTACATACCGCTGAAGTTGATATCATGAAATTCGGTGTGTATTCGGTTGTCTGACTATGAAGACTCGAAACAAAAAGGTTTTTTTTTCCAAATTTGTACATTTGGCGGAGAATGGGGCGAATGGGGATATCTTTAAAATTTGTACTTTTCTTATCAAAATAATGCAGTCTGTATCTGAAAATGCTTCTCCCTAATGGCGACTGACAATCGCCTAATATTTATCGGCGTGTTCACTTTCACAATTTCAGCATTTTATATATAGTAGTAGATTTTAAACAGTGCGCATAAGTATACGTTATAGTTTAAAATAGTAATCAAATATAGTAATGTGCATAAACATATCACAATTTTCGTATTATGGTTCGGAACTTCTATGTCGACATCCTTTAATCTGCTGGTAATACTATGGAATGCACTCCGTGGTGGAGGGTATATAAGATTAGGCCCGGCCGAACTTAACGCCTTCTTACTTGTTTCATATTCACTTTTTTCATACAAAATATATTTCACAGAATTTTAAGAAAATAAGAAAGATCTTCAATGAAAACAGATTATATGTGCCACTTAGAATGATAGTGGTCTATAACACTCTTTCCGATCTGAGATATGCAATGGTTTATGTCTGATTGAATTGAAAAATATTTTTCCACCGAAGCACAAAATTTATTTCTTAGAATATCGTACTACTATATCGAACTTTGGTACCTCTAAAGGCACCACTACTTTCAGAGGCTGCACTGACTTAGACCACTTTCATTCTTCTCAAAATTGACAAAAAATGAACAAACTAAATTTTTATTTTTTTCGCAAAAATAATATTTCTTGAAAGAAAACACACAAAAATTAAAAAAATATATAAATATTTAGAGGTTTTTCTTCTAGAAACTTTATAATTTTCAAATAATTTCATTTTATATCGAGGGCTTATATTCATAAGTGGCTATGAACAAAAACGAAAAAAACTTATTTTCTTCTTAATTTTAAGAGTAATTATTAATCATTCTTCTACAGTTTAATCTAAAGAGGATTACTAATTGCTACGATTAAAAAGTTTTCGAAATTTCCTATTTTCGAAATTTCCTATTATTCGCGGTTTTATGGTCCGCACGTTTAAAATTGAGTACTATGAATGTTGAAATAAGCACATAGCCATTAATGCTCAAATATATAAATAAGACTTATTGTAAATTCGATAACGTTTTTTATGAAATGTTGGCAATGTTGTGTAGAAAATGCATTTTCTGGGATGTATACACCGAATTTAAATATTCCAGCTTCATCCGTCAGATTGGTACCATTTTTATCCCCTTTTCCAATTTTTTTACAATAAGTGGATATTGTCACGGTAAACAAAAATTACAAATTGGATATTTTGGGAAATTTTTCATTTTCGCGGGGAATGTGGCTTAAACAATTTTTAAGCAAGACACTTTTATTTCATGATTTTCTCGCGATCTGGCCAACGGATCCGACTAAATTTTTGTTTGTGTATTAAGTACCAATGTCGCTTGTATATATGTAGTCAGACGCGAAAATCGCTGCAATTGTGAAAAGTCCAAAAGTCCGCGGTTGCAATTGCTTATATTTTAACTTTCTCCTTCCAAGATTCTGAACCTTTTCTGACACAAATATTCCCTATGAAGTCAGCAATCACATGCCAAAAAATATTTTGGTATTCTCAATATGATTAAAAGTTACGCGGGATTTTCTAAAGATACTTTTCACAATTTTTGACTTTACAGCCACTATTTATCCCACTTTAGCCTGATAACTTGTGGAGCAAAATGCTATTAACCGCGAAATGATGGAATTTGATAGTACGATATGACCTAAATCTAGAAAAATGTTTTAAACAAAATCGTTGTAGCGAATTACAACCTTCGGTTATATGTTGCTCCATTTTTGAACTATTTTATTATATAATTTTTATGTTCATATTCACTTTTGCAGTCACAAACTAACGTGTGAGGGGATAGCCAAATCAGAAAAATTTGAAAAAATGGCTTTAGAAAAAAATTTCTTCTCCAAATTTATATGACAGATGACATCCAAATCTGAGAATAGTTTGGCATGAATAACTCATTTTCGAGAAAATGGCTCATAGCCACTTATGAATGTAAGCCCTCGATATGTTAATCAAATTATCTGAATCGCCTAAAGTGGACATTATAAAAAATTGGTTTACATCACACATCAATTTCAGTGGATATATTCTGACTTAGACCACTGACAAACTAACATTAAACCAATTTTGGTTTGCACAAAATGAGAAATGTCATTGTAAGGGTAGATTTTTTATAAATGTCAAAAATAAATGTTCTTAAAATATCTCAAAGTAAAGAGAAAATTTGGCACATCTCATTTTTTTTTTGGGATTTTTGACTTCGACCACTATCATTCCAACTGGCACATATATTGAGAAATATAACAAATATTCGGCTTCGGCTATTCGGCCTTTCTTCGCCGAATACCGAATCGGGACCGAATCACAATTTTTGACCGAAGCCGAATATTCCATCAGAATTTGTCACGGGACAGTTTAGCAACAACTCTAAAAAGTACGAAATTAACCCTAAAATGAATTTTAAATTTTGATATATTTCAGGAATATAAGTTGAGTTTTGAGCTTTGGTGTATTCACAGACTTATAGTAGAATTTTACGGCAAATATTTTTTAAAACATTTGAACCCGTTACACTCCATTTTTAGGGATGTATTTTAGCCTTTTTCACACACACACACACACTCAGAAAAATAGCATTCCTAAATTTGAGTAAAATCCATACTCCAATTTACTTAACAATTTTAGTCCACCTTAGTAAAAATTCCCTTAAAAGTAGGAAAATTAACTAAGTATGAGTAAAGTTACCTTCTTTCAAAACCATAGTAAATAGTTCATTTACTAGAAATAGGGTATTTCCTTAAAAGCATTTCTTTGGATCTAATAAAAAATTCTTAAAATTGAGTAAATTCATACTTGTGTGGAAGAAAATGTCCAAGGTTTTTAGTAGAAAGAAGAATCAGAAATTTTTTGTATAAAAAAAAAACCATTTAGGAAATTTTAACTAAAAATGTTTTTTTTTCTGAAATTAATGAAAATCCATTTAGGAAATTTTAACTAAAAATAGATTTTTTCCTGAAATTAAGTTTATATTGTTTACTGAAATTTATGCCGATTCCATCATACATTTAAATATTAATGAACTTATAAAGATCACTTGAAATTGTTTAGAATTGTTCTTGAATATTAATCTAAAAAGCAATTCTCGTTCGTTTGCAGAGACTTATTTCTTAAATACTTCGAGTATTATTCTAAACAAGCACTGCGAATGCGCCTATCTTGCCTTCGCAGAATCATGGAGTAATAGCTGAACTCATTATGGCAGAGGTACCATGAAACTTTTGAGAAATATTTCATGTTGTCCCATTGTTAAGTATACCGATCGACTTAGAATCACTTTTTGAATCGATTTAGCAATGTCCGTCTGTCTGTCCATCTATTCTTGTAATCACGATACAGGTCGCAATTGTAGTCAGAACCAAACGCAACTTTGCATAACGAAGTTTTTCGCGATAAGGACTAATGCTATTTAATTTGAAGAAAATCGGTTCAGATTTAGATATAGCCCCCACACGAATTTTACTCCCGATTTGACTCTTTTCACGCTAAATACCACATATTTTAACATATTTTGTTCAAATTTGGTAGAACATCTTATATTTCCACTAGGAATATCCATGATGGTCAGATCCAATCCAATTGGTCAGATCGGTTCAGATTTATATATAGATCCCATACAAATTTCAGTCACAATTTGACTTTTTCCACTCTAGAAACCACATATTTTTATCAGATTGTTTTCAAATTTGGCAAAATGTCATATAGTTAAGCTAGGAACATCTGTGGTGGAAATATGTCAGATCGGTTCAGATTTATATATAGCTCAAATTTCGCTCCCGATTTGACTTTCAATGTTCTAGATACCACATATTTTAACAGATCTTCTTCAAAATTGGCAAAATATCTTATGTTTCCACTAGAAACCCTGTGGTGAAAATGGGTCAGATCAGCTCAGATTTATATATAGCTCCCATACAAATTTGGCTCCCAATATCACTTTTTCCGCTCTAGAAACCACATATTTAATTAGATTGTTTTCAAAATTGGCAAAACATCTTATAAAGGGTGATTTTTTAAGAGCTTGATAACTTTTTTTTTAAAAAAACGCATAAAATTTGCAAAATCTCATCGGTTCTTTATTTGAAACGTTAGATTGGTCCATGACATTTACTTTTTGAAGATAATTTCATTTAAATGTTGACCGCGGCTGCGTCTTAGGTGGTCCATTCGGAAAGTCCAATTTTGGGCAACTTTTTCGAGCATTTCGGCCGGAATAGCCCGAATTTCTTCGGAAATGTTGTCTTCCAAAGCTGGAATAGTTGCTGGCTTATTTCTGTAGACTTTAGACTTGACGTAGCCCCACAAAAAATAGTCTAAAGGCGTCAAATCGCATGATCTTGGTGGCCAACTTACCGGTCCATTTCTTGAGATGAATTGTTCTCCGAAGTTTTCCCTCAAAATGGCCATAGAATCGCGAGCTGTGTGGCATGTAGCGCCATCTTGTTGAAACCACATGTCAACCAAGTTCAGTTCTTCCATTTTGGGCAAAAAAAAGTTGGATATCATCTCACGGTAGCGCTCACCATTCACAGTTACGTTACGATTCGCATCATCTTTGAAGAAGTACGGTCCAATGATGCCACCAGCCCATAAACCGCACCAAACTGTGACTTTTTCTGGATGCATTGGTAGCTCTTGCAATGCTTCTGGCTGATATTCACTCCAAAATCGACAATTCTGCCTATTTACGTACCCATTGAGCCAAAAATGAGCTTCGTCGCTGAACACAATTTCTTTCTTTCTGAACTTTCTTAACAGAGCACGCATTTTGATAATAAAATTCAATGATTTGCAAGCGTTGCTCGTTAGTAAGTCTATTCATGATGAAATGTCAAAGCATACTGAGCATCTTTCTCTTTGACACCATGTCTGAAATCCCACGTGATCTGTCAAATACTAATGCATGAAAATCCTAACCTCAAAAAAATCACTCTTTATTTCACCTAGAAACATCTATGGTGAAAATGTGTTAGATCGGTTCAGATTTATATATATATATATATATATATATATATATATATATATATCCCATTCAAATTTCGCTCCCGATTTGACTTTTTCTGCTCTAGAAACCACCTATTTTAACAGATCTTCTTCAAATTTGGCAAAATATCTTATGTTTCCACAACAAACACCTGTGGTGAAAATGGGTCAGATCGGTTTAGATTTCTATATATAGCTACCATTCAAATTGTGCTCCCGATTTGACTTTTAGTGCTCTAGATACCACATATTTTAACAGATCTTCTTCATATTTGGCAAAATATCTAATGTTTCCACTAGACCCATGGTGCAAACGGTTCGGATTTGTTTTATTTTCGCTCCCAGCTTTACTTCCCCCCCCCCCCCCGCAGAAACCACGTATTTTCAGAGAATTTCCTCATATTGTTCTTTGGATATAGGCCCGATAAAAATATTCTTCTCGATTTGACAAATTGGGTCAGGTCATATTAGCCTATGATTAGGAAGTATACAAAAATCCTTCACGTTTTCAATTGTTGAACGAATTGAATTGTATTCGGATAGAAAGTGGAGTCTATCACATAGTCGGCCCTGCCCGACTTTAGCCTTTCCATACCACTTTTACTTCTGTCTGCTTTGATGACAATTTCCTCTGAAATATTTATTCCCTGAGATTATTAAACATAAAGCATTCCCCCTATAGCTATCTCGGAAACAAAATGAATTTACAGCATTCTAAGATAATTAAGTTTCTTTAAACCAAAAAATGTTCCACAGTGTCATGGGATCAAAAAACATAATTTTTATTATCAGTTGAGTGGCATGTGGTAAAATGAAACCTCTTCCTCATCCCAACCATCCATGACAAATTGCTTAAATACCACAACTAATTTAATAGGCCGCCACAAAATCGATTGGACGGACATTTTCCAGTCGAGTGTAAGACCAATAACTATAATAGGAAAAAACTGTTTGCAATGTTAGATGGAAGGGCAAGCATGCTTGGCGAGATGAACTGGAACTGGAATGGGAACTTCGAATGGAGATGGGGATGGTGCTGCTTGGACGGGTGATGATGTGGTGTGTCATTGGTATTACTGCAATGGATTTTTGAATATGTACTCAGTGTGTGTGTGCGGTGCGAGCGAATGTTTGCCGGCGCTGTAATGAAATGATGATGGTATTCACTACTTGCTATCCGCACCACGCTTGTCCCTATGCCCGCCAGCCAACATTAAACACCCCGTCACACAAACACAAAGCCACGCACATCCAACCAGTAATGATAGTCACAGCATTCATAGCCATTCGTTATCATCGCAGCATCTCTGGGCCAGTGTGATATTTTTTACACATTCATCAGCATCCAGCCATTGAAGGAATACCGAATACCCCGTACAAATATCCAGCACAGAACAGCTCAGCACACATTAGTATGGACTGTGTGTCACGCTGCTGCTGCTCCTCCTCGTGAGCGTGCTCATCTCGTTCGTTATTCATTGTATTTCCATTTCTTTTCATTTTTTCAGCAGCTTTTTTCCCTCGGTCGGGGTGTCATTGTTTTCCATTTCGAAAAACTGTTGCTGCGTTGTTTTGGTTATGCCAATGGATGATGGCGATGATGATGATAATGATGTACTGCCCCTGCGTGTATGTATGTGTATTAGTGGATGTGGGTGTATGGACGTATTTTCCGGTTTCAATAATATATCACTTTTAGTTTAGATATTAGCGTTAGCTTAATGTACTCTGTACTCGGTAGGTATGATTGTGATGTTGCTGCGGACCCTGCTGCAGATATTGACTTTCCACAGTGGCTCAAAGCGAAAAGGAAGTAGCAACAAATAAGCTTTCTTTAGTTAGAAATATTTTCGTGCAAAAAAACTAGCAAGCAAAGTTCTTCCGTAGGAAGCTAATCATAGTCGCACGCCAAACTTCATATGGGCATCTCCCAGTGGCCAGGACGCGACATTCGCACGCCTTAAACTACGCCAAAAACAAGAAAGAAACTGAAAAAGTTGATCAGCCTCTCTATTGTTTTAAAGCGCTAAAAGAATACTACATTTTAAAAATATATCGTCAGGAGTTCGTACAAATTAGTAAAAAATTATAAACAATTTTACACGGAAACGGACGCGACAAAAAAACAGAAGTACTTTTGAAGGTCTTATAATAGAAATATACAAAGTACAGCGATTTTTTGAGAACTTTGTTTTTCCTTATATACTACATGAAGGTCAGAGGATATATTTTGTTCGTAGATTTATGAAATATGAGAATTATCTCTCAATTTTTTTTAATTTAGTACAGCAGAAATACGGACGCGACAAAACGGACGGGACAAAAATTTTCATTTTGATAATTTCCATTTAGTAATTTTCGTTATAACACTTCAACTTTTAATAAAAATAAGGGAGAACAAGTTAACTTCAAGTTTCATATAAATAGTCCACAAATTTTTAGACCCAATTTACACTGTGTCTACTTGATTTGACTTGAAACCCATGACTTTTCATTTTGTAGGCGAACGACGCTCGGTGTATTATCAGCGGCAAAAACTCCAAAATTTCTTGCGTCCAAATCTCGACTTTACTGTAATTACGTTTTTGCTTTCCTTTTCAGATAGTGATTTACCTGTAGGTTGTATTTATTGTTTAGTATTTTTAATTTTCTACAGCTTAAAACTATATTCGCTAGTCCGACCGATGCCTCGGCAGTTACAAATATTGTTTAACTATTGTCTTATTTATTAATTTTAAAAATAATGTTCTGCTTATAGCTGTCAACATCGATTTAATTACTGAAATGGTAAAACCTTCTAAGCCAAAAATGTCGTTGTTCTCTGTTAATGTATTTTGGAAAAATTATTTAAAGCATACTTTTGGGATGTTAGGTTTTACTACATGCAAGCGCATGTAAATATTGTGCCGATATTAATCTCAAGATATTTATAAAGTTATAATAGCCGTTTGTCATCGATTAAATAATAATTTTTATCAAAAATTTCGAAAATCGTAAATTTTTATTTAATTGTGGACTCTAATGAAATCACTGGTAATGATTTGTATTAACACATATATTAAACTAAGAAATTTATGACGCTTTTTAATTTTAACTTACTTGAGAAGTAGGCGTGGTTGAGTGCGGATTTAAACAAAAAATTGTTTTTGATCTAATTTGACGATATAAGGGATGTGGGCGAAATTTCAAAGTTCTAGCTCTATTTCTTCTAATTTTTGCCGCAGCTTGTATGAAAATATTCCACTGTGCGACGTCGAGAAGATTCTTCGATAGAAAAAAGTTACGATATGGAAATTTGAGAGGTTTTTTTTTGACATTTCTCCTTTAACTCTTTCATCGATTATTTCACAAATATTTCTCTTTTTACAATTATTTGTAGAATTTTAAAATATAAATTGTTTTAAAGACATGACGAAAGAAAAAAGTTAAACAAATGTTCACGCAAAAAGTCATCGTGTAAATAGACACAGCAACTCCAATAGAGAATTAAGGAAAAAGTGGTTTTGATTGAACTTTTCGTATATAGTCACTGAGATAAGGCGTCCTATTTACACCTAAACGATCTCGGGTTCGAATCGTGGCTCGGGAAAAATACTTTTTCGGTTTTTTAATCACCTATTCAATATTTTAATATTATTGAATTAAGCCATTTTGCTTAAAATTTTGTATTAATTTACTTTTTATATTTATTTATTATTGACACTATGCAATAACAAAAATTTTGTGTCTGGGACCTACAAATGTAATACATTACGACGTAGAAAAAATGCTTTAGAAAAAAATGAAAAAATGATTTTACGAAACAGAAATATTTTTTATTTTATTTTACATTTTATATAATGCAAAGAAAACCTTGAATAATGTAATTGTTTTGACTTTTCTCGCCTGTGGATAGAAGTAAGAGAATTTAAAAAAATACCAAATGGCCTTGAGCCAGGAGAAATTTTATAAGGCAGGTCTAAAGGTATAGATACTTGAAAATTTTGGGCCTACATTTAGTATAACTAATTCAGTATCTATTAAATACTCCATATTTAGAGCTAGTTTCAAAACGGTTTAGGTCGCCAGCGGAAAAATTTAAGGAATATTCAGAAAACATATAAATTTTTATTTTTTTCCGCGAGTCACTCTAATTTATTTATGCATTTGCTTCCAACACTCACAAGGAAAAGAAATGGACTCATAGCCATGGATTTACCTCCTAAATTAAAAAAACGCATTTTACAATGAACATGAAGCTAGATAAGGACTACTTTCTCTTACCACAGATAAAGTCTGTGGAAAATAAGAAAATATTACATTTAAGTATTTCAAGAGTTAGTCCTATAAAACCTTTGAAATCACATATTTTGCAGAATTAATAAGTTTTATTTTTGTTTATATGTTGTTATATATGTAACAAAGATTATTGAAAAGTGAACCAACAAATTCGATAACTGGGTCTGCGTATGAAGACGAAAACAAAAGTGAAGTCTCTTAAATTTCAATTATTTGAGTTTCTGGTAATTTTTAGAATTTTTTCTTATTTTTATAGGTTTTCTTTGAGTACAAGAACTATAGTGATATATAATAAAGATTTTTAAAATTGGGAAATATTTCAAAATATTATGTTTATTTAACCAATATCTTGTTACCCGTGTGTTGTATGAATTAGAACCGCGAAATTCTATAGAAATCATATTTAGACCTATACTTTATCAAAAAGCATATATATTTATTAAAAATAAAATTCGGTCACGAGAGGGATAAATTAAATTCATGGCTCTAAAAGCCATAATTTTCTACAGATCTTAATGAAATTTGATACAACCAAATGGTGAACATATGGAGATATTAGTTTAGATTTTGATTAAGGGAAGGCAAATATTATTATAATTATGAATAGAAAAATATACTCTTCATACAAAAGGACAGGTCACGAACTTCAAATAATTTATTTATAGTTTGCTTCAACTAAAGGGTGATTTTTTAAGAGCTTGATAACTTTTTTTTTTAAAAAAACGCATAAAATTTGCAAAATCTCATCGGTTCTTTATTTGAAACGTTAGATTGGTCCATGACATTTACTTTTTGAAGATAATTTCATTTAAATGTTGACCGCGGCTGCGTCTTAGGTGGTCCATTCGGAAAGTCCAATTTTGGGCAACTTTTTCGAGCATTTCGGCCGGAATAGCCCGAATTTCTTCGGAAATGTTGTCTTCCAAAGCTGGAATAGTTGCTGGCTTATTTCTGTAGACTTTAGACTTGACGTAGCCCCACTAAAAATAGTCTAAAGGCGTCAAATCGCATGATCTTGGTGGCCAACTTACCGGTCCATTTCTTGAGATGAATTGTTCTCCGAAGTTTTCCCTCAAAATGGCCATAGAATCGCGAGCTGTGTGGCATGTAGCGCCATCTTGTTGAAACCACATGTCAACCAAGTTCAGTTCTTCCATTTTGGGCAAAAAAAAGTTGGATATCATCTCACGGTAGCGCTCACCATTCACAGTTACGTTACGATTCGCATCATCTTTGAAGAAGTACGGTCCAATGATGCCACCAGCCCATAAACCGCACCAAACTGTGACTTTTTCTGGATGCATTGGTAGCTCTTGCAATGCTTCTGGCTGATATTCACTCCAAAATCGACAATTCTGCCTATTTACGTACCCATTGAGCCAAAAATGAGCTTCGTCGCTGAACACAATTTCTTTCTTTCTGAACTTTCTTAACAGAGCACGCATTTTGATAATAAAATTCAATGATTTGCAAGCGTTGCTCGTTAGTAAGTCTATTCATGATGAAATGTCAAAGCATACTGAGCATCTTTCTCTTTGACACCATGTCTGAAATCCCACGTGATCTGTCAAATACTAATGCATGAAAATCCTAACCTCAAAAAAATCACTCTTTACTTACTCATTTTCGGGATGAGTGTTTTTAAAAGAACACAAGAAAACAGATAAATAAAAACAATAAATAAAGTATTTAATAAATTATTTCCTAACATCTATAAGAATTTATATAACATAATTTAATTTAATAACATGACATGACTAATTTAAAAATAAAATGTCTCGGCCTGTATTTGAACATGAGACTCTTTTCTTGACAGTTGCTTGTGATGCGATATGCTCGTCATTTGTTTTATAAAAGCACGAAGAGGGTATATGTGAGAGTTTTTTTCATTTTTCTTCTTTAATTGCAACCGAATCATGCAGATATTTAGCTCTATCCGAATTGCTCTACAACTGGCGCACTGCTTCCAAAATCTCGATATTTTTTGCTGTATTTATTTATAAAAACTCGAAGAATCTATGCGTGTTTGTCCATTTTTATTGGGCCTCAAATTCGTAAAATTTTGAGAGATGTGAACTGGAATAACCAAAACTTGTATTTAAAAACAAAAATAGCTTTAAATAAGCAACGTATATATCGTTTGAAAGATCTTCTTTTTAATTCCCATGAGAAACTGAAAATTGGTTGAAAATTGAATAATTTATAGACTTCTTAATGCTTTGCTTACGTAAAACCGGGATTTACCCGTAAGTCAGGATTTTGTGGGTATCTGGGAAATTTCACAAACAGATTCCAGTTTTTCTCGACTAAATCTACAAATAAAATAGTATAACTTCTCAGGTATTTTGGATTGTCGCACTGTGTTTTCTTCAAAAATTTTACTTGACCGATGTGCCCAAATTTGGGGGTCACCCAGTAGCCCCATACCCACTAAGAATTAAATTTTTTTTCATCTAAGCACGTGAAATTTAGTTAAGATAAAAGATATTTTTTTTTTCGATCAAAAGTAACAGAATTAATTCCAAAAAATCGATTTGGAACCACTGTGCATCGTTTATTATATCGAAGAACTTAGAATCAGTTTCAGAATTGATTTGATCCATGAGGACTTTTTGGGAGTTTTGTACAATTTTGTGCAGTTGTAATAATTTAATAAGGTATGGAAAAAAACATTTAAAACTTGATTGATTTTTTTCTCGGTTCAAGAAGTACCCTCGAAAATTGAACTGACGTTCAGGAAAATGTGAAACATTTTTTATATTCGATTTAACGAAGAACTACCAGCATATTTGAATTTGTTTGTGAAATCTGATTCAATTCATCTTGGCGAGATACTGGGTGCTACTGATTTTGCAATTGGCTTTGGTTGATAGAACGATATTAATATGAAATGACCAAAATGGTAGAATTTTTGAAATGTTACATTTGTAAAATAACTTCAATTTCAAAAATCTGTACGAAATTTTTGCATTTTCATTTAAGAAATGTTTAAATAAAATTCAAATATTTTTAGTATACATTCTCTGCCGAAAATTTTGTCAGCACTCAGAAAGCAAAATAATTAATTATTATTGATTAATACTAATTAATGCATTAATTTGTATTAATATTCAAAAAAATCTACGGTTTATTATACCTCAAATACTAAATTTAAATTTAAATTTAATTTAATTTAATATTTATTTGTATTATTTATTAGTTCATAGCGAATAAAAACTTTCTTTTGTTTTATGTCCTGTAGAATAGGATTTTTTAATAACATGCGAGAGAATTTAAAATTAAAAAAAAATGCAAATCAATGAAACGACATACGATCACAAGGTGAGGATCTTTAGCGTTTCTTCGGATGCTCTATTTTTTATGAATTACTAATTTTTATTTTTCTTATTTGAAGAAAATGATAGCTTACCACCTGAAAAGGCAGTCACAATGTTTGCTGGGTAACGCCGCTTTCATTTGTTCCCATTTGTGACCACTGTTCGTCCCTGTCTGCTTTTATTTTTTTAATGATTTCTTATCATTTTGGTAATATTTCCAATGGTGAACTGTCATTCATTGTATGTGGTAGGAGTAAATAGAAAATATGGGCATCGACGGCAGATAAGTATGCGAACAAAATGAGGGTAGATAACAAAAGCAATTCCGAAATGTGTACAGATCGATAATTTGTTCCATATTTGTTCATACTGAAATTCGATATGAGCCATTAATGGCTTCGCTTTGGTTAGTGTCATCTTGTTTTGTTTTTAGCCATATCCTCGAGACGGAGGGAGAAAAGAAAAAGTTCCGCCTTCATTTGTGCGTGAAAGACCAATTACATTCTATGAGTTTCGATAAGACAAACAAAGTTCACACGACAAGATAATCCAGAACATCAAAATCAAACAAATACATATCTAAGTAAAGAACAAATTTCGAAATGTTCGCAAGATGTAATATTTAAATTCAACATTATATATTTTTTATTAAATAAAGTCCATAAAATACCCCTATACATTTGTCACACAATATGTATATCAATAATAAATTTAAACTTTCATATAATTCAAATAATTAAATAAATTCCCTATCGATATTAAAATTGAAATCTACATTTTGTGGAAATAGAAATATTCGTGTGAAAATATGTCCCCTGCATAAACAATAGGAATGCATACATATACTCCCTCCTGTCCTTGAAGATGAGGGTATAAAAAGGTCAAGTAAAATTACAAAAAAAAAATAATAATGATAATAGTTGACTCAATATCCACAAAAAAACATTCCTTAAATCCTTCAACGTTGCCTAAATTCCCTGGCACAAAACACACAACAAAAATATTCAACAACGCACGTGCCCATCGTGCTCTGTACCCGCTTTAGTGTTACTACGCCTCTCATCCGTTTCTTTGGGGATATTTTTTTTTGTTGGCATTGTTTTTAATTTATCTCCAGTAACTAATTTTGAGCATCACCAACACCGAGTTGTACTCCCACAACATATACCACACATACACCCATACATGCCCATGTCCCAACTCAACCCAATAAACACCAACTCAGTGTGAAAATACCGTGCATTCGAGCACGTTCATATATGTTTGGTTGGATGGGTGGTTTGGTGTGTTTTGCGGGAGAGAGAGAGAGCTAGCGGGAGAGAGTGTATTTGTTTATGTGGGTGATAGTGCTAGGGGCTGCGCACGCGAGTGTGTCTGCATGTGTGTGTTTGCATATGACGTATTTTCCATATGGGCCCATTCAATTGTTCATTTATTCCATTCAAAAAGAAGAAAGACGAAGGGAGCACAATAACACCAAGTATCAATACATGTATGATTGTGTGCCAACACACATCCTCCTAATGTGTATGTGTGCGGATGTGTGCAAGTCGGTCGGTACACAATGAAACTGAAATGTTTATTACTGTTATTGGCTGCGGCGGCGGTGGCGGTGTTGGTGTAGGTGACGTTGGCATGGCTTCGCCGCCCTCAGCATCTGCAATGCTATTTTTATGCATATGAAGTACACTCCCTTCCCTCTCTTTGGCAACCACCACTCTTCTTCCCCTCATTTAATGCACACTACATAGTATATTTACATCATTCGCATTCAATTTTTGTTTTTAATTATCTCTTTTTTATCAAATTAATTGTTTTCCGTTGCTGCTGCCGCTGTTGTTGTTGTTGTTATATTCAATTGATGTTCGTTCGTTTTTCCAATTTCTTTTTGTTGGAAGCAAAACAGCAGGGAAATATGCATTTTCGTTGTTGTTTTCATCGCCATTCTTCGCCATAAAATGTGTGTTGTTTATTCATATGTTTGCATGTACGAGGGTGGTATAATAAGTTCTGATTTTATTTCAAACAGAATCGCTTAAATCGAAGGAAAATATTAGAAAATACAAGATAAATAGAAATGTCGTTAAATTCGTCATAAGTTGGTAATAAAAACTATCCTAAAAAGAATATTTCTACTAGGCTAAATTCGGCACTGCAATCTCCTAATACCATGGAACACATCTAAATAATTTGTATACCCTCCACCTCCAGGTCATTCCGTTTGTAACACCTTGAAATATAGATCTGAGACCCTATAAAGTATATACATTCTTGATCGTCATAAAATTCTAAGACGATCTTGCCATGTCCGTCCGTCCGTCTGTTGAAAGCACGCTAGCATCTAAACGAAAGGAGCTAGGAAGTCCAAATTTTTCAAAAATGCGTCTCGGTCGTAGATCGGTTGGGATTGAAACTGGGGGAAATCGGCCCAGAGGGAAATTTTTTTCCTTCACAAGGACTAAAAATACCCATAAAAACCCCTAATATTTTAGTGTATTTAAGCATATTTTTTCAATATGTATGCTTGTATGCGCATTCCCCCTATAACAAAAATGTGCACCATTAACTGATTTTTATTCGTAAGGGGTGAAATGGGGCAAAAAGGGATAAAAATGTTACCTATTAAACGACAATAGCTAGAAACACGAAATTTGGTATGTATATTTCTCTAATTGAGTAGATACATAATATGAAAGTATTTTTCCAAATTCGTACTTTTAAGGGGTAAAATGGGAATAGAGGGATAAAAATGGTAACAACCAAACGGCTGCACCTAGAATAATGAAATTCGGTGTATATATTCCTCTGATTGCGAAGACACGTAGAATAAACGGATGTTGCGAAATTCGTACTTTTTGGGGTTAAAATGGAAAAGGGGATAAAAATAGTAGCAACCAAATGACCGCAGCTAGAGTCATGAAATTCGGAGTATAAATTGCTCTGACTGTGTAGACACGAAAAATAAAAGGTTCTTTCCAAATTCGTACTTTCAAGAGATACAATAGGAACAGAGGGATAAAAATGGTACCCACTAAACGGCTGCATCTAGAATGATGAAATTCGGTGTGAATATCCCTCTAATTGCTCATGTAAAATAAAGATATTTGCGAAAGTCGTAGAGTCATGAAATTCGGAGTATACATTCCTCTGACTGTGTATACACGGAAAATAAACGGATTTTTCGAAATAAGTACTTTTTTGGGTCAAAATAGAAAAAGGGGATAGAAATAGTACCAACCAAATGACATCAGCTAGAGTCATGAAATTCGGAGTATACATTCCTTTGACTACGTAGGTAAATAAAAGTTTTTTTTTCAAATTCGTACTTCCAAGGGATACAATGGTACGGAGGGATAAAAATAGTACCAACTAAATGAATACAGCTAGAATGATGAAATTCTAATTGCGTAGAAACGTCAAGGGGGTAAAAATGGTACCAACCAAATGGGCGCATGGAATTCGGTGCATACATTCATCTGACCGCATAGACACGCAAAATAAAAAGTTTTTTTTTTCAAATTCGTACTTTTTACTTTTACGGCAAAAATTGGTTGAATCATGAATTTAGGTTATTTTGAACTATGTATGGGAGATAATGGATTTTCAAAATTTGTACTATTGGAATTAAAATAGAAACGAAATACAATCAACTGCAGCACCCACTACCAACCAATATTTATGGTATTTAAGCTTTTTGAAAATATAAAAATAAGAATATTTATTTTTTGAATTTACTTGAAGTATTATTTCGATATATATAGTGGAAACGTATCGGTAGCCTTGCCTTATAAGCGTGGGTTGAAATATTAAATATATTTATATTTATAAAATTATTTTTTTCAATATTTGTATTTGTTTTGGTTTGGCTATATTAAAAAAATATATTTTTTTATATTTTCCTGTAATATTACTGCACTTCTACGAAAATCGACATCATCTGTGGAATGCAATCCTTGGTGGAGGGTATATAAAGTTCGGCCCAGCCGAACTTAACGCCATATTTTCTTGTTTTCTGTAAAATATAGATGAAAAATGGTCTTGAGCCAGGATAATATTTTAAATCAAATATTGGTTACAGACCAATATAAAACAATCTAATGCAAAATTAAAAGAATGATATATTTTTTCATATTACATAATTTATATACGTATTAATTTATGAGGAAAGAAAATTCCATACTTCTCCGGAGATTCGCTCATATGCCTTTACAGCATTCTTTGGAATTCAAAGCTGTGCAAATTTTTAGTTCTTAATATTGGAATCATTTAAAAGATTAATTAAAAAATAATGAAAAATGTGTAAAAATACAAAAAATAATTAAAGTTTTATATAAAAAATTAAAAACTATTGTGCTCCCTTTAATTTCGTGAATAACCGCGAATGAGCGGATTTAGACACCCAAAATTATATTACAAACACTAAATTCACTCCCGAATAAATTTTTAATAAAATCAATCCTATCAATAAATCTGTCGATATCACAAATAACTGGTTATGTCGAAAAATAAAAATGTTCAGGAGAGCCGAAATATATTTCTCTTTCTAGTGCGTTTCATACTACATGTAAGAGTCTATACCTAGCAAACAAATGAAAGTACTTCCGTAGGAAGCACATTTTAATCGCATCGCATGAGGACGTTCTTTTAAACAACTTCAAAAAAATCGACAATATGTAACACTTTACCATTCCCATTCACAAGGGAATGGGAATGAATTTTTAGTATGGGGTCACAGAGGTAAGGCGTGTGCTTTGCACCCAGGTCTCGGGTTCGAATCGGGGCTCGGGAAAAAACTTTTTTTGTTCTTTTTATTACTTTTGCAAATAAACAATGTTTAATTTCGAATAATTTTAGCAATTTAAACATTTTTGTCTAAAAAACTGGGTGCTCTCTTTTTACTGGTATTAAAATATTTTAAAATAATGTAATGCATGCGTACTTTATTACTTGGTGCGATTTTTTAAACGCAAATTCGGCAAGTGAGTTGTGATTCTCGTTCGTTTGTGAAAATCATCTCCTTATAGAGGCCGGGTTTGATGTTGAAAAGTCGCTGCGAAGCCACCTGAATGAAACCTTTAGACAGGGTGGAAATCATGATAGTGGTAGTCTGCAGCCAAGTAATAAATGTCACCATGCCATTTGTAAATAAATTTGCATTCTATTAAATATAGATGCAAAATGGTCTTGAGCCAGGACAATATCCCAGTTCAAATTTTAAAATAATTTTAAACGTAACTTTTTCGGGAACATTTTACAATATCTGGATAACTACGCCACACAGTGGTTCATAATCAAAATACATCGGGATATATTTTAGAAATTAGCCTAAAGTTTACTACTTTTCGTACTTTTCGATTTTAAAGAAAAGTAAAATTTATATTTTCTTTGTTTTTTAATAATTTTACGAATTTGTTCATAATACGATGAAAATAAACTAAATCTCTTACAATGTGAGAGAAAAATATCGCCAAAGTCGAGAGAGAAAAAATTTAATACAAGAAAAATTATTTTTTTTCTGCGCATTATGAACAATTACGTAAAATACTGTTAAAAAAAAACAAAACAAAAAAGTTAACTTTTCTTGAAAAAAAGAAAAATACGAAAAGTAGTCAAGTTTGGGTCAATTTCTAAAATATATTCAATTGCCCGATTTGAAATGTTTATATCTCAAAATAATCCTTGGGTCCTTGTCTAATTTAATTTTTTTACAGAACACAAAAATGTTTATTAGAAAAATATTATTGATTTTTGGCTGATGGATTTTGATTCTGAACCACTGTGCGCCAGTTATCGAAAATTTTTTACTTTGCTTTTTCTTTTGAGTTTTCTATAAAACTCTTCCTATATTTGTAAGTTCCGTTAACTTGAAAGATATCGGCAATTTTACCCGATTCTTTTATTTTTTATTAAAATAAAATAATTGAAAAATGAAAATTTTAAATTTTTATCGATAGTTATCGAAAGAAATATTTTCCCCCCGTATTTGGAAAAATCGTAATTTCACCACTGTTAAATTAGTCATAACTCGGGAAAAAATATTTTCCCGAGTTATGTATAAAATATTTGTAAGAGAAGAATACATACACAAACTTTCATAACAATCGAAGCTGTCGAGGTCAAAAATCGTACCGCTTCACATGTACTCCTATGCTGTAGTCTTTGGTAACAAATTTATAGGAACATAAATCATAAATATTACAAATAAAATTATTTTGGTGTACACTCCCCATACAATTATAGTCTTCGTTGCATCAAACATTTTACCGCCATTATCAAAACACACTCGTATTATTTGAAATTATTTTCTATTTATTTTAATAATTACTTAATTTTTGTACGGCATTCATGCATGAGGACCGGCTATAGTCTATGGAGAAGGGATTGGAGGGATGAAGCGGCGGTATTCATGACAAGTAATCGTGGATTTGTTTGTTACTCCTCATGTGCTTCGCTTCATTAATTCGTTTATTGGTGGCTGGCTCTTGTTGTTGTCGTCTTCTCTTTTTTGCATATGGTTTGTTTTGTATTATATTTATTTATTTATTTTTATTTTGGTTATATTATTACTCTGCTGTTGTGTTGCTTGTACCAGCCTGCGATGGTGTACGTTTTGTTCGGTTTTCCCCCCGCGTTTTTTGCTATTTCACACTTAAATGCTGTTGTCGTCGTGCCATATTCGGGGAATTTGAATTTCAGTTTGTTTTTCTTTTCTTGCCGTCGTATGTCCGTCTCCTTTGTATTGGGAGTTTGCAGTTGCTTTTTTCTTCTCAATTCGATAACAATGATGATGACATTTGAATATTCTTAACATTTATTTCTTACTTGTATTTGGCGGCGGCATGTTTGACGTATGGCGGTATGATGGATGGCATTGGCACGGCACAGTGGGCATGGGGTAGGCAAAATACTTTGTCTTATCAACAGTCCATGCTTAGAATTGCAACTAGGGATAATGTCATTTAATATCATTTGCTTGCACCCAAAAAATAAGCTGTCAGAGTTAAGCTGACAACGATCGCGTAGCAGTTGCTGCGACAGTAGTGTAGTCTCGCATTTTTAAATAAGAACATATGTGGGGGCACGAGAGCGAGATCAACAAGACATTAGCGTCGGCATGTCAGCATCATTAGAGCACCAACACAATGTGAGTCTCTGTCGGTGGCGGCATCTCTCGCTTCCACGTGTATTACTTATGTATAGGAGAAAAATCGTAGATGTTGGATGCGGCTTTCTCTCTTTTTCTTACAATTCCGGATGTGTCCGGAATATGTAATGCCAGCTCACTATGGTCCCAAATCCCTATTTTTTGGCAGAAATTAAAAAAAATCAAAATTGTTAAATGTGTATATATTTTCTTAATGGCAACACTCCAAGCTACCAAGAAAATGTTTTCAAAAAAAAAATAGGTGGCAACACCGCAAGCCTGAGAGACATTTAAAGTTTGCAGTTATACAAAATACTTAAAATCAAGGCGTAAAAAGAAAATAATGAAGTGGCTATATTATTGAAATTGCAGGCCGGCATAAGTAGTCGAAAAATTATATTTAACACTTTGTGATTGCTGTAGTCTTGTCAGTTTTCTTGACTGTTGTAATTTTGTGATTCGTAGTGAGCATAACCTATAAATGTCGTGGACCAAAAGTTATATGTATGACTCAACTTGACTCAAAGTGTAAATGTGAAAGTGTACGTCTCAGTGTGTAGTTTATGGTAGAATTAATATCTCGTCAGCATTTTTCGGCAAACTCCTACAATGGCCACTTTATTTTAGCACAATTTCGATTAGCCGTAGTACACACATTTGATCATATCTCTGAATCAGAGTTGTATATGAGACCCATCAACATCTCATTTTAAAGGTATTGTAAGTACCTTTAAAATGGTATATAAAGTCATTCACTTTTCTGTACACATGTAGACATTTTATATTATTACCGGAAATAATTATTTAAATTGTAGTGTCAAGTAGAATATTTGTATGATATATTTTGCTTTTGTAATAATAAAACATTGTTCGTCAAAGCGAAATAATTTTTATTATTTTAAGCTTTCATAAAATTTTGTTTTTGGTCATCACTAATACAGGGTGATAATTATGTTGGTTATATATTGAGTTTATATGGGAGGTGATAGTGGGCGTGGTCCGATCGGCCCAATTTTATTTTTATTTTTTAAGTATGTTATGTCTAGCAAATGTGCAAAATTACAAGATTGTATCTTTATTTTTCCATTTTATGCCATAAAAAATGGATTTGGGACCAGTGTGCAGCCTGAAGAAGAAATATAATAAATAATATGGCTGTTTTTCTTTAAGACTGGATAACTAAGCTGCGATAACAAAAATCTAAATAAAATGTTAAAATTTCACTGAGAATAAAAAAATGTTTTTTTTTAATTGTCGCCAAAAGAAATATCAATGTGTGTGTGAAAACAAATTTTGAAAAAATAATTTTGTGTTAAAAATTTTAGACTTAGCCTGGATAATTAATCAATGTATGTTCAAATTATGGTTATCGAGACTAAGTCCAATAAAGTCAACACAAAATATTTTTTTGAAAGTTTGTTTTGATATATACAGGGTTTTCCAACAAGAGGTGTTATTTTGAATCACCCGGTTTTTCGGTAGCTATCACTTTTGAAGCTTTCATTATTTGACATTTGACAAGTAGAAACTACGCCATTACTAAAAATGTAACTATACACGCTTCAACAACGCATTGAAATTATTAAAATTCATGAATGAAAATGATCCGGAAATCCTTCGAAAAATCATCTTGACTGATGAGGCCCATTTCCACCTTGGTGGCTACGTCAACAAGCAAAATTGTCGCATCTGGGTCTCGGAAAACCCAAGAGAAGCCTCTCCATCCTCACCGTGTGAACTCCATCCTCATCATTGGACCTTACTTTTTCGAAAATGAGGTTGGAACAACAGTTACGGTGAATGGATGGCGCTATCGAGAGATGATTAATGATTTTTATGGTCGGAGTTGGATGGTATTGATCTGGACAACATTTACTTTCAACAAGACGGCGCTACGTGCCACACAAGCAACGAAACCATTGCTCTTTTACGGGAAAAGTTTGCGGACCGTGTTATCTCTCGAAGAGGTGATCACAATTGGCCAGCGAGATCTTGTGATTTAACACCTTGCGACTTCTTCCTTTGGGGCCACGTGAAAGATAAGGTCTACGCCAACAGCCCAGCGTCGATTCAAGACCTCAAAGATAGAATTCGTGAGGCTATCGAGGACATAGGGCAGCCACTTTGCGATTTGTTTATGGAAAATTTCATGAAAAGGATATGGTGCTGTAAGCGTGGTCGCGGTGGCCATTTGGCTGATGTGGCTTTTCATTATTAACGGCATACCTTCCTCTTTATTATGAAATAAACATCCGATCATTTATCTCAAAAAATTTTATTTTTCTTTGAATACCAAAATATCACCTCTTGTTGGAAAACCCTGTACAATTATATTGGAATTAGCGACAATGTGAAAAAGTATTTTTTTTATTTTGAGCAAAAAAATAAATTTTAATTAACGTTTTTGTTATCGCAGCTTGTTATCCCTTAAGATGAATCCCTTATAATGAATTTTTAAGATGAAATTGGACACATACATTCTAACCCTTCCTTATTTCCTTACCTTAGGTGAAAGTAGTACTAGGTTCGGGTTTTACAGTGGTCCAAAGTTAATGTACTCTTGGTCGTTTTTGTGAAGAGATACAGGGTGGCTGATGAATGATACTACATTAAGAAAATAAAATAACTTTTTGTTTAATTCATGTAAATTACTTTTTCTTTGTTCATTTAACAACTGATATATTTTTATTAAACCTTTTTAACGGGTTTTAAAAATAATAGAATTTAAATGACATGACGATAGTCGGTGACGTTTGTGCAAAGTTCATTATTAATTACTTCCGGCAGAGTTGCAGTAAGAATTGTCTCAATTGTTGTTCGAATGCATTGCTTTAAATCATAAATTTTTTTGATTTGTTTTATAAACTTCCAGATGAAATAACCACACAAGAAAAAGATAGGTGCAGTGAGGTCACGAGACTTTGGCGGCCAACGAAATGTCCAGTTTCTAGAAATCAGCTTATTGGGGAACTTTCGCTGCAATTCTCTCTCATAGCAGGACCTGGCTATGTGACAAAGTCGCATCATCCTGTTGAAACCACACAGTGTTGAATGGGATTCACTTTCGATGCAGTTCTGCAAAGAAAAAGACCTTTAACAACAGCATTAAGTAGCATGGTAGCAGCATTCATCAGCCACCCATAGTTTCGTTAATAAATTTGGAATGCGACTTCAGATTTTAATGATATGGGTGTAGTCTGAATTGCTTTCATCTCCTCTTAGCAAGAGGAAAGTGGAATATCCTTAGACTTTGAAAGGTAGACTAACATTCATTTTTATTTTCAGGTTTATGTTTGGCATTTGCAAAATGGGACACTATAAGTTCGAACAAAATTGGGAAATATTAAGAACTTACTTTCAAAGTAGTGAGTCTTTAACGCAAACTTTAAGATATACGAGGAACTTTTTTCGTGTTTTCATCTGAAGCTTATTTTCATCTCGGTCAGAGAACCCACACATGACTTTTGAGAAGCCAATGCTTCCATAACGAGTCACTGTTTGGTGTGGATTTTGGACTGTATTGAAAAATTGGGTTGATCGGATGAGGTACTGCCGAACCAGTCGCGGTAGTCATATGATGATGATATTGTGTTCCATTATTAAATGGCAAGGTTCAACCTTTCCAATAAAACCAGACATTTGAAAAAAATAATCAGTACTATTTTATAGACGATTCTAATTTAATATTTTAAATAGCACGCTCTTTATCTTGGCCGTAAGTACTAATTGAATGTAGGTGCCAAATTCGAATAACTTCGAAGTGATTTACTTTTCAAAACTAGTTTTCCTGTCGTTTTTTGATGGAATTTGCCCAATACTGAAGAAGAAAATTATGTCTTTCTTGCTTTTCTAAATTTAAAATTAACAGAAAATGTCCTATCGCACAAGAAATTTTTTTATATCCCTGAATTTTTGAGTTATCAAAATTAAGGGCTGATGAAATCGCGAATATTTATTTATAATTTTTTAAAATAATATCTCGTTCGTTTGTGAGAATCATCTCCTTAAAGAGGCCGGGTTTGATCTTGAAAAGTCGCTGCAAAGTCACTTGACAAAGCCTTTGACAGGGAGGAAATCATGATAGAGTAGTTTGTAAGTAATAAATGTCACCTATAATAAAGTTGCATTCAATTAAATATAGAGGCAAAATGGTCTTGAGTTCCCAGTTCAAATCATTTTTTTTTTTTTATTTTAAAATATCCTTTTTCTGAGATAATATTGGGAAGAAAATAATTAGTATATTTTATTTGTTTATTTATTATGACTTACACTACAAAGTAAATTTATATTCTAATTTTGGGTCCAGGGATTGAGCCGGGGTGACTAAGACCATTGTAGCTAGTTATTGCAGCGACAGACCAGAGCCTCTGGTGGGAATCGAACCCGCAACCCCCACGCTGATAGCCGAGCACGCTACCAACTCGACTACCGGGGCGCTCAATATAATTAGTATATCATTATAGTATACTACAGTGTGAATCATTTTATAAATTGTAAAAAATCATTTGATATTTGTAATATTTTGTGAATTATTTAATAAATTGTAAAAAGTCGAAAAATTGATTTTTTAAAGGAAATCCAGATTTTATTTCTTTTGTTTTATGTTTTTGTCTAGCTCTTTTGTTTTTTGCAAATATCTATATATTTCTATATATCTGAGATATCGAAATTAAGGATTGATGAAATCAGTAATATTAATTTATATATATTTTTTTCAAATTGGGAAGAATGGATTTTATAAGAATAACCACTTGAGAGAAAGGAGAGGTGAGTTTTGAAACATTTGACAAATTGGCAAACCTTATTTTTATTATTTTTTTTAATATTTTGATTTTTTTGATTCTTCTGATAAGAAGATTAATGGGTTTATATATTTTATATTTTTAGAGTTAGAGTTTTTTATTTCGACATTTTTAATGTATGGTAAATATGCCATACTTAAAGTTATTATTATTATTATTATTTATTATTTAAATTGTTTTATATTTTTGTCTAGTCTTTTTAGTTCCATAAAAAATACATTTCTTTTTTTGGATTTGTACTTATCATTTCTAAAAATAGATTTGAACATACACTTGCATCTAAAGTATACATTACCGGCATGGTGACCTCAGTCCTAAAAAAATTAGTTAGAATTAAGGTAAATAATAGAACAGAAATTCTGTTAAGTTATTGTACTATAACTAGAAAAGAGAAATGAATAAACTTATTGTTGACATTATTTTTTAAAACAGACTAATTCATGTGAAACGGAAAAGAAAATTTTCTCGCGTTCTCTGATTTAAATGAATGTTTTCAAATATATACATTTGTATGAGTAAAATAAGGCTGAATTTGCCGATTTTCAAAAATATGAATGTGCCGAAAGTAGTTTAGTCATAAGGTAATTTTAAAATCGTAACTTTTTGGGGAAATATATTTTTTGGAAAATATACAGCAAATTATCATATCCACAAAATATATTTTTTTATTATTTCCTTTTTATTGACAAAAAACTACCTCCTCCTATTTTTGATATTCGGCCTATATTTATACCCTCCACCTCCAGGATGGGGGTATACTAACTTTTTCATTCCGTTTGTAACACCTTGAAATATCGATCATAAAATTCAAAGACGATCTAGCCATGTCCGTCCGTCTGTTGAAAGTACGCTAGCATCTAAGCGAAAGAAGCTAGGAGGTCCACATTTTGCATAAATATGTCTTATAATCGTAGATCGGTTGGAATTGAAACTGGGCGAAATCGGACCAAAGGGAAAAATTTTTCCATCACAAGGACTAAAAATACCCATAATATTTCATAATAGTTTAGAGTATTTAAGCACATTTTTTCAATATGTCTGCTTGTACATACTTGATATTGGGTGTGCGCATTCCCCCGATAACAAAAACGTGCACCATAAAACTATTTTTATTCATAGGGGGTGAAATGGGGCAAAAATGGATAAAAATGGTACCTTTCAAACGGCAACAGCTCGAAACACGAAATTCGCTGTGTACATTCCTCTAATTGAGTAGATACATAATATGAAATTATTCCAAATTCGTACGTTTAAGGGATACAATGGGAATAGAGGGATAAAAATTGTACCAACCTAACGGCTGCACCTAGAATAATACAATTCGGTGTATACATTTCTCTGATTGCGTAGAGACGTAAAATAGAAGAAATTCGTACTTTTTGCGGTTCAAATGGAAAAAGGGGTTAAAATTGTGCCAACAAAATGACAGCAGCTAGAATCATGGAATTCGGTGTATACATTCCTCTGACTGCATAGACACGCAAAATAGAAAGATATTTCCAAATTCGTACTTTTGCGGCAAAATTGGTTGAATCATGAAGTTAAGTTATTTTGCACTATGTACGTGAGATAATGGATTTTCAAAATTGTTACTTTTGGAATTAAAATAACATATAAATACAACCAACTGTAGCACCCACTACATACCAATATTTATTTAAGCTTTTTGAAAATATAAATATAAGAATATTTATTTTTTGAATTCATTTGAAGTATTATTTCGATATACGTATTGGTAGTCTTGTATTATAAGCGTGGCTTGAAATAATAAAAATATTATATTTATTTATAAAAATATTTGTATTTGTTTTGGTTTGGTTATATTAAAAAATACATTCTCTTTAATATTACTGCACTTCTACGAAAATTGATAGCCTCTGTGGAATGCAATTCATGGTGGAGGGTATATAAAGTTCGGCCCGGCCGAACTTAACGCCGTTTTTACTTGTTTTTTGTATGTTCTTTATTTGTTAACCAATATTCCAATAAGAATCCAATAATCGACGAAATGTTGATTTAACACGCATAGTGTTGTTTGATTTGTTACTTTATACCCTGATGATGTTCTTCAAAGAAGGACGAAATATAGGATAACAAATAAAGAACATACCATAAAAAAATATTGGCCTCGAGCTTGAATTTTTCTATATTTAAATAATAAATTTTATTATATTTTATTTAAATAATTTGTATTAATATTGTAAGAAACTTATGCAGTTTTCATGATGGAGTTCGTTCTAAGTGCTCTATAACAATTATAAACGTGATTGCTGTCGAAATTAAAATTTTTTTATTAAAATAATTGAAACAAGTTACTTAAAATTATTCTTTGCTTTGTTTAATGCGTTGTCAAAAAATATTTTGGCTTTATCACTGCCCATTCATGAGCCAAATCGATTTTTACGATTTTAGTGCTATTTTAATATATTTTTATAATATCCGCAACAACTTTCACATTTTTGGTCCGATTTGAGTTTTTTTCATGGCGTATGTAGTCGATCTCTCGGTGGATACAGGGAGTTTACCTCCTCAGACTTTGCGAAATAATGTGTTCTATGTGGCAGCTCTCGGTCGATTTTAAAGGGGGTTTACTTTGTAGATAAATGTGAAAATTGGCTCAGCACATGGGAATTTTTGAAGCATTGGGAATTTTTAAATTCCCTTTTTACGTGACCCACTCTAATAAATATGCGCCTGCCTATTGTTCCGTGATCCATGCTAACTATATTTGCAAAAAAACACAAAATGAATCTCATTTATAGCTTATTCCAGCCCACTGTAACAACTAGTTAAATTGGGTGGTGCTGGGCTGACTCAGCTTTACTACAACAATACACTTGTTTATACAAAGCTAAACAAAAACAAAACCAAAAGCACAAAACACCAATGCAGAAAAAGCCCCACTCTCTCACCAACACCAAAGAAGCCCAGAAGAAGAAACTCTTACTACGAGAGAGGGAGAGGGCTGTCCAAAATCAAAACAAAGAGAACTACCAGATGGAGAAAGCCATTAACAAAAGAAAAGGAAACTTACAAAAGAAAACTAAAGAAAAGCAAGCAAACAAGTCCGTATTTAGGAAATCACACGAGAAAATGGAAATGGCATCATCACACAACAGCCAAAGGACAAAGGAATGCTGGAAATAAGAATGACATTTTTCGGATAGCCAAGCCGAAGAGAGTGCTGAAGTTAAAGAAAGAGAGATAGCGAGATTGTCCAGCAGTGATAAGAGTGTGTACTATATGCAAAGGTATTGGGGAAATATGCCGGTATTTTCGATTTGTTTTGCCTTAAGAGAAGTGTCTGTGTGAGAAAGAGCAGACAACATGTGATATTCATGCGCACAGCGAGCTGGAGAGCCAGAGCGCTGTCGGTGTGTTTCTTGGTGTTATTGTTGTTGTTGAGATAACCACCACACATATGAACCGGCTGTTTTTGTTGTGGCTGTGTTGTGTGTTCCACACCGAGTGCGTTGTTTTGGGGGACTTTGGCGAAAATGATTTCAGTCTTTACTGAGTTGAACTACAAGTAGGGTTGTTGTTTAAGCATAACAAAAAGTGTTGCTCGGAAAGTAGTAGTGAAAATACATGAAAGCAAGAAGAAACAAAAAAGTTTGAAGAAGCAAAAATAAACACACACACACACGCACACATACGTCTATACAAAACAACAGAAATTTTTAAAGGTCGTTGTTGTCGTCGTCGTCGTCGTCGTCGCCGTAGTCGTGGTTGTCTTCTTCTTCGTCGCTACCGTCGTAGTTTAGTCTTCGTCGTTGTTGTGTCTCGCAAAGTGGTTCGCCAGCAAAGTTCCAATACAAAAAGTCATCGCTCGGAAAATATCAAGTCAACGCATTATCAGCAAAAATTAAAGTGCAAAAATACAAAAATAAAACGAATTTGTAAAATAGAAATCAACAGCAGCAACAACAAAAGTTCAACAAATAAAACAAATTGAATTAAAAGGAATATACACAAATAAATAAAGTAATAAAAGGTTGTTGTCCCTGCTGAAATATTTATTACCAGGAAAAAATAAATAAAGAAAGAAAAAAGTAAATGCAAATTTAAGAAATATATTTATCATTTTCGAAGAGAAAAATATAATTAATGAAATGCAATAATTTGTAAAAAAGAAATTCATACAAACAAACCATATTATTGGCAAAAATAGAAAGTAATTCTGGTGTTTGGCCATATTGTTGACGTGTTTACTTTTTGCAATTCCGTTTAAAGCTCCTTCCGTGTGTCGCCTCTCTCGCTCACTTCGCGTGTGTTTATTATTATTATTTAGCGGCCGTCGCCTTTGTGTGAGTGAGTGAGTGCGATTTATTGTTGTTGTTGTTATTTGGTGTGTGCGTTTTTTGGTCTTTTTTTTGGATAAAATTTATGGTGCGGTTTTGTGCAAAAATAAAAGAAAACACATACACTAACAAATCTTGCCCAGCCCAGCCCAGGCCACCCCACCAAACCAAACCTCCGCTCACCACTAAATAAAAAGAAAGTAAATCGTAAATCGTTAGCTGTGTGGCCAGAAAAAAGAAAGGAGGCAGCAACAGCAAAGAAGTGCAAAAAGCAAGCAGCCAATTCTCAAACCGTTATTACTTTTTCTTTGCCATCGTCTGGTTTAACTAACGTCTTGTTAACTATTATTTTTAGAGTCAGTTGCGTTCTATCGTCTTCTAAGTTGAGCATAAACGACCGAACCATAAACCCCCCACCCCACCCCCTAAACACAAAGCAACCAGAAGTGTGTAACAGCAGCAGCCGCAAACAAAACATCACTAGCAGAGCAGCAGCAGCTCCACAACCAACCGAACCAAACCAAACCACTCTCTTCTTACCTCTTTTAAAGTGCCAACCAACAACTTGTATTTTTGTGTCTGTCCTGAATCATCGTAGTCTTGTCTTAAACCACACAGACACATATACAAACATAAAATTTATCTAGTTTTTCTTAAACAATTTTCGTTTACCCAAACATAAATCGCCGTTGCCGTCTCTGTCTTCGTCGTCGTCGTCGTCTGCGTCGCCTTTGTTGTTGTTCTTGTCAAATAGTTGTTTGAATTTTAAATCGTGGCACAAGAAACGGCATACCGAAAGGAAACGTCAAAAGCAACCGCAAAAACACAGCTCCCCACTAGCGCCCCCCAACACAGCACATTGGAAATAAAAACAGCAGCAGCAAACAAACAAAATAAAACACAAGTCGCAAAACACAACAGTCATCTAACATTAAACTCTCCCCACACTCTCTGTGTCTAAGGCTCGCTCTACACGACCGCCACCACCACCATAACCAATCACATATCTCCATACATCCATCATACACACTCTCTTAACGGTGTACCTCAGTTACACTCTCGCACTCACTGATTGCAAGAGAAGAGAGCACCGCCGCCAACGGGCTCCCCATCATCGAAGAGAAATCCCAGAAAACAACATCCAAAAGTTGTTTGTATTTATTTAGCGGCCGCCATCTAAGATAAGAGGTAAATAAAAACAACAAAAGTATGAAATATCTGAGTGTGTTTTCGTTTTTGTTTTATGGGGGAATCTTTTTCCCCCCGTATGTTTTCTCTATAAACAATATGTTTGCAAATAATTAAATTCTTTTTTTCTTTCTTGTGGTTGTTTGTTTTTGTCATTGTATGGTTCGGTTTTTCGGTTTCGGGGGGTGTTCTGTGTGTGTGATAATGAAAAATTGAATCATCAATTATGGGTCGAGAGAGAGAGGGGGGGCTGGCTTATGTGTGATAAAGGGAAATTTTGTGAACGTGCTAAAAAAATAAAAATGCTTGGCATTTCTACAGAAAAGTGTTATCATCGTAAGCATATGTTTTGATAACGAAATGAAATTTAATAAGAATGTGTAATGGAAAAATTCTATAAAATATCAATGATATTTTAGGAGGACCAGCAAAGTATCACTTACATGTCAACATCTGGAAAATTGATTCCATATGGAAACAGGCGTAACATAAACAAAGGTTTATTAATAAAATGAAACTCTAGAAAAGAAAAACAAAATAATGTTGTTTCTGTAAAACATTAAAATTATTTATTTTAAAATTAATTAAATTAATATTTTCTAAAATAGAAAATATTTTCCTCACACCGAACTGCCATAATTTTCGTTGAGTAACAGTAACAGCTGTTAAAAATCAATAATTAAAAAGAAAATAAAAACACACCACCTTATATATATATATATATATATATATATATATATATATATATATATATTCCCGATCATACAGAGAACTACCACATTTAGAAAATTTAATTGTACTGAATATATACAGCGATTGTTAAAAACATCTACATTAATTTGGCCACTTTTGTTTGCCAGACACAAGTAGCAGCTGGAGTACAGTAAACACACCAATGTGTCGATGTGCAACAGGCTAATGTTTCACATCATACAATTAATTTTCCAATTCACAACAGGCAAATAAAAAAATTTTATCCATAAAAACAAAACCATTTTATCCAAACAAACATTTTTTATGGATTAAAATTAAAAATTTATTTTTTATTAAAATTCCAATTTTCATCGAAGGGACCTTTAATATTATTTGCGATCACGTTAAAAATTATTATTTATTGAAAAAATATTTTATTTTTTAATACCAAGCATTCTAACGAGGAAAGCAATGTATAGTTAACAAGTAAAAACGGAGTTAAGTTCGGCCGGGCCGAACTTTATATATCCTCCACCATGGATTGCATTCCACAAAGGTTGTCGGTTATCGTAGAAGTGCAGTAATATTACAGGAAAATAGCCAAACCAAAACAAATACAAATATTGAAAAATTAATTTATTAAATAAATATAATATTTTAATTATTTCAAACCACGCTTATAAGGTAATGCTACCAATACGTCAATTCAAAAAGTAAATATTCTTATATTTATATTTTCAAAAATATTTTCAAAGCCATAAATATTGGTAGATAGTGGGTGCTACAGTTGGTTTCATTTTCATTCTATTTGAATTCCAAAAGTACAAATTTTGAAAATCCATTATCAGACGTACATAGTGCAAAATAACCTAACTTCATGATTCAACCAATTTTTGCCGTAAAAGAAAAAGTAAGAGGAATGTATACACCGAATTCCATGATTCCATTTGGTTGGTACCATTTTTACCCCCCTTGACGTTTCTACGCAATTAGAATTTTATCATTCTAGCTGTAGTCGTTTGGTTGGTACTATTTTTATCCCTCTGTACCATTGTATCCTTTGAAAGTACTAATTTCGAAAAATTCGTCTATTTTCCGTGTCTACGCAGTCAGAGGAATGTATACTCCGAATTTCATGACTCTAGCTTCTGTCATTAGATTGGTACTATTTTTATCCCCTTTTTTCATTTTAACACCAAAAAGTACGAATTTTGAAAAATCCGTGTATTTTACTTATCTATACAATCAGAGGAATTTCATTATTCTAGGTACAGCCGTTTGGTTGGTACCATTTTTATCCCTCTATTCCCATTTTATCCCTTAAAAGTAAGAATTTGGAAAAAATACTTTTATATTATGTATCTACTCAATTAGAGGAATGTATTGTAGTTTAATATGTATCATTTTTATCCCTTTTTTGCCCCATTTCACCCCCTACAAATGAGAATCACTTTATGGTGCACGTTTTTTCTATAAGGGGAATTCGCATACCAAATATCAAGCAAATATAAACAGACATATTCAAAAAACATCCTTAAATATTAGGGATTATTATGGGTATTTTTAGTCCTTGTGAGGGAAAAAATTTTCCCTTTGGGCCGATTTCGCCCCATTTCAATTCCAACCGATCTACGACTATAAGACGCATTTATGAAAAATTTGAACGTTCTGGCTCCTTTCGTTTAGATGCTAGCGTGCTTTCAACAGACGGACGGACGGACATGGCTAGATCGTCTTAAAATTTTATGACGATCAAGAATATATATACTTTATAGGGTCTCAGGTCGATATTTCAAAGTGTTACAAACGGAATGACAACGTTAGTATACCCCCATCCTGGAGGTGGAGGGTATAAAAAGAATCTATGGATAAATGTGAAAGTTATGACCCCTCGTGTCGATGTAAGAGAAGAATAAAAAAATGTATTTGGAAATTATTGTTTATATAGCTTTTTATAACCTCCAAAAGGCTATTATGCCTTTATTGGTATCACTCTAACTCTAACACTAACCACTATTTTGAACAGTGCAATTAGAAGAACATTGTTAGGAGTTAGCATAATCGTAAATAATTTGTTTATGGTCAAAAGGAGAAGAATATGAAATGGGTACAGTGGTTATTTCATTATTATTATTCATTAAAAATTTCGGCGATTTTGTGGCGATATTCTAAGGACCTTGAAGAATATTTATTAGGTCTGTTCGATTGGGCAGCATTTTTAACCACTGGTTTTATTTAACTAAATCAGAGATAAAAATCTGGCAAGACCTTTCTCGGTAACTAAGAGATTTGTAAGCTAATTTTTTGTTAAGCGAGTAAATTCCATACAAATATTAAGCTAGTAAGCCCAATCGAATAGGCCTATATTCATCGAACAAGACATCATCGCGATATATACTTTTTTTAATGAAATATTTTGTTTTTAGGTATTTGTTCTACAAAATATAACAATTATTAATATTAACGTTAGTTTAATTTAATGGAGTCAAATTTTAAGACTAAATTTCATTATCAATTTAAAAAAAGATGTGTGCATCAGTAGACCACTGCACACTGGTCCCAAATCCATTTTTTATGGCATAAAGTCGAAAAATAAACATATAGTCTTGTAATTTTGCGCATTTGCTAGACATATCGTACGCAAAAAATAAAAATAAAATTGGGCCGATCGGACCACGCCCACTACCACCTCCCATATAAACTCAATATATAACCATCATAATTATCACCCTGTATTGGTACAGGGTGACCAAAAACAAAATTTTATGAAAGCTTTAAAGAATGAAGAGTTGTTTATTTTGACGAAATGTGTTTTTCTAAACATTATTACAAAAGCAAAATATAGCATACAAATATTATACTTTAAACTGCAATTTAAATAATTATTTCAAGAAATAAAGTAAAATGTTTACATGTGTACAAAAAGGTGAATGATGTTGTATACCATTTTAAAGATACTTTCAATATCTTTTAGATAAAATATTGATGGGTCTCGTACACAAAACTAATTCAGAGATATAATCATATATATGTCTATGGCTAATCAAAAACTGTGCTAAAATAAAATGACAATTTTTGGAGTTTGCCGAAAAATGCTGACGAGATATTAATTCCACCATAAACTACAACCTCAGACGAACACTTTCACATTTACACTTTGAGTCAAGTTGAGTCATACATATAACTTTTGGTCCACGACATTTATAGATTATGTTCTCTACAAATCACAAAATTACAATACCTGTGAATACTTACAAGACCACAATAATCATAAAATGTTAAATATAATTTTTCAACTACTAACTCTTGCCGTCAATTTTCATAATATAGTCACTTTATTATTTTCTTTTTAAGTCTTGATTTTAATTAATTTGTAAAACTGTTTTATATCAAAATTAATCCCACTTTTTTTTGAACCGCAAAGTTTAAGTACCATTCAGGCTTGTGGTGTTGGCACCTAATTTTCTCCAGTATATTTTCTTGATTGCTTGGAGTGTTGCCATAAAGAAAATATATACACATTTACCACTTTCCAATTTTAATTTTTTTGAATTTCTGCCACAAAAAATGGATTTGGGACCATAGTGCACTGTTTAATTGTTTAAAACGGAATGTATTGCAATTTAAAATAAGTAGCCACGACATAGGAATATAAAAATATTCCCAGATTGTTGACGAATCAAAAAATCACTCATAATTTTTTTTTGTTGTGGTCTCATATTTTTTGAAATAAAAAATTCAATATCCCAGTTCAAATCAAATATTGATTACAGAACAAAAAAATACAAACGAAAAAACTAAAACAAATGAGCGTAGGCACGGCAGAAGTGTTGCTGGGTAACTATACCTGCATATACACATATGCAACTCAATGAGGTGCTTGTAAGATGGCATTTGTGCTTTATTACTTGGTGTGATTTTTTAAACGCAAATTCGGCAAGTGAGTTGTGCTTCTCGTTCGTTTGTGAGAATCATCTCCTTATAGAGGCCGGGTTTGATGTTGAAAAGTCGCTGCGAAGCCACTTGAAAAGACTTTTGACATGGTCGAAATCATGATCGTGGTAGTCTGCTGCCAAGTAATAAATTTCACCATGCTATTTGTAAATAAATCTGCACTCTATTAAATATGGATGCAAAATGGTCTTGAGCCAGGACAATATCCCAGTTCAAATCAATAAAAAAAAAATCTTTTATAATTTTCATGATTATTTTGGGAACAAAGATGATCAAAATATGCCATGATTGTTGCTGAATCAACAAATCATCCGTAACTTGATTTTGTTTTGGTCCAATTCTTTGAAATAAATCAGATTTCCTAATATTTGGGGATGACAATTTTGGGGACAAGAAAAAATTCATTTGGCAAGTCTGAGCCTCAGCAGATTTTAAAGACTGAAAAAATCTCACAATTTTTATGGATATTTTCTTTTTTAAGTGAAATTCTTATTTTTGTCAAAAGTACGTTTTATATTTGTATAAGTCTAGAAAAAGGCAGAGGCAATTTTTTATGTACATTCTTTATTTACTAAAAATCCGATTTTTGTCGTAGTTTGCATTAACATTTTTACTATAATTTTGGAAGTAGAAGTACGATCCCTCCGTTAAATTGTTGGTCAAAATAAGAAATTATCATTTTTTAATCGGTTTTTGCTGTCGCAAAACAAAAAACCATAAAAACACAGAAAAAGAAAATAATATTTTATTTTTATTCTTACGAAGAAAATATTAATACAGTAAAATCTCGGAAAAGTTAAGTCTCGAAAAAGTTAATCGAGCGGCTGTCTTCACGTGCCGCTCTAAAAAGTTAATTTTTAATTAACTTTTTTGAGCGTGCATAAAAAAAACCGAAAAATTCTGAGTGAAGAGAAATATTTTCAGTTACGGTACTTCACGAATACATATGTATTTTGTTTTTACTACGTATTGCACATTTGTTGTATGTAAAAATGCAATTCTTGTCTCACAATATTTTAAGCCTTTGTTGTGAAAAGAACGCGGTCACAAAAATTATTTAAAGTGCGTAGTAAAGTGTGTGAATAAAATGTCAACAAAAAATAAAAAGCAGCAAAGACTGACTGTTCTACAAAAATCAGAAATTTTGAAAAAGACTGTCCAAGGTGTTAGTGGTAAAAGATTGGCATTAGATTATGGAGTAACAGAAGCAGCTATCTCAAAAATTAAAAAAAAGAAAAATGAAATATTGGAAGCTTTGAGTAACTCATATGAACAGGTACCAAGGAAAACTCTATATAAAGCAGAATATGTTGAGTTGGATAAAAGTGTTTATGAATGGTTTTTAAAACAAAGAGACCGTAATTGTGCAGTAACTGGACCATTGATAAAAGCAAGAGCTAGAGTCGATTTCCAAAAGCTTTATCCAAATAAACAATTTAATGCGAGTGATGGGTGGCTAGCAAATTTTAAGAAAAGGCACGGTATTCGCTTTCTTAAAGTGTGTGGTGAAATTCTATCTAGCGATACCGCAGAAATAACACCTTTTATTCATAATTTACGGGCAAAATGTGCCCAAATGAAGATCACTGAATCACAAATATACAACGCTGACGAGTCTGGACTTTTCTACCGTTTATTACCCGATAAAACTTTCGTCGCAGCTACGGAAAAAACCGCACCAGGGAGGAAAATAGCCAACGAGAGAATAACCTTTTTGTTGTGCGCAAATGCGGATGGTTCGCACAAATTGACTCCGTTGGTGATAGGAAAAGCAGCTAATCCACGTTGTTTTAAGGGATTTGAAAACCCATTGGAGTACGTTAGTTCACAAAAGGCATGTATGAATGCAAAACTTTTTTATAACTGGTTTCATAACTCATTTGTCAAACAGGTAAATTCAGCAATTCATTAAATACATGTGCATTTCTATAAGAGCTAATAACTTTAAAATTTTACAGGTCCGCAAATTTTCTCATGAAAATAATTTGCCACCAAAGGCTTTGTTGCTCATAGACAACTGCACGGCACACAAGCCTATTGATTTACTGAAAACTGAGGACGGCAATATTATAGCAATGCTTTTTCCGCCCAACGTCACACCTGTTTTACAGCCAATGGATCAAATCCAATAAGATTGGTCAAATTGGGTTATCGAAATAAACTTTTATGCAACATGCTTGCAGAGGAAAACATTTCAATTGACCGTATGTTGAAGTTACATACAATTCGACAAGCCATATTGATGCTTAAGGCAGCTTGGGATGAATTGTTGCCAAGTGTTCTCAGCAACTCATGGAATAAAATAAACAAGTGGGATGATGATGAATATCAAGACGAAGACAACATTCCACTGTCTGCGCTTATTGCACTGAACAGCGAATACAACAATTCAATTAACGAAGTTCAAGTTTTACTTTCGAAGGTGTCCGATAATGTGGAGATCAACATAGATGACGTAGAAGGCTGGAATGAAGATCAAGCAACAGAGGATGTAGATTGATTTTCATGCGAATTGTCTTCTGATAGCTCTGACTTAGATATCGAACAAAGTAGCCCACAAGAGGAAGTTAGTTATAATTTAGCACTCCAAAGCATAAATAATTTAATAAAATACTTCAAAAATGATGTAAAAGAGGTGGAAGACTTGATTCTCAAACGCACTAAATTAGTAGCAGCCTACCACAACAAAAGCAAGAAACAAACAACTTTAAAAAGTTATTTCACAACACCTAATACATAACTGAAATTTTTTAATTAATCATAAGTATGTACATATAATATTAAAAATAAATGAAATAAAAATATTATTTACAGAAATATATGCTTTAAGCTTTATTTCGATAAATTTAAAAAACCTTCGGAAAAGTTAATAATTCGAAAAAGTTAATTACCCTTGGGACATTTTGATTAACTTTTCCGAGATTTTACTGTAATTGAAAAAAATCTTTGGAATTGTGAGATTTTTAGTAAGAGATTTTTAACCGTTCGGTATATTGACATATGGGCATTTCCATGATATCGATACGTAGCCTTCGTACACATTTGAAGTGACAAAGAAAGTCAACATATGGGCCTTTCCATGATATCGAACGTAGCATTCGTATAGTCCACAGGCAAATGTCCTTCTTGATTTGACAAGAAGGTCATAACTACTACATTTATCCATAGATTTCTTTTTAAATAGGCACTGTTTTCGTCGTTAATATACTAGCTAACAAGAAATTAAATAAAATATGTATTTCTGTATGTTTATTTTTCATGTCAGCAATTCACAAACAATTTGGAAAGCGAAGAAAACTTGTTTACCTATCAGCAATGTTTTTTCCAAATTTAAAGCTACTTTTGTAGAAATCCCAACGTGTGTGTAAAGTGGCCTCACATGATTTAATTCTGCGCGACTTTGTAGACATTATTTTTGACTTTTTACAACAGTTCTTTCACTATTGTTAACAGAAAATAGCAGGAGCCGGAAATGTGAAATATTCATTTTGTTTGAATTCTGAAAGATACTCAAACTTAATATGATATAACCGTTACATTAATTAATGGATTTACTTTAGAAATTGATGTTTTGTATTTTTGCTTGGCCACTTAAAGATGTCCCAACTTTATATACTATAACTGCCACATTTATTCGTGGATTTAATTCAGAAATTAATTGTTTTCTTAATATTCTTCTCTTCTTTCTTACCATACCTAAAATCCTCAGTTGGTCCTTGAAACCTCTACAACTGTTGGGATAATTTGCAGTTCACATACATATCTTCAATTGATGCTGAAAATAATAGTTTTATTTAAAAAACTGCAATTCCTTAATTTTTCCATATACAACACATTTCTTTTTTTAATTTTTATGAGTTAAGCCAGTTTACTTTTCACGCATAAACAGCACAAATTTCTCCGCTGAAATTTGAAGTCTATCTTAGTGTCGGTGAATATTATGTCAACAGACCTCCACAGTGTCTTTTTCGTCTCTTCTTTGTAGTTTTATTTTATTTTATCTCAGCTACCGCGTATCAGCTGATGCTGTTGACTTTTCTACCGAAATGTGTATAAGCAAATAATAAAGTTACTAATTAACATAAATTAATTTGTTCGGTTTTTTCTTCGGTTTTTAATTTTATGTGACTCAACAAGTTTTATTTATTTTTTGGGTGTATTTTTCATTGTTTGTTTAAGTTGTCCACACCAATTTATGCTTTGACCAAGAAATTAACATTTTTAAGTGTGAAGTTGACTTATCTCCATAATCGTCGCATAAGTTATTTAAAGCCGTATGACGACGACGACAACAACATGATATGAGACTCATATTTTGTTGAACATTTTAATATTGTCCGATACCTTAGAATTGGAAGAAATTTAGGGGTTTAGCGCATTTTTGCAATTGAGAGAAACATGAAAACTATCAAGTTGATTCGTACATTTATTTTATTAAAAGACCAAAGCTAAGTAGATTCTTAAATTTATTTTTTTCTCGAAGAACAGTTTATAAAATTGTACAGACATTGTCGGATAATTGTCGTATGAGAAAATTGCTTAAGAAAATCTGCAGATATTGTCGGATAATTGTCGTATGAAAAAAATGCTTAAGAAAATCTGCAGACATTGTCGGATAATGCTCGTTGTGCAGAATAATCGTTCAAATGTCTCAACATATTTTCAATATTTCGTTCGATTTCCATATGAATTCAGTTTTGTTATAAGATTCAAAGACATTGTCGGATAATTGTCGTATGAAAAAAAATGCTTAAGAAAATCTGCAGATATTGTCGGATAATGGTCGTATGAGAAATTTCTTAAGAATATCTGCAGACATTGTCGGTTAATTGTCGTTGTGCAGAATAATCGTTCATATGTCTTAAGAAATTTCCAACATTTCGTTCGTTTTTCATATGAATTTAAATTTAGTTTTGTTTAAAACATTTACAGACGTTGTCTGATAATTGTCATGTGAAAAAGTTTGCTTAAGAAAATCTGCAGACATTGTCGGATAATTGTCGTAAGAAAAAACTGCTTAAGAAAATCTGCAGATATTGTCGGATAATTGTCGTATGAGAAATTTCTTAAGAAAATCTGCAGACATTGTCCGATATTTGTCGTTGTGCAGAATAATCGTTCAAATGACTTAAGAAATTTCCAACATTTCGTTCGTTTTTCATATGAATTTAAATTTAGTTTTGTTTATAACATTTACAGACGTTGTCTGATAATTGTAATGTGAAAGAGTTTGCTTAAGAAAATCTGCAGATATTGTCGGATAATTGTCGTATGAGAAAATTGCTTAAGGAAATCTGCAGATATTGTCGTATGAGAAAATTGCTTAAGAAAATCTGCAGACATTGTCGGATAATTGTCGTTCATATGTCTTAAGAAATTTCCGACATTTCGTTGGTTTTCATATGAATTTAAATTTAGTTTTGTTTATAATATTTACAGACGTTGTCTGATAATTGTCGTATGAAAAAAAATGCTTAAGAAAATCTGCACACATTGTCGGATAATTGTCGTTGTGCAGAATAATCGTTCAAATGTCTCAACACATTTTCAATATTTCGTTCGATTTCCATATGAATTCAGTTTTGTAACAAGATTTAAAGACATTGTCGGATAATTGTCATGTGAAAAAGTTTGCTTAAGAGAATCTGCAGACATTGTCGGATAATTGTTGCGACTATGTGATAATAGTTGTAACTATGCGCAGAATAATTATTTAAATATCTCAAGGCATTTTCAACATTTCGTATGATTTTCATACGAAATTTAATTTAAAATTGTCCACTGGTACTGGTATGTTGCCTTCAAATGTTGCTCTTTTCATGACACACACACCCAACATTGAAATGCTGGAAAACTTCCAACAAAAATTTTGGATATGGCAAACAACGTTTCATTAACAAACACAACTGTCGTCCAGCCCAGTGCAGCCCAGCATTGCCAAAATGCATCATTTGCGCTGACCAATCATGAATCTTTCAATTCAAATCGCCCGTGTGTGCTGTGGTGCTTCGTTTACATTTTGGCCGATGTTCATCGAAATGGATTTACGATTATGGCCAAAGTGGTGACAGCTCCGCCATAAACTGTCTAAGTGATAGCGGTGGGCCAGCAAATATTTGCTGTAGCATTGTTGTTGTTAAAAAGTCTTCACAGAAATTAGGCAAATTCAGCTGGAGCTAGCTACTGGTATTGCTACTGGGTCATAATGACTCTGCTAATTAATCACAATTTTTGGGCAATCAAAGTTGCCACAGCGGATTATTGGTGGAGGTCATCATCAGTTAGGGGTGGTTGGCTAATGATGAGGAGAATTTATACCCTTAGGAATTCTCCAAAATTTAACAAATTATGTAAAATTGAAAGTAATAAAAAATTATAAAGCCACAATATTTGCTTGAAATTTCGGGGCTAATTTGAACTTGGTTCTAACTTTGTCTTATTTCAGAAAAAAATATTTTCATTACCCTTATTTTTGAATAATCTGTCTTATCTATATGTTCATTGGATTGCGGCAATTTTTTTTTAATTTAATTTGGGTCTAGTAAGTCCGAAACAAATAAAGGCTGTATCTTTGAACTCTAAATTGAAATAAAATAATTACATAATTACAAACTAAAGGATATTTTTATGTCATTAGTGTTTACATGTAAATTGTACGATTTCTGTGCCATTTCACGTAATTTCAACGGGTTTACCAAATATATCCTTCAATAAGTCGATGATTTGATCAAAAACGTGTAGTCAGCCAATATTCCATTCGATTGGATAACGACATGACGGCTATAACCCTCTCAAGCGGATTTTTCTTTATAATAATATATAATTATACCCTCACTCTACAGAGTAGGAGGGTATATATCATTTGGGACAGAAAAAAGTGTAACGCATTGAACGAGTGACTTAAGACCCTAAGTAAAGGGTGTTTTTTATTGGGGTATAGAACTTTAAGTTGGCATCACTTTTTTAACTGGCGGCCATTTTGTCAGCTGTCAAGTGATTAATATTTAGTTTGGTTTGCCATTTCATCATGAACAGGTTGACAAAAGAACAACGCTTGCAAATCGTGCAAATTTATTTCGAAAGTAATGGTTCAGTTCGCGAAGTTCACCGCAAGCTCCGTCCATTTTATGGTCGACATAATCGAATTATTGAAGGAAACATTCGATGAGCGCATAATTTCGCGGAATGGACCTGTCAATTGACCACCAAGATCGTGTGATTTGACACCATTGGATTATTTTCTTTGGGGATATGTGAAGTCGCTCGTCTACGCCAACAAACCAGAAACGTTAGGGGACTTGGAAGCCAACATTCGTGGCGTTATTGCCAACATACGGCCCCATATGCTCGAAAAAGTGGTTGAAAATTGCACCTGTAGAATTGGCTATATTCGAGCCAGCCGCCGCGGCCACATGCCCGAAATCATATTTAAACATTAATGGCATAAAATTATCCCTCCAATAAAGCCAAATTGGTGGACATTAAAACGATTTTCTTGTGTTTTATTTCAATTCGAAGTTCTATACCTCAATAAAAAACACCCTTTATGTTTGTACCAAATCCGTTTCACGACTTTTTAAGTTGTTTGAGCCATGTCCGTCCGTCGTCTGGCTGGCTGGTGTACACGATAACTCTCGAAAGGAGCTAAGGAATCAATTCAAACTTTGCACATGGTGATATTTTTCCCCAACTTAGTTTAAGTTCGAAGATGGACGAAATTGCCTCGCCCCTTCTGGTACCTCCCACACAAATGAGATGATCTAACCGTGAGTTTTGTAATGGTGCTCCATGAATCTTTCGTGGATACTCTTCTCTGCAAATGCAGCAATTTTGCTTATTGACATGTCCATTGAGCTAAAAATGAGCCTCATCAGCAAACAAAATGTTGCGATAAAACAGAGTGGCAAACCAAACTGATCACAATATAGCATTGTCAGACCTAACCAATTTCTTGGATTAGGTTAGGTCTGAAAGTAGGATGCAGTCTGAAAGTAAGCATCACAGAAGGCGACCATTGTCTAACCACGGGAACCAATCGCATAGTAGATAGTTGTAAATGATTATATTTCATATTATTATTTTTTGTGTATTTTGAACTCGATGCCTTAATTATTTTATTTATTTAAATACAGTTTTCCAATATTTCGCAATTACATAGAATTGCATCATCAGGGTCAACAGCGCTTTATTTCAACACAGTCTTTATTTAAGATTTCCTTAAACAACTCCACAACACAACTCCACAAATTTCTTCTAATTTATCTCAAGTACTTTTATTGTTTTTAGAGTATACAGATAACAAAAGTAAATAAAAATACAAAACTAAATAATATTATAAATTCAAATAAAAACTTTGCATATATTAATTTAATTTACTTTTCTCTTTTTAGGTAAGTGTCGATGTGATCTAATTTGAAACATATTATTACAACGTAAGTAAAATTTAATTTTAATAAAATTCGGATTATACCTTATGACTGTTACTAACTAAATGGGATGTTAAAGCATACATATTTCGTTTGGTGTTTGACGAAATTGACAGGTCTCCTAATAAATCAATAATTAATTAACGCAAAAAAATCCCTCTAATAACCCAAAAATCCCTTTAATAATTAACATATTCTTAGGGTGGGAAACACTGCGCTCAATTTCTTTCTTCAAGAATGTGAGATTGTGTTGTAGGCTTTCAAACTCCCCAGAGATCTCGCAGGATCTTGTTGGTCTATTCTGGGCCCGCAAACTGGAAAATACATTGATTGATGGAATTGTCTCACGAACAGTAGTACCGGGTTATGGCGAGTACCAGCAACTGTTTATGGGTGACCAGAATAATGATGACCAGAACGTGTCACACTTGTGGATGCATTTCTTTCTTAATAATCTCTCGAGGATATTATTAAGCAAAAATGTTACAACTTTAACGTTTAACAATGTCATTAAAATGAAAATGATTTCTAGGTTCTTCGTGGCAAAATTTTGTAGATTAACGAAAATGAGTTTTCATGAAAATGACTTTCTGAATTTCAAATGCGACAATTTTGTGAATCAACGAAACCAAATCCGCCAAATTTGTCGATCGACGAAGCCACATACAAGTTTTTTCGGATTTTCAAAGGAAATCGGATAATATTCAATGAAAATGATTTTCTGAACTCCAAATAGTGTAGTTTTTTCAACTGAAAATGAAAATGTTTATGAAAATTCCAAATGCGACAATTTTGTCTGTCAACATAGCTATCTTCGATGAAAATGATGTCCTGATCTTTAAACACGAAATTTTTGTCGATAAACGAGAAGATATTTGATGGAAATAAGTTCGTGAACTGCAAATGCAATTCTACACTCAAAAATGCTACCAATTTGTCGACAAACGTAGAGATCTTTAATGAAAATTGAATCTTTAATGAACTCTACACTTTGTTGAACTTCAAAGAATAGTATTCGATGAATAGTATTTCTGAACTTCATCAATGTCGATCGATCGACGAAGCTATCATCGATGAAAATAATTTTCCGAACTCCTTACACTGCAGTTTTGTCAACTGATGAAGTTATCTTCGATGAAAATGTTTTTCAAAATTCCAAATTCGACAATTTTGTCTAACAATAAATCTGTTTGCGATGAAAGTGAACTCTAAATGCGACAATGGAAATGAGTTTAAGAACTCCAAAGGCGACAATTGGTACGATCAACGAATTCATCTTCGATGAAAGTGGTTTTCTGCATTTTAAATACGACGATTTTGTCGATTAACGCAGCTATCTTTAATGAAAATTATTTTCTGAGCCACAAATGCGAAAGTTTGACGATAAACAAGCCATCTTCAACGAAGATGACTTTCTGAACTCTAAATTCGACGAAGCCATCTTCTCAGAAAATGATTTTCTGAACTTCAGATACTGCCATTTTGTCGATAGATGAAGCCAGTTTCTATGAAAATGTTTTAAAAAAAATCAATTCCAATGAGAAATTGTATCTAACAAAATTATTTTCTGAGCCCCAATTGCCATAAATATGACATCAACAAAGCCATCTTCAATGAAGATGATTTTTTGAACTCTTCGAAATTCGACGAAGTCATCTTCTCTGAAAATGATTTTCTAAACTTCAAATGCTGCAATTTTGTTGACAGACGAAGCCATTTTCTATGAAAATGCTTTTTAAAAATTCCAAATGCGACAATTTTGTCTATTATCGAAGACATCTTCGATTTTTTCGAATGAAAGTGGTTTTCTGCATTTTAAATACCACGAGCAGCTATCTTTAATGAAAATTATTTTCTGAGCCCCAAATGCGATAAGTTTGACGATCAACAAAGCCATCTTCAATGAAGATGATTATCGGAAGTCTAACTTCTTTAAAATTGATTTTCTGAACTTCGAATACTGCAATTTTGTCGATAGATGAAGCCATTTTCGATGAAAATGTTTTGTTAAAAATTCCAAATGCGACAATTTTGTCTATTATCGTAGCCATCTTCGATGAAAATGATTTTCTGAACTCTAAATACGACAACTCCGTTGAACGGAGCCATTTTCGATGAATAGGATATTCCAAACTAAATGAAAGTGTGTCATTTTTATTAATCGACGAAATTGATTTTTTTTAAACTGCCAATGCGACAAATTTTGATAAGCAAAGACTATAATGGGTATAGTCGGTGTAGATGATTTAGTTTGAAAAATCTTTAACAGCCTTAAAAATATTCATCATAACGCAGCATTAGTCGACATGACGAAGACAATCTCGATGATTTTCTAAAATGCGACAATTTTGTCTATTAACGAATCCATATTCGATGAAAATGATTTTCTGAACTCAAAATGCGACAAGTTGTTCGATTTTGTTTGAGAGACCTTTATTAGTCTTAAAAGAATGCATCAACAATGGAAAAGTCTTGTTCTGTCCCTTTTTCCAACAACATTGTGTCAAATGGAGCCTGCATTTTAGAACGCTCTTTATACGATAATGGATCTTCTTTCATCCAAAATTACAAAGATCAAAAATTAAAATACTCTGAGGTTATTTTACTTTTCAGTGTGAAACATGTTTGCCGTTTGATGGATTTTCTACACCAGACCATATCTGCACCATATTTCACTTCAGTTGAACAGGTGGATACGCTCGAATACACCGAACTTCAGTTTCGAAGAAATAAAACATTTCAAATTCTGATTTTTATTCCATAAATATGACTGGCATTGCAACGGATATACAAAACACTTGCGTGACATCATTTTTATGCAAATATTTAAACATTAAATTTTCTCATGAGTTTATTTATATTAATTTTGTCATTCGATTTATCAAATCGTGGAATATTCGCCAGAGTGAACATTTAAAAAATATAAATGGGTTATTGCCTTTTTTGGATTATTCTAAACTTATTTTTACAACACTTCAAGCTGAATGAATGAAACTAAGCCTATCCTAGCCCTTTTCTTTATCTTTCTGTTGTAAACGATTTCAAACCGACTATATCCGCTTACTTTGAAAATTCTCTTAACAAGAAACAATCTCTCGGAGAAAATATTCTTTTACAAAGTTTTTTTTCCAATGTTTCCGCTTCATCGCAAACAAAAATACCACAAAAACAACAATTGACAATGTATGTCTACATTTTCAATTTTTTATGGCCTCATAAACTTTTTTCTTTTCATGAAAATATGCTGATTGTCAGTTACAAGTTGTTTGTACACATGTATGTACGTACATACATAGGTCTATAGCATGATCACCACTGCAATTCCAATTAATCGCAGCATGAAGCGTGAAAAAGATTATGCAAACAAGATTGTAAGTAAGTGTGAGCCAACAAAAAGTGGTCAGCACGCGTCCATATTTAATTGAGATCTTAATAGGTTTTTGTGTCGTCTGTGTTTCTTTTTGCCAAGCCAAAATGTTGTTGTCTCTGGACTATGAACGTTCTTATTTTTTTACTTTTTCGAATTCTTTTCGAAACGTAATCGTACGCTAAACTACACATACATATGTATGTCTGCCTGTACATATGTACTTACAAGCCAGTCTTTTTAGACCGCAAAGCATGTCTTACATTAATTGTTCTACTTTTAGCAAAATGATTCACCGTAATCGTAGAAATTCTGAAGTGTGCATGTAAGTGGCTTACAGTGGCACAAAGTAGTTTTGCGATCGAAATTTTTCTAATAAAAAATCCATTAAAAAATTTTGGTGTTGATTTTAAATAAAAATATTTTTTTAGATGCCAGGCATGATAGTTCAGTTGTTCTTGTCTAATTGACGTGGTTTCAACAAGAAGATGCCACATGGCCGACAAATAATTCAATAAATGCATAAGTCACTTTGTGGATCTAATAATCAATTCAATGATGATGATAAGAATTGGCCACACTTAATTAGAAGTCTTTGGACTATCTTCTTCAAGATTGTTTTGAGGAGAAATTTAAAACTAAATGAAAAAATTCAGTCACATTTCCACAATAAAACAGGAGTCATCATGAACTTCAAATGCTGCAATTTTGTCGACAGATTAAGCCATTTTCGATGCAAATGATTTTGAAAATTCCAAATGTGACAATTTTGTCTATTATCGAAGACATCCTCGAAAAAATGTTCTTCAAAATTCCAAATGCGACAATTTTGTCTATTAACGAAGACATCTTAAATTTTTTCGAATGAACGTGGTTTTCTGCATTTTAAATACGAGGAGCAGCTGTCTTTAATGAAAATTATTGGTTTTCTGCATTTTAAATAGGACGAGCAGCTGTCTTTAATGAAAATTATTGGTTTTCTGCATTTTAAATAGGACGAGCAGCTGTCTTTAATGAAAATTATTTTCTGAGCCCCAATTTCCATAAGATTGACATCAACAAAGCCATCTTCAATGAAGATGATTTTCTTAACTCTAAATTCGACGAAGCCATCTTCTTTGAAAATGATTTTCTGAACTTCGAATACTGTAATTTTGTAGATAGATGAAGTCATTTTCGATGAAAATGTCATGGATCAATACCAAAAATTAAAAAAAAAAAATCCCTCTGCTAACAAGTATCATAGAAATATCCGTTTCTAAATTTTCAATTTTATTTTGTTGACTTCTTTTTGCATTTGAATCGAATATCTTTCCTGAAACGAAGACTTTGTACTTATTTCTAAGAATGCCACTAATGTCGCTGAACAAATATACAGGAAGTCTAAGAATTGTGTTTATCTTCGAACTTTATGTTCGCAGCTACAGTGAATCAGCTGAACTGATTCTTTCATTAATTAGCATAAATTAAATTGGCAACTTTTGTATTGCTGCCTTATCGTGTGAGCTTTTTTATATAATTTTTTTATGTTTGCCGGAAAGATTAGCAAATTTTAACATGTGTGAATTTATCACATTCTGTCAGTGTGATACATAAGCGTTAATACAGAAATTGTCGTGACAGGTCTGAGAAAATCTTGTGATGATTTTGACTAAATTCAAATCGGAATACGGGATATTTTGTGCGATTTGTTTCTATTATAGAAAATATTAGGCATTGCTCATGCAACAAGGAAAGCTATAATCAATGGCGAGAGCCGTGACTGAAGACAAGGGTAGGACGTATTACTTTTGCAATATATGCAATAAAAGAGCCAATTATCGACCATTTTTTAAAAGCAAAGAGGCGTTTTACTGCTTACTAAATGCTTTTTTTAAATAAATTTACAAAATAGCACGGTTACCATACAAAATAATATGTAAAATATTCATAAATTTGAAAAATGACCAAAAATAAAAAAGATCATATTTCTCAAGTTCTGTAACACGTTTTTAGTTTTTCATTTCCTCATCCTGTTGCCCCTTCACAGGACTTCAAAATGCCAAAGGATACAATTTGTCAAAAAATTATTTTATATACTTGTTCCCACTCTATGAGAACAGTATTAATGTCAAAATAAAAAGGAGATTACATTTTAAAAATACTTAAAATATCATGTTTCTATCTGTATTAGTTCAGCATTAACATATACATATTTCAAGTTTACTCCTTAGTTTTTCTAGTTTATTCAAAACTTTAAATGGTTGTACTAAACTAACACAGATATAAGCTTGAAATTTAAAGTATTTTTAGTACATATCATCTTCATTAATTTGACACTTATAGCGGGATCAAAGGATACGATTAAGCATTCAAAATAATTTTTGAAAAATTGTATCCTTTGGAACTTTGTGGTCCTTTTAATGGGTAACAGGATGTGTAAATATACATATAGTTTCAGACGTCATCATCATCTGGTTCAAGTGTAATATGGTCTGTCGGACTGTGTAATCAACTAAGTTACATAAGTGCACAATTGCATGAAATCCCCGCTTTTATCCGTAAGTCAAGATTTTGGAGGTGTTTTTGAAATTTCACATACAGATGCTTGTTTTACTCGGCCTACAAGAAAATAGTAGCACTTCCCAGGATTTGAGGAAGTCTTACAGTGTCGAACTTTTTTTATTTGCTCGCTATTTTCCAAATTTAGTCCAACTTGTACATATTATTTTTTAATTAAGCGTACTATTGGTGAGTTTATTTAAAAAATAACTTTAGTAAGGAGTAAAACTCCGCTTTGTTTTTAAGTGGCCGATTTAATGATTTTCGAATTAGAACACTATTTGAATTCAGCGAATGAGTAATATTAACATGACAAATAACGTATACGTCACCGATACATAATTTTATATTTTTCTTGTATGTTTTGTTTGACTTCTCATAATCGTACGTATACGTATCTTTTGGGTTTTATAAAAATTTAATTTTAAGCGAAAATTCTATCAAATCTGTGATGAAAAATAGTCACAGTTTTGGAAAACCTTCATAGATTTAATTAAATTCTTAGGCAATCTAGATATGACCGTGCAACCGACCGGCCGTCTCATGGTAGCATCTAAAAGAAAATAAGCTAGGAGGTCCAAATATTTCAAAAAGTACATCTAATAGTTGTAGATCGGATGGGATTGTAAATGGACGAATTCTGACCAGAGGGAAAATTCTTTCCCTAATCCCTGTTACGACAACGACTGACAACTTTTGGTGTGTACATCCATCTAATAGAGGAATATCTCGATATTTGTACTTTTAGTATCAAAATGGGGGAAAAAGGCATACACTTGATATAGACCAAATGGCTTCAGCTAAAATCATAAAATGTAAAACATTTTTTTTTGTTTTTAGGGAAAATGTACCAATCAAGCAACTGTAGCTCAAATAGTGAAAATATAAGAGATTATTCAATATTCATACTTCTAGGGCCAAAATGGGGAAAAAGGAAAAATTCTGCCGTGCAAAAATGGCTGCAGCTAAAGTCATAAAATTCGGTATGTACATTCCTCTGACTTAGATGCGAAACAAAACGAATTTTTCGAAATTTCTGCCTTTGGACTGATAAAAGTGTTACCAACAAAACTTCAGCAAATGATGATGTTCTCTGTGGCTGCGTAGACGCAATAAATAAAGAGATATTTCAATACTCGTACCTCATGGGTCAAAATGGGGAAAAAGGGATACAATTTGTACCAACCAAATTGCTGCTAGAATCATACAATTGGGTGTATACATTCATCTGACTGCGGAGACGGCGAACGTAAAATAATTTTTCGAAATTTGTACTCTAAAGGTAAAAATGTGCCAAAAAGTGATAAAAATAGTACTAACAAAACTGCTGCAGCTAGATTAATTGGAATAGATGTAAAAAAACACATAAAATTCAGAAAAATGCATGAAATCTTTATTTGAATCGATAGTACGGTCCATATAATTTAATGTTTGAAGATTATTTCATGCAAATGTTGACCTTGACTGCGCCTCAAATGGTCCATCCGCTTAGTCCAATTTTGGCATTTCCACGTTTTTGAGTAACAGAGGCCCAATTGCTGCGAACGGCGACGAATCGATAATTGATCATCAGTTCGCACTCTACGTAAGCGTGTTGGTGGTTTAATGTCCAACAATGTAAATATGGTGCGAAATTTAGTCACAATAGCCCAAATAGCCACTTCAGTGGGTCGATTAAACTGATCATAAAATGGAAGCGCGCGATGAACTTTCTTAACAGAGCTCGCATTTTGATAATAAAATTCAATAATTTTCAAGCGTTGTTCGTTTGTAAGACGATTCATGGTTAAATTATAGACCAAACTGAAGATATTTGACAGTGAAACAAAACACGAAACGTGCGTCAGCTGTTTAAAGCAGTGTTGCCAAAAAGATAATAGCTAAAAAATCACCCTTTATAATTCTGGTGTAGACGTGAGAATTTTTTCAGTATTAGTACTTCTCGGGTCAAAATGGGCAAAGAGGGATAAAATTAGTACCGTCCAAATAGCTGCAGTCATAATCATAAAATTCGGTTTACAAGCCTCTGACTGCGGAGCACACAACATAAAGAACTTTTTTGAAATTTTTAATTTTAGGGGAAATAGGGCGAAAGGGTCTAAAAGTGGTACAAACCAAACGGCTACAGATGGAATCATGATACGTGGAATTCACTCCATGTTGGACTGTATATAAAATCCGTTTCGGTTGTACTTAAATTCCTGTTTACTTGTTTTTTATTTTTGAAAAAGGCCTAGTTTGATGGGTGATTCTCTGACCAAGGAAGCAAAACCACAGCTTGCGGTTTGTTTTGTTATGATGATACTTTCCATCCCCATTGGCAATAAACTCTTGTACGCCCTTTCACTCTATTAACATAGTTGCATCGTGTTATGCGATGGGGAAGAATCAGAACTATTCTGTTATCATGACCCCTCTGGGACTACAAATTCATATCCGAATTAAAGAACTGTCCGTTGCAACACTTTAACATAATTGTTAATGGACACAATTTTTGTTTGCTTTGAGCCACTGCCTGCATAAACGAATGTCTGTTTTTATTCCTATTTTTTGATGACTCTGTGCTAAAATACGTAAATAAATAAAAGGCAAAAACAATATTCAAAAATAATGATGATGCGGGGTTGGTGTGCTGCTGGTGGTGGTGGTGGCAGTGACGTTTGTGGATATGGTGGCTCCAAGCCACCATTGTGTGATCGACCCCGTCCTCCCGCCCTTGCTAGCGGCGAATCGAAAGTGAATCAGTCAGTTATTCGGAAAAATCGTTGTGGTCAAGTAGCTCCCCCTCCTCCGCCCGCGCGGCATCCTGGTAGTGGCGTTATCTATATTTCGTGTTTGTTTTGATTTCGAATTTCACAACCTCTTGCCCCCCTTTCCACCGCGCACCATCATCATCATCAAATGCAGGATAGTAGGCCTTCTGCGCCTGGCGAGGCAACAAAGTGTTTATTTTTATTGCTGATTGTGTATTTGTGTACGGATGGCTGAATGGATAGATAGGTGTATGTGTGTGCGTGCTTGTGTTGTTTTTGTTGTCCATTCATTCGTTCTTTGTTATTAAATACGTTTTATTTTATTTACATATTGTTGCTGTTTTTCCTTTTGCCATTGCTTTTCCTTTTGTCTTTGGTCAAAAAGGTGTTTCCTTTGTTTCGTTGTCTTCTCCTTCTTTGCGGCCAGTTTATCACAATCATAATATTGCAACACCCCCCAAACACACACACACTCACCCACCCCTTTGCCGGCATTCATAAACACTACAGCCTAATCACACACGCACACACTCGCACACCCTCATGCACTGTTTCTCTTTTCCAAAGGCGTTTGTGTTGTTTGTTTCGTTGGGCTCTTGTTGTTGCTGCTGTTGTTGTTTTCACTTATTAACCTTATGCCTTGCAGCAGTCATTGCACCCTTGTGTATTTTATATTTTCTGTATCTTAAATACCGTTATATTGTAATATTCCTTTGCCACAAAGGCTGCTGCTGCTCTCTCTTCTCTCTTAATTCGCATAACAACCAAACAAATATTACTGTTGCCGTTTCCCCTTCAGCACGCAGTCCTTTTTAGTTTCTTTCCTTAGTCCCGTACGTGCGTCCTAACACTCAGAAGAAAAAAATAAAACCAATGAAAAATTGTTCAACAAATTTGAAAGTCTTTTGATATATGGGTGATTCCATTGGAACGGATGTGACACTTTTCCTTAAATATGTTTAATTATCTCCCATATTCATTGACTGGGATTTTTACTATATTGCCAATTGAAAACGTCAGGTTAATTGGAATATTATTGCAACTATAAATAAGTCTTAGCGTTTTAAATTAGAAATATACTACAATCTAAAGCGTCACGGGTGTGACTTTAGCTTTGAAGAAAATCTTAAGGTTTTACTTATTTTCTTGAATTCTGTAATATTCTTCCATTATTCATTTTAGCTAATCAAAAGAGTAGTTGATACACCTTCTTCTTAAGTTTACATTACCAACATCTCTTTATGAATATAGGAAATATAGGATATTTAAATTGTAACGGGCGTGACATTTTGACGGAAATCCTGTTTCGACACCAGTCTATATCTGGAAAGGAAAAGACCTATTGTTGTCATAATTTTTCGAAATATAATCAAAGGTATGCATTATGAGATGCATAAACATTACGAATGTTTATCGGTGTTTTCTTAAATTATAAACTGATTTTGAAATTTTGTCAAAAAAGGGCCACTTTACGTGGAATCACCCATATGTAATTAAATTGCTCATAACACATGACAAAAAATCATGTTTTATTCCAAAAATACTGTATACAACAATCGCAGCTATGGAGGTCAAAAACCGCAACGCTTGACATGGAATGACTCATATATATTCTTAATCAACATAAAGTTCTAAGGCATGTATGTCTGTTGAAAGCACGCTAGTATCTAAACGAAAGAAACTACGACGTCCCAATTGTCCATAAATGCGTCTTAGAGTCGCAGATCGGTTGGGATTGAAACTGACCGAAATCGGCACAAAGGGAAACATTTTTTCCTCACAAGGACTAAAAATACCCATAATAACCCCTAATATTTAGAGTAAATTTTTTCAATGAGCTTGCTAATGTTTTCTTTATATTGGATATCCGTATTCCCCTTGTAGCAAAAATGTGCTCCATAAAGTGATTCTTACTCGTACGGGCAAAAAAGGGATAAAAATGGTACCTAGCAAACGACAACAGTTGTAAACACGAAATTCGGTGTTTACATTCCTCTAATTGAGTGTATACATACATTATACAAAAGTTTTTTTTTTCAAATACGTACTTTTGAAAGGTAAATGGGAATAGAGGGATAAAAATAGTACCCGTTTTACCCCTTAAAAGTACGAATTTGGAAAAAATAATTTCATATTCTGTATCTACTCAATTAGAGGAATGTACACACCGACTTTCGGGTTTCTAGATGTTGTCGATTGATATGTACCATTTTTATCCCTTTTCTGTACCATTTCACCCCCTACGAATAAAAATCGTTTTATGGTGCACGTTTATGTTATCGGGGGAATGCGCATACCCAATAACAAGTAAGTACAAACAGACATATTGCAAAAGTATATATGAGTATTTTTAGTCCTTGTGAGGGAAAAATGTTTCCCTTTTGGCCGATTTCGCCCAGTTTCAATCCCAACCGATCTACGACTATAAAACGCATTTATGGAAAATTTGGATGTCCTAGCTCCTTTCGTTTAGATGCTAGCGTGCTTTCAACAGACCGACGGACGGGCATGACTAGATCGTCTTAGAATTTTATGACGATCAAGAATATATATACTTTATAGGGTCTCAGGTCGATATTTCAAGTTGTAACAAACGGAATGACAAAGTTAGTATACCCCCATCCTGAAGGTGGAGGGTATAAAAAGGGGATACATATTGTACCAACCAAACGGCTGCACCTAAAATTCGGAGTAGAGACGAAAAATAAAAAGGTTTACCAAACTCGTACTTTCCAGGGATACAATGGGAACAGAGGGATAAAAATGGTACCAACTAAACGGCTACAGCTGGAATGATGAAATTCGATATGTACACTCATACAATTACGTACTCACGTAAAATAAAGAAATTTTCGCAAGTTGTACTTTTAAGGGAGTAAAAATGGAAAAGGGGATAAAAATGGTACCAACCAAATGGCTGCAGCTAGAATCATGGAATTCGGTGTATACATTGCCTGACTGCATAGACTCGCAAAATAAAATCATTTGTTGCAAATTCGTACTTTTTTACTTTTACGGCAAGAATGGGTAGAATCATGAAGTTAGGCTTTATTTACAAAATTATTTTTTCCATTATTTTTATTTGTTTTGGTTTGGTAATATTAAAAACATTTCACATTTTCCTTTAATGTTAATGCACTTCTACGAAAATCGACAGCCTCTGTGGAATGTAAGCCGTGGCGGAGGGTATTAAAAATCATTTAGTAATTGACTGAGTTATTGAAGTTTTTAATTATACTAAATTTTTGCAAAAGTACATGTTTCGGTCATTCCAGTTCACCTCTTTCTCATAATTTTACAATAACGATTACAAGGACGAGATTTTCTGTTTTTTTTTTTAATATCGAATTCCCAAAGTAGGGAATATATGTTCCAAAACCAGGGATTTTTATTAAAATGGCCGCAATGCTTTGTTGTTTGACAGATATATACACATACTTACATATGCAACTCAATGAGATGCTTGTAAGATGGCATGTGTACTTTATTACTTGGTGCGATTTTTTTAAACTCAAATTCGGCAAGTGAGTTGTGCTTCTCGTTCGTTTGTGAGAATCATCTCCTTATAGAGGCCGGGTTTGATGTTGAAAAGTCGCTGCGAAGCCACTTGAAAAGACTTTTGACATGGTCCAAATCATAATCGTGGTAGTCTGCAGCCAAGTAATAAATGTCACCATGCCATTTGTAACTAAATTTGCATTCTATTAAATATAGATGCAAAATGGTCTTGATCCAGGACAATATCCCAGTTCAAATCAAATAAAAATTAAAAATATATATTAAAAAAAAATATTTAAGAAATGAAAATTATTTAAAAAATCCCTTTTTTATTTTTTTCTCACCAAAGAGCCAAAGTGTCAAAGTGGTTACTGATTTTTTTTTACTAAAATTCCAATTTTCGCCATATATGCCTTTAACAAGTGTACCCTCATTTATCCATAGATTTTTTCAATTAGGCCTTGTTTTCTTCGCTTAAATCCCAGCTATTAACAAAATAATTTTTTCATATTTTTTTCGACTTTTTTTATTTTTTTCGTGTTGCAAAAATTGATTTTTTTCGAAAAAATAATTTTTGAAGACTACGTGAAAGTGCAATTTGCAACATATGTAGCCATCATAATTACCTTTAATCTTACATATAAGCGAGTGTGATCGGACCTACATCGGACCCATGAGAGTACAAATATTAAAGGTACCTTTATTATTATTTTAGAAAAAAATAAAAAATATCCAAAAATATTTTTTTGTTGGTTTTTGAACCAGTATTTTTAAAGTTTGTTACATTTGTTTCGAATACAAGTCAAAAACAGTCGCACCAAGTAACAATATGAGTCTGAGGTTAGGGAGAATTTTCAGCTCAATTTTCGGCTCAATCCCTGGACACAAAATTAGAATAAAAAATTACTTTATATTGTAATTCATAATAAATACATTAATAAAAAGTAGACGTTAAAGGTCATAATCCATTTTGGAATTTTAACAAAAAATTAAAAAAAAAAATTGTGCTTCTCCTTCGTTTGTAAAAATCACTTCCTTAAAGAGGCTGTGTTTGATGTTGAAAGGTCGCTGCGAAGCCACTTAACAAAACCATTGACAGGGTGGAAATCATGATAGTTGTTGTCTTAAGCCAAGTAATAAATGTTACCATGTCATTTGTAAATAAATTTGCAGTCTATTAAATATAGATGCGAAATGGTCTTGAGCCACGACAATATCCCCGTTCAAATCAAAAATTTATAAAAATTTTATAAAAATACAAGATTCGGTCATTCCAGTTCACAACACTCACAATTTTACAAGTCCAATCAAAATACTTAAAATTCGTCCAAACGATAAAAACGATGACAAATTACTAGATTTCCCATTTTATTAAAAAAAATACCCAATTTGGGGAAATATGTCACAAAATTGGAGATTTGCCTTTTTTTACCATTTCTTGTGTGACAGATATTGAGAAACCTATTTTTAAAGCAGAATGGTTAATTTTTCCCGAAAAAAATAAAATTATAAAGGGTGATTTTTTAAGAGCTTGATAACTTTTTTTTTTTAAAAAACGCATAAAATTTGCAAAATCTCATCGGTTCTTTATTTGAAACGTTAGATTGGTCCATGACATTTACTTTTTGAAGATAATTTCATTTAAATGTTGACCGCGGCTGCGTCTTAGGTGGTCCATCCGCTTAGTCCAATTTTGGCATTTCCACGTTTTTGAGTAACAGAGACCCAATTGGTGCGAACGGCGACGAATCGAAAATTGGTGGTCATCATTAACACTGGCCGATACAGCTGCGATATTTTCTTCAGTTCGCACTCTACGTAAGCGTGTTGGTGGTTTAATGTCCAACAATGTAAATTTGGTGCGAAATTTAGTCACAATAGCCCGAATAGCCGCTTCAGTGGGTCGATTAAACTGACCATAAAATGGAAGCGCGCAATGAACTTTCTTAACAGAGCACGCATTTTGATAATAAAATTCAATAATTTGCAAGCGTTGTTCGTTTGTAAGACGATTCATGATGAAATGTCAAAGCATACTGAGCATCTTTCTCTTTGACACCATGTCTGAAATCCCACGTGATCTGTCAAATACTAATGCATGAAAATCCTAACCTCAAAAAAATCACTCTTTATATTAAAAAAAACATTTAGAAAATGGAAATTATTTAAAAATCTATTTTTTATTTTTTGATTTTTTTCTCAGCTCAGCTACATTTGTGAACAACATAAAAAAATAAAAACATATATATTAATAGTACACACTATTTTGGTGCTGATTTTGGTATATCGTCACCTGAAATGTCATAGGTCGGATCATCAAAAATTTTTATTAAAAAAATCATGATGAAATTGAAAAAAAGACAAATTTGTTTTTTGAAAATATTTTTGGTTTTTTTGAAAGTACTCTGGAAAAAAATTTTCTGGCTATTTCGTATTTTGCACCTCCTTGATTTTTAAATCAATTTTGCGCTATTCTTCTGTCTTTATAAAAACATTGTGCTTAATTTATTCTTCACAGATTTTTTTCTGAGTGTATCTTCTTCCGTTCTTTGCTGTTTGGTTAAACGAATTTATTGTGTTCAGAAAAAGATTAGTTTTTGTTGTTCTCCTTCGCTTTGTTAACGTTGGCGATATTTATGCTACAACTACTGACTGCTGTTGTGTTGTTGCCATTATTTCGCTGTTTTTTGTTGTTGTTACTTTCCACTTTAGTTTATGTTCCCTTTAGTCCTATTAATGTCCTTTTTGCACTTGTTTGTTGTTGTTATCACTCCCGGAGATCTTTATAAGACACTTGGTTGGTTGGTTTATTTCATGGCTGGTTTTGCCACAGTTTACATTTTTCTTTGCCTTTGCCTTTTCATTCTCATTTTTGTTTTTTTTTTTTTTTTCATTCCCCCGTTATTGTGGAGCGGTGCAGTACGGGCAACAACTTGTTCAGTTCTTTCTCTCAGCGGGAGATTTGTTGCTAAAGTTCACGATAACTTTTGGTCGTTTCCCTCGTCATCCTCGTGTTAATCTTTGGCCTTGGAAAGATCATTTTCGGAAAATATGAAAATTCTAATTCTCCCCACAGGTTCGCTCGTTAGCTTCAATAGCAGCTACTTCAGCTAAATCCCTTGTTGAAGGATAAGGCAATCGAGATTGCCATCCCCCATGTACGTACCCATGAAGACCAACTGTTGTGTTTGAGGTAGAATTTAAAAAACCACAAAAACCAACAGGAAATGACTGGTGGTGGTGGCAGGTGCAGGTGGGACGTTACCTTATTATTGCAAAATACCTGCCAGATGTCAATTTATGCGAATTTAGCCACTTTCAAAGTCTCGCATGACGTAATCGTAATAAATGGGTTATTTTGGGTTTTACTTTCCTTCTACTCGCATTTTGTTTGCCGATAAAAGTGTATCTTGACAAGCTGGAAATTTCGACAACAACTCATTCGCTCGCTCGCTCACTCACTCACCCACTTCAGGCTAATGCAATGTCAACATCGGCACCTGAACATGTTTTCGGCTTCAACACTTTTTGCTGTTGTTTCTCATGCCGCCGCACGAGGTGTTTGTGCCAAACATCTCAATTTGATGAGATGTGTGTTTTTTTTATAGAAAATCGTGTTCCAAATCAAGTCAAATGCAAATTCCAGTTGATAGAAAACAATAGCCGTCATCTCTCTCTTCCCATGTCAATTCAGTATTATTTGGATAGATTTCAATGGGTTGAATAAAAGATATGAGACTTGGTTTTGTTTGTGCAAAAATCCAATAAAACAACCATAACAAATTTATAAGTATTTATTCGGTATTGAAACAAAAAAATAGTAATAAATAAATCAAAACAGAATATGTATAAAAAACAGCAAAACAATCAGTTTAACACCAATATAAAGACTTTAAAAAGATCTCAGATTTAGATGTGCCATATATCTATTTAAATAAAATTTCCTTATACCCTCCATAGCATGGTGCGAATACTATGTTTGTCAGGCCATTTGTAACACATGGACATAACACTATCCCAGCAAAAAAAATGGAAGTACTTCCATCTCAAAATGAAAATGTTTATTTTTCCGCTTCTAAGGAAGTTATTTTAAGTAACTTTCAAAAAAGTCGTTAATATGTAACATTTTACGAATAGCATTTTCACAAGGGAATGAGAACGAATTTTTAGTATGAGGTCACAGAGGTAAGGGGTCCGCTTTGCACCCAAAAGGTCTGGGGTTCGAATCGTGGCTCGGGAAATTTTTTTGTTTTTTTTATTACTTTTATGAATAAGCAATGTTCAATTTTGTATAATTTAAACAAATTAAACATTTTTGCTTAAAAAAATACAAATTTATTGCTTTATTAATGTACTTCAAGTATGTAATTTTTTATTAATTATTAATACTTCATAATGTCAATAAAATTAGTGGTGTTAACTAATTTAATACAAATTTAATTTAGTATTTATTTGCATTATTTATTTATTTATTTATTATGAATTATAATACAAAGTAAATTTATATTCTAATTTTGGGTGCAGGGATTGTAGCTAGTTATTGCAGCGACAGACCAGAGCCCCTGGTGGGAATCGAACCCGCTACCAACTCGACTACCGGGGCGCTCTAGCTTGCATTATTTATATTAGTTCGTATTAAATAAATATTTTATTAAGTTTTCGATTGTCAGTTCAAACAAACGAACTGGTTTGCTTTAGTTATTCAGCACTCACAACAAATCCGTTTCACAACATTTTAAGATGTTTGAGCCATGTCCGTCCGTCCATCTGGCTGGCTGGTGTACACGATAACTCTCGAAAGGAGTTAAGGAATCGATTCAAACTTTGTACATGGTAATATTTTTCCCGAACTTAGTTTATGTTCGAAGATTGGTGAAATTGCCACGATCCTTCTGTTACCTCCCACACAACTGTCCATATTCCTCTGCTAAATAAAAACCAATAAAAGTTTCACACGGATATTTATATTAAAATTCCCATTCTTTCGTACCTGAAAGAGTACACTGTTTAAACAAAAATTTAAAAACACGATTTTTTAAATATTTTTTCTACGACAAAAAGGGTCATAACTTCTACATGTTTTCCGTATACTTTTGACAATGAATTTTTCTTCTTTAAAAAAATTAAATAAAATATATTTTTTTTATTTTTATCAGATAATGCTATACATAGTATTGTCAACTCAAAAAAATATTCAATTAGTTTATAAATATTTGTTATTATAATTCAAATTTCTAGCTATTTTTTATTCAATGGATTTTTCATATTCATCAAATATTTATGCGTTTTATACTCGAACAGAAAATGTTGTCTGTGTGTTTTATACTCGAATAAAATTGTTTTATGATTTTTCAATTTTTATTATTCATATTAAATTTTCGGTGTGTTTTTTTTTTTCATAATACCAAAAACTCACTATTTAAACAAAAATTAAAAAACATGATTTTGGAAATTGTCTTACTTCTACAATTTAACTTCTATATATATATAACACAAAATATATTGTTTTTATCTTAGAATGTTATTTATCAAAAAATAAAATATTTCTATGGGTTTTATATTCACCAGAATTTTTTTTAACTCGAAAATAAATATTTTTTTTTATCAATGTATTTTTTAAGAAAATAACACCCTATATAAGTTTTTCGCGCTATCAAAAACAGGCTGTTAAAATATATATATATATTTTTTGAAAAAAAAAAAACATAGCTTCTACATCTATCCATAGATACATTAGTTCATATCAAATCAAATAACCATATTTTTCATCATCAGTGTGCTACCTTAAAAAATAAAATATTTTTTTAGTTTTAGGAGTTTAGAATGAAATTCCAGCAAAAATTATTAAAAAAATCACTTTTTTAATTTTCGTAAATTGGAAGAGATTTTATGAAAAGTTAACAGATGGAATCAATAACTTTCGAATGGTTTAATAATGGTTAAGAACTACAAATTTACTTCAGTTTTTTTTTAATTGCTTTAGAAGTAATCATGAATGGAAAGAAACGATTGTGAATTCTATCACGTGTCAATGATTCATTTGAAGTATTTGTACAAATTTACTTTCAAATAAATATTTGCTTGGATTACGGAAAATTTCAGATTTAGAAGATTATCTCAGTATTTTTTCTTTACAAATTGATTAACAAACTTACTTGGCGTGAGAAAGAATTTACTAAAATTTGCATCAATTTAAATAAATACATTAGGATGGGTAACGAAAATAAAGTGCAACGGTCACCCCCCAGAAATGAAGATTGGATTGTTTAATGATGATCTGCAAAATATTTCGTCACTGCGTCAAGCCATCGGTGAGCCTCTAAAAATCATGTTTTTCCCGTGTAATTTTTTTATGTTGCACTTTTATCCAATTTGTTTTCCTGAATTAATACACCCTTGGATGCACTTTTAATAAAAAATGTTATTCTTGTTTTAGAGTAACTCTTTGGTCGTATTATGGCACGTTTATAATGATTTTTTGTGGTTTTTCAATGTGACAGCTAAAAACTCATATTTCTTGGAAACATTTTGTAAGATGTGTTATGAAAAAGAAGGAATCAATGCCTTTTGAATGATGTCTAAATGATGGATATCGGACAAAAATGACGTCACTGACTCCATGTTTGTAAAATAATTTAATACAGGAAATGGATTTTCAGTGCCAAAATTTTCAAATTCTTTTTACAAAAATGAGCGCCAATTCTATCCGATATTCACCATTTAGGCATCATTCAAAAGGTCTTGACTGCAGCTATATACTTTTTATAAAATATTAACACCAAATGCGAAAAATTGTTTACTTGTCAATATGAAAAACACAAAAAATTACTATAAAGGTCCAATTATTCGACCAATAAGTAACTCTAAGACGAGAATAAAAATTTATATTTAAAGTGCTTCCGAGGTTCTATTAATTCAGAAAAAAATTGGACAAATATGCAACGTTAAAAAATACACGCGAAAAACATGATTTTTAGGGGTATTTTCAGGATAGTTTAGCTCACATACGGCTTGATCTGGAAGCGAAATATTTTGCAAAACATCGTTAAACAATCCAATCTTTATTTTCATGGGGTGACTGGAAATTGTTTTTCCATTTGTATGGACAATGACCCAGCCTAAAATAACTAGAAATTGCTATTGAGCCATACGAAGTTCACCTTCCCTAAATTCAATTTTTCTTAGAGTAATTTCAATTTCTTGTATAGGGTGTTTTTTATTGAGGTATACAACTTCGAATTGAAATAAAACACAAGAAAATCGTTTTAATGTCCATCAATTTGGCTTTATTGGAAATATAATTTTATGCCATTAATGTTTAAATATGATTTCGGGCATGCGGCCGCCGCGGCTGGCTCGAATATAGCCAATTCTACAGGTCCAATTTTCAACCACTTTCTCCAATTGCTGTGCAGCTCCAATTGCTGTGCACCGTGGCGAATCGATTCATTCGGGTCCTCTTCAACACTTTGCTCTACAGCGGCAATTGTTTCTTCGGTGCGCACTGTTCGACGTCTCTGCGGATGCGTATTATCACATAGAGTAAACGTAGTGTGAAAACGATCCATGGTTAACCGAATTAATTGCTCTGATGGACGATTATGTCGACCATAAAATGAACGGAGCTTGCGGTGAACTTCGCGAACTGAACCATTACTTTCGAAATAAATTTGCACGATTTGCAAGCGTTGTTCTTTTGTCAACCTGTTCATGATGAAATGGCAAACCAAACTAAATATTAATCACTTGACAGCAGTTAAAAAAGTGATGCCAACTTAAAGTTCTATACCCCAATAAAAAACACCCTTTAGTAATTATCACTTACTTTTAAACACAATAATAATATTTATTTCTTGCGGTTATGTTTCACACAAAACTGTTCGATTTAAAAATGTTTGCGACACTTGAAAACTACACTTTCATCAACAACAGCCACAATGTTAATTTTTTGAAAGCCTCAATCATCTACAATCCTGCCACACGTGTCTGTCTGTATATCACATGTATGTATATCATTTATATATATTTATATGTATATCATATTTCAATCGGTCCTTATTGTTCTATGTATTTATGTATGCATGTATATTTTTATTTATTTATTTATTTTCATAGGCAATATCCCTTCAACTCACTTCAATTGAATGGCGTATTCTTCTTCTTTCCCCTACCCCTCCCATCCACTATTCCAAAATACTCTTTAATATCGCATAATACACATATCCATAAATAATTCTAATTTATTTTGGGAATAATGCTGTTTTTCGTTATTGTGGTCGGTAAATGGATGGAATAATTTTAATATGAGTGTACATACACACACAACACATACACAAACACGAGCGAAGTATTTAGAAAATGCTTTCAACTTTTAGTACAAACATTATCATAAATTGAGTGTAAACATACATAACTGCCCACATACATACACATACACATGTATAAATACATATTTATAAATATTTATATTAGAGCGACTCGCGAAAGAAAAAATCGAAAAATTTAGCCCCACTGTAAATGCAGATTGATATGTTTAATGATTATTTCCAAAATATTTCGACTCTTCTTTTGAGTATGATCAGTGATTAAGATACTTTTTGAAGCAATTTTAAAATAAACAATTCAATCGTAGCAAAAAATTGTGAAAGTACTTCCGTAGGAAGCACATTTTAATCGCATCTCAAAATCAAAATATGAATTTTCCTAATTTTGAGGAAGTTATTTTCTAAATATCCCGTAACATTTTACGAAGAGCATTTTCACAATTCAATGGGAACGAATTTTTAGTATGGGTCACAGAGGTAAGGTGTCCGATTGGCACTTAGACGGTCTCGGGCTGGAATCTTGGCTCGGCAAAATTTTTTTATTTATTATTTATTTTATTTTTTTTCTATTTTTTTATTACTTTTATAAATAAACAATGTTTAATTTTGTATAATTTTAACAATTTAAAAATGTTTGCTTAAAATATTGTTAATATTGTTTTATTGATGTACTTCAAATATTTAATTTTTTATTAATTATTAATAAAATCAGTATAATTATAATTAAGTAGTGCTAATTTATTTAATTCTGATTTAATTTAATATTAATTTGCGTTATATATTAATTCATACAAATAAATATTTTGTTATTTTTGGCTCTTATTTTAAGTATGATCAGTGATTAAGAGATTTTTTGAACCAATTTTGAAATAAGCAATTCAACGTTGTGGGCCCATATTCCCATATTTAGAGGTAGTTTTAAAATGGTTTTTCACACCAGCGGATGTTACAACATCAATCTTAATTTTCAAGAGTGTACTTTTTTAGTTTCTTTTCACAATGTCCGTTCACAATGAGTCGCTTTAATGTTTATATTTGCTGTTTCAATTTATTACTATTAGTAAATCACAGAGAGACAAGCAGGCACAGTGGGAAGTGTAGATTTCGATTTTAAAGATTTACAGAAAAAATATTTTTACCATATATGTATATACATAAATTATATAGTTGCCTTCACCTCGGAATAATAGTTCAACTCTTTATGGCAGGAGTATCATGAAACGTTTGAGAATTATATCATGTTGTAATTTTTTCTGTGAGTTTTGCAAACATTGAAGCAAAATCATTTATTTGAAGTAAATTATTTCAGTTTAAGGTTCAGATGAACTTTTTTTTTCATTATTATCGAAGTAACACCAAGAAAATTTCCATTAGTTTGAGCAAATATTTACTTGAGAGGTTTCACATTTGTATACCCTCCAACTCCAGTATGGGGTATACTAAATTTGTCATTTCATTTGTAAAACCTTGAAACTTGTATCAGCTCGATACCTTATAAAGTATATTTATATATATGTCCATGTCCGTCCGTCTGTCCGTTTGTTGAAAACACACTGGCATCTAAACGAAAGGAGCTAGGATGTACAAATTTCCCATAAATGCGTCTTATAGTCGTAGATCGATTGGGGTTGCAGCTGGGTGAAATCGGTCCAAAGGGAAATTTTTCCTTCACTAGGACTGAAAATACCCCTAAGAACCCCTGATATATTGGAGTATTTAAGCATGTTTTTACAATATGTCTGCTTGTACTTACTTGATATTGGCTATGCGCATTCCCCCCATAACCAAAACGTACACCATAAAGTGATTCTTATTCGTAGGAGCTGAAATGGGGCAACAAGGGATAAAAATGGTACCAATGAAACGACAACAGCTAGAAACACGAAATTTGGTGTGTACATTCCTCAAATAGAGTAGATACATAATATAAAAGTATTTTCTTTCCAAATTCGTAGTTTTGAGGGATAAAATGGGAACGGAGGGATTAATATGGTACCAAACAAACGGCTGCACCTAAAATAATGAATTTCGTTGTATACATTCATCTGATTGCGTAGGCACGTAAAACAAAATGGAATTTTCGCAATTCGTACTTTTTGGTGCAAAAATGGGGATAAAAATTGTGCCAACCAAAAGACCGCAGCTAAAGTCATGAAATTCGGAGTATACATTAGGGCGTACCTCAAAAAAAAAAGTTCGCCGTACACCTTCAAATATGAAGTATTATTGAAAGGTAGTTTCAAAAAAATTTTTTTTATTTTTTTATGCCGAACGTAGGGGTCGCGCTTTTACATTTTTCTATATAACTTCTGCATTTATAAACGGATTTTAAAGTGTGATACATCGATGTTTTTGTCTCGACGAGGCCGATTTTTTTGTCTTTGAAGTCATTGAGCTCAAGCACCCCGTTCTGGTACTTACCCATCATATCTCAGTTGCTACTACCCTAATGTACCACTCTAATATCAGAAAATTAAAGCTCGCATAAAACCATGAAACTCTTCCTAACGAAGTATGTCGATTTTCACAGCAGAAAAAGTGTTAAACTAGTTTTTTTCTTATTTTACCGAGAGCATTGCATGTATTTATAAGTTGTTCTTTGTATCTTCGATGTTTACAGTCGGTTGTCAAAGTGTAATACATATATTGGTGTTTTTTTATTGTAACAATAAAAATTAGTTCAGTAATAAGGCGTTGGTGGCTCAACAAAGCATTATTAAATATTTCAATTTCCATTATACAACGGTAAAAAAACTAAAAAAATGTCTTTTACGATCAGTGCATTAAACAACACTATGTTACCGACTAAGTACGATGTTATTAATTATTTCTTGTATCTGCGGCATAACACTAATCCCAATAGAAAATTGAGTGCTTTTAAACAAGAAGCTTTCAGAAGCATTACCCTTTTATGGGAGCGGGCAGGCATTCCAATTATATCGGTATCAGGTGTTCGTAAACGGTTGGATAAACTTCTAGACGATTACTATAAATTGGTTAAAAGTCCATTGAAATGCAATGTAAATGAGTGGAATAAATTGTTCTCAATTTCGCGTTGTAAGTGTGGCATAGAAAGAAATGTTCCATGCAGTTGCACCGCCTCTGATAAAATCCCAGACGATGCGAAAGACTTTTTCATCGATCAATGGGGTCCACGGCTGATGACTTTGGATAATGTTTATCATATGATGTCGATGAAAAATTGCGGTGTTCAAACGTGCTCAATTGTTGCACCATCAAAAGCGGTATATACCGAGTTCAACAGTATTGGGTATCAACCAGGCAGCGATGAAGAGCTAGAATTTGAAGAAAATGTTGGCGATTCCTCAGAGAAGATTAAAACAACATTTACGGTGGCGGACATTTCTTTGCGTAATTTTAGTTCGGCTTTGGATCGCAGCGATACTTCAGTTCGCTACGGTGCCTTGCTTGCGACCATGTTAATAAAAGATTTAAAATTGTCTATTGCCGCAAAAGCCAAAGAAGAGTTATCTGCAGAAACAGCCGAAAATATATGTCAGTTCTTTGAAGGGCTTATCATCAATAAAAATAAAATATTTCGAGAACGTGTGAAGTTCCGTAAGGAAGCAAAAGCGGCGGCCAAATGCCATCAATTATTAAAGTGTATCTCTTTCGATGGCAAGAAAGAGCCAACTTTGAAAAAAGTAACAGAGGCAAATGTGACGCGAAATATTGTTTTAAATGAAGAACACATCACCATTGTAAAAGAGCCTGATTCCAAATTCATTGGTTATGCTACGCCCACTGATAGCTCTGCTTTGGGGATCCAGAGGAGCATCGTGGATTACTTGAGTCGTGAAAACTTCAATTTGGATGACTTAGTTGCCATAAGTTGCGATGGAACTGCTACCAACACTGGGTACAAAAGTGGAGTCATTGTGAGAATGGAACGCCATTTACAGAGACCGCTGCAGTGGTTCGTGTGCCTTTTCCACTTCAACGAGTTACCATTTAATGCGCTGTTAAGATCATTGCTTGGAAAACAGAAAGGACCTGGAATCTGGCCCGGAAGTATCGGAGAAGGCATTCAAAATTGCATACACTACCCTGTAAGTTTAATATATTAATAGTGTTTCGTGTCCGTGTGTTCCGTATACTTTACTTGTGAGCATTTTATTAATTAATAATTCGCATATTTTGTTGCTTATTCCGTTTGGTCAGGTCAAACAAAATTTCGAACGCATTACAATGGGAGAAATGACAGCGAACATAGATGGGTGGAATATTCGAGGCGACCAGCTTTACTTGTATCGTATGGTTCGAGCCGTTCATATCGGAGAATGCGATGAAAAATTAGCCAGCGAGAAGCCCGGCGCTATTTGCAAAGCGCGCTGGCTAACAACAGCCTCTCGAATTCTGCGCTTTTATATGACGTGTACGCAACCCTCGATGGTATGAGAAAACTGGCTCAGTTCGTTGTGAAAGTGTATGCACCATTCTGGTTTCTTGTAAAAAGCCAACCACTGGCAATTCACGGAAGTCGGAATGTTTTCCTTTATATATGTTGGATTCGTCAGTTGCCAAAAGATATTCAAGAGGTCATCCGTCCGTTCATTGAAAATAACGGATATTATTTTCATCCTGAAAATATTTTGTTATCGATGATAACAGACCCAGATCAACTAGTGCGTTCAGATGCCTATGATAAGATTTTATCAGCCCGCAATGAAGCCACGGGAAGCATTCGACAAATGTTCGGTCCACCAGTTCATAATTTTATCAATTTTGATAGTGACTCATATTTCAATATGATCGATTGGAAACAATTTGAATTGACTGAGCCGCCATGCTTGCAGTTTTTTTCGCAAGAACAGTTAGAAGCATTCCAATTTTCAGAAGAAATTATCGATTTACCAGGTTAGCACAAGAAAAACTTAATTTGATTGCTTTCTTTGCTGAACTCATTTATTTTCACAGATTATCCATGCCATTCTCAAAACACCGAGCGTTTTGTTCATGTTGTGCATGAATCAGCTATGGCGGTCACCGATGAGCAACGCATTTGCCACATCTTTTCTAAACTTGAGAGCCGCCAAAAATACACCCAACTTGAATCGGGTCGAAATATGGTTGATTAAAATTTTAATTGTACCTTAATTTTTATATTTATTGTTCTAAGAATTGAAATATGATGCATAAATAGTAGAAGGGGGTTGTTGAGGTCAACGACTTTAAAAACTGAAAATCTGGTATGTGCGGGACAAAAACACCAATATATGTATTACACTTTGACAACCGACTGTAAACATCGAAGATACAAAGAACAACTTATAAATACATGCAATGCTCTCGGTAAAATAAGAAAAAAACTAGTTTAACACTTTTTCTGCTGTGAAAATCGACATACTTCGTTAGGAAGAGTTTCATGGTTTTATGCGAGCTTTAATTTTCTGATATTAGAGTGGTACATTAGGGTAGTAGCAACTGAGATATGATGGGTAAGTACCAGAACGGGGTGCTTGAGCTCAATGACTTCAAAGACAAAAAAATCGGCCTCGTCGAGACAAAAACATCGATGTATCACACTTTAAAATCCGTTTATAAATGCAGAAGTTATATAGAAAAATGTAAAAGCGCGACCCCTACGTTCGGCATAAAAAAATAAAAAAAATTTTTTTGAAACTACCTTTCAATAATACTTCATATTCGAAGGTGTACGGCGAACTTTTTTTTTTACTTGTAACCTGGTACGCTCTAGTATACATTCCTCTGACTGCGTAGACACGAAAAATAAAAAAAGGTTTTCCAAATTCGTACTTTCAAGGGATACAATGGGAACAGAGGTATAAAAATGGTACCAACTAAACGGCTACAGCTAGAATGATGAAATTTCGGTGTGTACATCCCTCTAATTGCGTAGGCACGTAAAACAAAAGGGAATTTTTGAAACTCACATTTTTTGGGTTAAAATGGAAAAGTGGGATAAAAATTGTACCAAACAAATGGTCGCAGCTAGAATAATGGATACATTCCAATAATTGAGTAGATACATAATATAAAGGTATTTTTTCTAAATTCGTACTTTTAAGGTGTAATATGGGACTAGAGGGGTAAAAATGGTACCAAACAAACGGCTGCACCTAAAATAATGAAATTCGGTGTGTACTTCCCTAATTGTGTAGACACGTAAAATAAACATATTTTAGAATGTCTTATTTTTAAGGGGGTAAAATGGGAAAAGGGGATAAAAGTCGTATCATTCGAATGGCCGCAGATAGAATCATGGAATTCGGTGTATACATTTCTCTGACTGCATAGATACATACGCAACATAAAAAGATTTTTCCAAATTCGTACTATTTACTATTACGACAAAAATTGGTTGAATCATGTAGTTAGGTCATCTAGCACTGTGTACGTGTGAGATTATATATTTACAAAATTTTTACTTTTGGCATTAAAATAGAATGGAAATACAAGCAACTGTAGTGCTCACTATCTAACAATATTTATTAGAATATTTATTTTTGAATTGACTTGAAGTGTTAAGTAGCCTTGCCTTATAAGCGTTCTTTGAAATAATAAAAATTTTATATTTATTTATAAAATTATTTTTTCAATATTTTTTTATTTGTTTTGGTTTGGCTATATTAAAAAAACATTTTCCTGTAAAGTCACTGCACTTCTACGACAATCGACAGCTAAATTTTTTATCGAAAAAGATCGATTTTCCAAAAAAATTTACCAATTTTAACCCTAATATTTTTTGGCAATTTAAGCGTGAAGAGCTTAATTTACAAAATTGTTGTCTTCGGTGACCCCCACGGAAATTCCCTACACATTTTTTCGTAGAACATTTTAATCCTTTTTGAAAGGACTTTTCTGATTTTCTCTTAAAAAGTGTCAAATTGATCCATGAAGAGAGGAGCTAAAGGGTTAAGATCTTCCACAAAAATGATCCTCGGTAAACTCCACAATATAGTTCCGACAATAAGAATTATCTCGGACATTAACTTTTAACACTTTTTTTGCATAGTATAGTGAACCATCCAACCATAAAAATGAAAACTTCGTCGCGCTGTAAAACGAAACTCAGACCAGCTGGACTATAAGTTAATTCTACAAAAATGATCTACTCAACATGCCCTTTCAGAATTATAGGGTCGCTACTCTGTTCCAAAAATGCTGTTGGACAGTGTTATTTTTATTTATTTTTTTAATTTAATCGAAACAAATTTATGTAGTGTTGTTACCACCATATTGTCTGTTTTCTTGCAACACTTTGTGACCTTAGTGTGACCACTGTGGTGCGGCAAGGGTTCAGTTCGTGTGATTGGTGTTGCCACAACAAAAAACAACACAGTTTTGGCTGTCAGCACTACTAGCAGCGGGGATATGTATCGTGGTTTATATTTACTCATTAATATCAGAGCTAAAAATGCAAAAACCAATAAATAAAACGCGCGTACGGACGAATATGTGTGGGGGGAGTGAGTATTAAACCAAACTTTTATGCAGACGACTCAGAAATGAACACTATCCCACACATACGCAAACATGAGAATGTGCGTTCATGTGCGTGCCTTGTGTGTTTAGCGTGATAATTGCAAATTCAAAGCGTGTTTTATATACGCACTTCCTCGCTTATTGGCGTTTTTGTGTTCTTTTTGTTGTTGCTGCTATTGTTTTGTAAAACGTTTCCATGCTTTATGCCTTCGCTCGCTCGTTCATTCATTCATTTTTCTTTTTGTTTAGAGCGCTACAACAATAAACATAATTTTTATTTTTTTTTTTCGTTTCATGTGTTCACATATTAGGAAAAATAGAAATTGGCCATTGTATGATGATGGTTGATTCGGGGGCGGTTGTTCACTGGTGTAAATGGAAATATTTTTAGAATATGTCTGTTGTGTGCATGTATGTATGTACACTTCCTCCCATGTATTTGTGGCTTTATGTTGCACACGTTCATAAATTCTGATCTGTCGATACATAAATATTTCCACATTTTTGTTTTGTTTTTGCGCCTACAATAAAAACAATTATTTATTGATCATTGAATTTAATATATTCCTTCTTTTTTTGCTGTTGCTCCAAAAACAATCATAATTCAATTGCATTTTTGTTGTTGTCGTTGTCGTGTGTGTGTGTAATGATGAATATTATCGCAAGTGTTACTTCCGTTACACACACACACTCACACCGGCACTTGTGTAGCACATCATCGCTCACTGGAGAGTTGTGGTGGAGCACGTGTATCTTTGCCACTTGGAACTGATGAAACATATTGCAACATGGATGGCTCGGCGGTCGAAAGATAAATATGCGATGCGTGTGTTGGGTTAGCAACAATATTTTATGTTCATTAATGTACTCCCAGAGAAACAATCCCGCTAATAATCGCGGGCTAACAGTGACGGGCATAAGTATTGTAACAAAGATAAGTCAAATACCAGAACAAAAAAACACTATGCAACAAAATGTTGCCAAAGAGCAAGTGCAATAGTTTCTGATATATTTTGGCATTCTAAACAGGAAATGAATTCTAATTTTTAAATGAGTATTTTTTTTAATTTAATTCTTAATTTTTTAATATTCTAATTTGCGCCGCAAGTACGTTTAATATGTGTACTCTAATATCGAAAATATAAGTCCGATGACATTCACTTATATGTAAAATTGTAGGTAATTATGATGGACAAATGGAAACAGTGGTTTATGAACAACAAGTAAATACGGCGTTAACTTCAGCCGGGCCGAACTTTATATACCCTCCCTCCACCATGGGTTGCATTACACAAAAACTGCTGATATTCGTAGAAGTGCAGTAACATTACAGGAAAAAGTTAATTTTTAATATAGCCAAGCCAAACCAAATAAAAATATTGGAATATTTATATTTATAAATAAATATAAAATTTTTATTATTTAAAACCATTATTATTGCAAACAATAAATGTGTGTCTGTATGTCTTTATGTTCCATATAGGGCGCCAAACCGGTGGAACGATTCGCCTGAAAATTTTACTGCAGATATCCAGTGGACTAAGGACTATAATAGGTCATAATAGGGCGAATGAGCGTGGCACTGCTCTCTCTCTCTCTCTCTCTCTCTTAAAACTATCAATTAGTATTCATTTTATATTCCAAAGCATACGAAGAAGGGGAATAGAAAAGAATGAACCCGACTATTCATTTTATATTCCAAAGCATACGAATGAACCCGAGCAACGCCGGGTAAAAAAACTAGTACTATATATATTAGAGTGGCTTCAAAATAAAAGTTGTGGATGTTCACGACTAAAATGAATGTTTGGTTTGTTTTATGTGTTCTCCCGAAGTATTTCGCCTTTATCATTGTCCGTTCGTGAGCTGGACGCATTCAAAATAACCTCTATAAATCAGGGTTTTCTTGATGTAAATTCACGTTGAGAATGATATTTCCAAAAAATCCTGCTAGAAATTAAAATCTGTTCCGAGCCCTATATAACCATATCAAAAACTTGCATTTTAACGCAGAATAGATGGTAGCATTTTAACATTTTTGTGCAATTTTTCTTGCATTTTTTATAAAAACCACAATGACTTCCATATTTTTAGTTCGATTTGTGTCTTTGTTGGATCGTACAAGAGGTATTGATCACCAATTGTAATTTCTAGAACTTCCTAACCCATTAAGGGCTGACAATTTTTTTCTTACTGTTGGTTCTCAGTGGGTTAAATGTGATGTAGAAACTGAAATATGGGGATATTTGCATCGTAAACGCATTCTAGTCTTACAAAAAGCTAATTATAATCTAATAAATCAACAAACCAATCTTTCATTTTAGTCGGGAACTTCAACAACATTTTTTCCTTCCTCACAAAAGAAGCCACTCTAATATATATATATATCGAAAAAAAATTCTTCAAGTCAATTTAAAAAGTAAATATAAGACAGCAATCTTCAAAAAAGCTTAAATACCATAAATATTGGTAGATAGTGGGTGCTACAGTTGATTGTATTTCCATCGATTTATGTTTGCGTGTCTATGTAGTCACCGAATTCCATGATTCAAGCTGCGGCCATTTGTTTGGTACCATTTTTATCCCCTTTTTCCTATTTTACCTCCTCATACTTTTAGACTTTCTAAAATCTCTTTATTTTACTTTACAAATTTCGAAAAATCCTGAATTTCATTATTCTAGGTGCAACCGTTTGGTTGGTACCATTTTTATCCCTTTATTCTCATTTTACTCCTTAAAAGTGCGAATTTGGAAAAAATACTTTTATCGTACGTATCTTCTCAATTTGAAGAATGTACACAACGAATGTCGTGTTTCTAACTGTTGTCGTTTAATATGTACCGTTTTTATCCCTTTTTGCCCCATTTCACCCCTACAAATAAGAATAGCTTTATTGTGTACGTGTAATAGGGGGAATGCGCATACCCAATATCAAGTAAGTACAAGCAGACATATTGAAAAACCATGGTTAAATACTCTAAAATATTAAGGGTTATTATGGGTATTTTCAATCCTTGTGAGGGAACATTTTTTCCCCTTTGAACCAATTTCGCCCAGTTGCAATCCCAAACGATCTACGGCTATAAGACGAATTTATAGAATATATTTGGACGTCCTAGCTCATTTCGTCTAGATGCTAGCGTGCTTTCAACGGACGGACATAGTATTAGAATTTTATGACGATCCAGAATATATATACTTTATAGGATCTCAGGTCTATATTTCAAGGTGTTACAAACGGAATGGCAACGTTAGTATACCCCCATCCTGCAGGTGGAGGGTATAATTAAGTTCAAATTTACTAAAATTAATTAAATTGCCATTTATTTGGGACCAAGTATTCCTTTATTAAATTTAAGTTTATTTTGACTTGATTACTCAAAATTAGTTTTATTCACTCATTTAAACAACAAACTTTCTTAAATTGAGTTATAATGTTAGGCTCTAACAGCTATAAAAATTTGACTTGATTGAGTTGATTTTTCATTATTATCCTATCCACTTGAAAGTATATAAAATGTCTTAAATCAGGAGCTTGTTTACAAAACGGGATGATCAAAATATTCCCTGATTTTTTGAATTTTGAATAGAATTTCGAATCTACAAATCATTCAGGTTTTTTGTTTTTGTCGAATTCTCTGAAATAAAACAACTTTTTGTAGTGGGGATTTTTCATGACTACTTTGGGTACAAGGAAAAAAATTCATCTGAATACGGGTTTATTAAGATATCAATATATCCAGCTCGAAAAGGATTTTTTTACAATTTGTCTAGGGAGATTTTTGTTGTGAACCTTTGAAAACTATCAGAGGAAGTTTCAGCATTTATACAGAAGCAACCGATCAAGTACAATAAAGGCTCATTTCTAATATAACTACAGAAATATTACCAACATAGATTTCCAATCAATATATCAATAGATTCTCTAGAATAAATTTTTCTAATTTTTCTTACACCTTAGCAAAGAAAACAATTAATTTTTGAAGAAAGCCCAGAAAAACATACTGAAGTTATGACCTTTCAAATGAGTGAGTGAAAATCATACAAAATAACAAAAATTTCATCACTCTGCGAAATCAATAATAATGTGAGTGTGAAAAATGTTAATGCAAAATAATTGAAGATTTTACACGCCATGACTATCGTCAACTTTCATTTTACTGAGGAAAAATTATACGATGATGATGGCATGGGGTTTTGCCCGCTCCTACTTAACTTTCCAAATTGTGAAATGAGGGCATTTAGAATGCCATATGCATGAAGAACTACTCTTATGTACCATCATTATAACCACTGGCCTAGTAGCCCACAATATAACATTTCGGAAAAAATAAATCCCCCCAAAAAAACGCTTTATTTATTCTACTCGAAAACCACTTACTACACGATGGATGTTTGCCATCAGAATAGCAGCAGATTTAGGTAGCGGAAATGGTTGCAATAACCTGATATCATCAGCGTTCTAATTACAAAGAGTGCCCTTCTTTCTCCCTTGTATTTGTATGTGTGTGTGTGAGTGTATGCATTGTCAGTGACAAACACACCAGAATGTCTGATGCACAAATCCATTTATCAAATCAAATTGACCATTATTTAATTCTCATATTTCCATCAATAAATCTTCCATCAGTTTTCAATGCATTCCAAAAGATCCCAACGACAGGCGGCGACTGACTAGTTTTGTGATATTTGTCCTCATACACAATAGCGCGTACACACACACATACAATGTGAATGGAGCTGCCAAAAAAATGTTATGAATGCATGGCTGTTGTATGGTTGTTTACATTAAAGTGCACTGACGATGATGATGATGATGTATGCATTGCATTGCACAGTTGTGCCATCCCCATGCAGTTGAGTGTATGTGTGTATATGTGTTCTGTACTCATTGTTTGTTTGTTGTTTGCTCTCCCCGATATTTGATTGGTTCGGTTATTATGCTTCTTCTTCCTTTTCTCCATTCCGCTTTGCATTGCGAGTGCATAAATTATAAATGTTTGTCTGTTTTATAATTACTAATAATGGTTATGGTGGGCTATATATATACACACACACATGCACATGCACAAAGTGCATACTTACTTCCACACACACATACAGTGCATACACACTCCCACCCATAACTAAAGTATATTCAATTGTATTGCATTTCAATGCAATCGGCGGTTGTGAATATATCTGTCTGTCCGTCTGTCTATCTGCCTGCCAGCCTGTATTTGTGTGAACAGAGTGCATCAATTTATATGTCATCACTATTATATGGGTGTCATTACAACTGTTGTTGCCGGTGTTATTGCTGCTACTACTACTGGCTGGTGCTGGTGTTGTCGTCGTCATCGTTTTCGTTGCTGGCTGCCCGTCCGTCCATCCATCTCAGGGTTGCCAGTTATTTTCACAGCTCTTTCCCCAAAACCCCAGAAAACTCGAAGAATTGAACGTATCCATGGTTTAATATAGAAAAGGTCGTAAAATTATGAAAAAATATTATTTTCGCATTTTTTCCTACGAAGGAAAATCCCTTGAATATGGCAACACTGTTCCCCTACATCAATACACATTACGATGACAGTATTTCTAGGTTTACTCACTTCAATTTCATTTATGAAGTGAAGTGAAGTTTGTTCATTCGTTCGTAGCTTCGTTCGTTTTATTTTTCACATTATTTTTAATAATTTTTGAGTGGCGCTGGTGAGTGCTGTATTTGTATGTTTGTATTAATTTTGTTATAAATGCATAAGTGTGTGTGTGTGCACACACACTCACACTATTCGATTGTGTATCAGTTGATAGATAAATTTTATGACTAAATATCAATTATTGTGTTGTGTTTGCTAAGCGCCGATAAACGTTTCAATTTTAATTCCATGTTATGGCATATGGCAATTTAAACGATTTTAAAATCGAAAACTGTATAAAATTATTTTTAACAAAATACTAGTAAAGCCCGTTTTCGGTTAGCTTCAACAGCAATATATTGGATAAAGTCCAAACAAACTGACTAATAGAGATGGAACTAAAGGGTGATTTTTTAAGAGCTTGATAACTTTTTTTAAAAAAAAACGCATAAAATTTGCAAAATCTCATCGGTTCTTTATTTGAAACGTTAGATTGGTCCATGACATATACTTTTTGAAGATAATTTCATTTAAATGTTGACCGCGGCTGCGTCTTAGGTGGTCCATCCGCTTAGTCCAATTTTGGCATTTCCACGTTTTTGAGTAACAGAGACCCAATTGGTGCGAACGGCGACGAATCGAAAATTGGTGGTCATCATTAACACTGGCCGATACAGCTGCGATATTTTCTTCAGTTCGCACTCTACGTAAGCGTGTTGGTGGTTTAATGTCCAACAATGTAAATTTGGTGCGAAATTTAGTCATAATAGCCCGAATAGCCGCTTCAGTGGGTCGATTAAACTGACCATAAAATGGAAGCGCGCAATGAACTTTCTTAACAGAGCACGCATTTTGATAATAAAATTCAATAATTTGCAAGCGTTGTTCGTTTGTAAGACGATTCATGATGAAATGTCAAAGCATACTGAGCATCTTTCTCTTTGACACCATGTCTGAAATCCCACGTGATCTGTCAAATACTAATGCATGAAAATCCTAACCTCAAAAAAATCACTCTTTAGTACCTGGAATCAACCCATGGTACTTTGCATTAAATATAAAAAATCATTCGTGGCATATCACATTCATGATGGACCCTCTCATCTGTGCCATTCTTTGAAAAACTGAATATTCTAAAAGGGCCCATTTATGTTTTAATCCAAACTCTGGATTTTCTGTTGTACTTGGCTTTCGAAAACGATGTTAAAAACTTGTTATGGATAATTTTTGCTAAATTCCGATTTTTAATAATTCCAATATTCGTCGAATAATATTTCCGTCTTATATTCTCAAATAAAGGTAATCTTGAGGGCTACAAATGTTGCGTAGATTACTTTCACGTAGCAGACGTGGTATAGAGACAATCTTTAAATATTAAGAAATGAAAAAATATATGTCAAACTGAACATTAAAAAAGAATTAAATTTTAATCCAAACTTTGGAACTTTTGCAATGCCTTCTGATTTGAATGAATGTAGTCTATATGTCCAATATCACTTGATTACAAATATTTTGTGGAAGGTCAATATATAAAGTGACCATACATCCCGCTTTTCACGGGATTGTCCCGCTTTTAACGATCAGTCTCCTTTATCCCGTTTTTTTAAGTCTCGCTTTTTCGTTTTGCATTATTTTTGGTACTTTATAGTTTCAAAAATGCCACGTAAAAATTTTATGGTAACAGGCAAAGGTTCACAATTTCTTAAACATTTCCTAAACTTGCCTTATTCTAAATTCCGAACTAATTTTGAATAGAAAAATGAGCTAGAGTGTCAAATTTAAAAAAGAAACACATAATAATTGAATAAAAAATGATGGAAAAATTAATAAATATTATAAACCCAGCTACTTTAATATATTTTCGATTTCCCTTTATTCCAACAAAATTCCGCCTTTTGAATTAATTTATCCAGCTTTTAGTCCAAATAGGGATGGTCACGTTATCAATATAAGACATTTTTTTCTAAAATTCCAATATTCGTCGATAGTACCTTTAATATTTATACGCTCACACCCGCTTATATTTCCAATTAAAGGTACTTTTGATAGCTACGAAAATTGGGAATATCACCATCACGTAGCAAACATGATTCAGGGACAGTCTCTAAAAATTAGGAAAATATTGTGTGTTTTTTCGAAAAAATCTTTTCTTGTTAGCAAAAAACAGGAAAAAAATAAATTTGTTTTAACATTCCAACCTAAGCAAACAATCGCTCTATGCAAAAGTTCTATGTCCATGAATAAATATAGAATTTATTTCTCAGTTTGAAGACGCATTTTTTTTAATCATGCTTGTTATGGGCATTAAATTAATAAAATTCCAAAAATAATACTACGTCTTATTTAATCAACAAGGACCTTGAGCCAAACTAGAACATAAACAATTAAAATGGTCAAATATTCATATCTTTTTCATTATTCGTGTTTTTTTTTAATTTTTGGTTAATAGTGCGAGACAAAACATTTACAAATTAGTTAACTGAATTATTTTGTAATAGCTGACATCTTATGAAGAAATCACATTTCTAGAAAATGGATGAATAACTGAAATTTACTTAGTTCTTTTATAAGAGTCATAACATCTACATTTATCCATTGATTTTCTTCAAATAGTCCTTGCTTTCTTCCTTCTGATTTCAGCTGTTATAAAATAAAAACTAATTCTGTTATCTTATTTGTAAAGGATTTTTGGGCTATCAACCAAAAATAAAACAAATCGTGATTTTTTAAACAAATTTAAATTAAAAAATAAAATAAATTATTTTTTCCCAATTTTTCGTCTGATTTCAGCTGTTATAAAATAAAATTTAATACTGTTATCTTATTTGTAAAGGATTTTTGGGCTATCAACAAAAAAAAAATCGTGATTTTTTAAACAAATTAAAATTAAAAAATAAAATAAATTATTTTTTCCCAATTTTTCGTCTATTTTTTAAGTTTTTTTTTCGTGACAACAAAATTTTTTTTTTTTGAAAAAACTTTTTTTCTATATTGGAGTACATTATAAAAAAATAAAAAATAAATAAAAAAATTTCTATTTTTTGTCCATTTTTTGAAAAAAAATTCTTTAATTTTTTTTGGAGACTGTTCGTAAACTACTGTTTTTACTACTGTGAAATTAAAATTTGCAACGTTTGTAGCCAGCCTATAATTCCAAAATGAGAGTACAAATATAAAAAAATAAAATTGCTACGTTTTCTTCCTTAGAATCATTGCTTTTAAAAAATAAAACAAAATATTTTACCCCAATTTTTTGTGCAATTTATGGTTTTTTCCGTGCCAGCAAATAATATTTCTTCACAAAAAAATTAATTTTTTGGATATTGTGTCAAGTGTCTATGTGAAATTGAAACATTTGTAGCCATCATTATTAGCATTAACTGAACACACATTTCCAAAATGCGAATACAAATATTAATGTTACCTTCGGCGGAAATTATAATTTTATTGAACTTGATTTAGACCATATACCCAGCAACTAGAGATGATAAGTAGAACAATTATGTACTTCTTTTTTATTAGGTTTTTTTCCTTTTTACAGTTTAAGGATATAGAATTTTTTAAAAATTTAGTTAAAAAATTCTACCCATCAGTCTATGTAAATATGGCTATCAAATGAGGACAATCTCTAGCAATGAAAAAAATGTTTTTATTTTCAGAACAAGAAATGGTAAATAATATTTTTAAAGATTTTATCCTTTCATAGATTTTCATAGAATTTCCAATACATTTTCCTCAACACACAACATTTTCATAAGTTTTCAGGACAAGCAAACAAACCTTCAACTGCGAAGGTTCTATATATATCCTATTTCTTATATCCTATTCCAATTTTCTGAGACTATGTATTTCAGTCATATGCAAATATAAACATGTAAATTTAATTGTAGTCAAAATATTGCTAGTTTTAATTTTTAAACGAAGAAGTCTAACAATTTGTAATATTGTGTATTTTAATGAAATATAACGTAATCAGTGGAAAACTCGATTTATGATTTTTTGTTGTTACATCGTTTTGCATTTCAGGTGACGACATGTTGAAAATTTATGCATACTTGATCAAATACTTAAATTTTGTTCCTATATCTTTGTCAGATATGTTAAAAAAAACCTTATGTCCTTTAAACTTTGAAGTTCTGTAAAAAGGAGAAAGGATCAGCAATTGGAAAACTGAGTACACAGTTTTTCTTCATACGAACTCTAGCTTCTTGTGTCTAGACGGTCTTGTTCAAATCCAATGTATTCATGTAAAATTATCATACTGTGTTATCCATAAAAAAATTGTTTTATGAATCACTATGCATTGAGCACACAAAAATTTAATTTTTAGGACAATCAATGTCTATTAACATTTGGCAGAGGTACTTTATGTTTTTGTCTGCCATCAACTCGGTTTGGTTAATAATCCGAAAATACTCCATTTTCAATAATTTAAATTTAATGTTATTCACTAACATTTTAAAGCATTTTCAATTTGTTTTTTTAACATGCATTTCTTTTGGTAATGTTCAATATTTTAGATATTCCAATGCTATTAATAGGAAATCATTGCCTCGCATTTAAAACATTTCAATGAAGTCGATTAGTAAATCGATAATGAAAATGGAAAATGAAAACCTATATAAAAAGGTTCGCCTGACCAATACCGGAAAACATCTATTTATTTCCCACAATTTTACCAGCTGTAGTAGATTATTTAGAGTATAAATAGCCACTGCCAAGAGATTCCAATTCCTCATTGTTGTCAAATTTTATTCAAGTTTGAAAAGATCAAATAATTCGAGGGCTCTTAAATCGGCTTTTTGGGCTAGAAACAATTTTTAAATCATTGATTTTGGTCATTGCAATATCGGATATGTGAATTTCATTATTCATTCGGAGTAGAGGCTATTTAGTTTGGAATTTAACAAAGATGATTGCTTGATTTTTTTTTGTGTTCGACAAACAACAATTGAACTTCTGCTCCACTCATGTCCACCATGGAAGAAAAAACTTTGGTATAAATAAGATACAGAGCTAGATATAAACAAACAAACATTCCCTTCCAACTCCAACTCTGACTTCAACTAATGTAAATATAAATATTTCACTCGTTGACTGACTACTACTGTTGTTTGGTTGATTGGTTAGCTGTCGGCGGTTGCCTGTTGCCTTTTGGTTGTCTGCTTTTTCAGCTTCATTTATTTGATTTTTGCTTGATTACAACAGTATCAAATGACATTTGTCATTTTGTTGGTATTAACCTTTTTTTATTTTCTGTTGTTCGATACCATGGCTGTTTTTCCCGTAAATTTCTCAGATATGAATGAGACTCTACTATAATGTATTTTATATGTACATTAGCGTGTACTGGAGGGACAAGTTGCAAATGATGGATTTTGTTATTGTTGCTTAAAAATGTATCCGAAATCTCACATGGGAGTGGGAGTTAAGAATTATGGCGCTTATTTAACATTAATGACTCTTTTTGTACTTTTAATGGCGAAGTTATAACGTATATAGGGATACAAGGGATAAAGATAGTACCAACCATCCATGGTGTTGAAGCTTAAAAATGTAATTTTTTTACATTCTGGCATGCAACTTATATAGATTTTTTGAAAATTTTACCTTTAACGGGGAAAAAGGGATACAAATTGTACCAAACAAAGTGTTGCAGCTGGAATCGTGTGTACATTCTTCTGATTATGTAGATTCGTAAGATAAATTATTTTTTCCAAATTTTTAGTTTTAAGGGAGAAGCGGGACAAAAAGGGATACAAATGGTACCAACCAAAGTGTTTGAACTAGAACGGTGAAATTTGATAGGCAAACTCAACTAGACGTTCAACATAAATGTACCTTTGAGGGGGAAGCGGTACAAAAAGGGATAAAAATGGTACCAACCAAAGTGTTTGAACTAGAACGGTGAAATTTGATAGGCAAACTCAACTAGACGTTCAACATAAATGTACCTTTGAGGGGGAAAATTTTACCTTTAACGGGGAAAAAGGGATAAAAATGGTACCAATCAAAGTGTTTGAACTAGAACCATGAAATTCGGCGTGTAAGACGTAGAGGTGCAACGTAAATTGATTTTTTGAAATTTGTACTTTTAAGGGGCAACGTAAATTGATTTTTTGAAATTTGTACTTTTAAGGGGGATGCGGGATAAAAATGGTACCAACCAAATTGTTTGAACTAGAATCGTGAAATTCGGAGTGTACATACATACCTCGGATAACATGACGTGAAAAATAGGTGGATTTGTCCAAATTTGTACTTTTTAAATGGGAAGCGGGACAAAAAGGGATAAAAATGGTAACATGCAAAGTATTCCAGCTGGAAAATGATGCTGTGTGAATTCTTCCGCGACGTAGAGGTGTAACAAAAATGTTTTTTTAATTTGTAGTTTTTAAATGGGAAGCGGGACAAAGAGGGATAAAAATGGTACCAACCAAATAGTTTGAACTAGAAATTTTACATTTGTTGTTTGCGTTCCCCTGACGCGTAACATAATTTGATTCTATGTTTATGTACTTTTTGTGAACTGGGACGAAAAGTGATGAAAATAGTTGTTGGTACTATTGTACCAACTAGAACCGTAAAATTCGGTTTGTAAACTCTTCCATGACGTAAACGTGTAACATAAATGGATTTTTCCAAATTTATAATTTTAAGGAGGAAGCGGGGCAAAAAAGGGATAAATCTGGTACCAAACAAATTATTTGAACTAAAACCGTGAAATTCGATGTGTGCATTCCTCTCGCTTAACATTATTTGATTTTTTGAAATTTGTACTTTTTACGGAACCGGGACGAAAAGTGATAACAAATGGTACCAACCAAAACATTGCAGACGGGATGTTTAAATTCAGCGTATACAGGGTGGATAAACAATATAAATGGAGTTTTTTATATTTTTATTTTTAAGGAGGCGCAGGACAAGAGGGTATGGAAATAGTACCAAATTCAAAATTCAGACTTTAAGGGGTAAGTGACACAAAATGGGGATAAAAATTATACCACTCACTTCCTTTGAACTTGATTCTTCATTCAGACTGCATAGACGATTAATTGGAATTTTCAAATTGGTTTCCTTTTTGAATAATCACAATAAAATTGAACCAAAATAAATGAATTTTAAGAGAAAAATCGCGTAATCAGTACTTCACACAATTTGACATTGCAAATCTTTTTTCACTACACCCTAATATATATCACTTTGAGTAGGTATATATGTACCTTATATAACGTATATTGTGTAATTGCATTGACATGTTTATATTATGTCATCTTTGGATAATAACGGTGTTGCTGCTATCCTATATTTCAATATTTGCACTCAAAGAAAAAAGGCTCCAATTAAAATGCATTTAGTGGATACACAGCAAAAAATAAAAGTATTTGTTTGAATTCAATCAAAAAATAATTATAGGTCGGCTTCCAGGAGATGAATTCGTCAGAGACGATATTGTGATCCGAAAGTCGTAAGTCAATTCGTCTAGACACACGGCAGAAAGCAAATACCCAGAATAATGAGATCCGAATTTGAGAAATCCGTATTCAATTTTGGTGAATCGCCTAAGACATATTCGTCTTCTGGAAACCGACTATAAATGAATTCAAATACCAAAGAAATTAGTATATTAATTATAATATTATTGAAATTCATGGAAGACCTGGATTAAATTAGAGACAATATCTTTATCTTTATTAAGTAAAACGTCTTTCATATTTCTTGTAAAATATATAATAGCTTTAGACTTATATATAATAGCTTTTTTATATATAATATCTTTAGTCGTTGGCTTAGAAACTCCATCCTACCGCCATTTCTCTGCAATTTTTTCCTGATGTTCAACTCCCTTTCATTATAACCATTTTCTTTGAGTGTACAAATTACAAACGTTTGTAAATACGTTTATGTAAATATGTCTGTCTGCTTGTCCGTCTTTCTCTCTCTCTGTCTGTCGGTCTGTCAACTTTTCTGTTATCTTTGCTTTTGATGTATGTTCATCTGTGTTTAATCATTGCCTTTTGGTTTCGGTATATCGTGGCGTTTTTTGCTTCTCGCTCCCTTTTTCATTTATCAGAAAATGAAATTCACATTAAATGTCGCATAAAACGAATCATGGAAAAACATGAAAAACATACAACAATTTGCGTAATTCCGCAAAAGGAATTTGGTTAATTAGTCGTGTCGTTGTCTGTGTGAAAAAAATGCTGTTGATAAGGGTATTATCCGCAAATGACATTTGGATTGAATATTAATCGAGTTCAATGGGAATTTGTGTGGGAATAACCCAGCACACGATGTAATGATATGTTGATAGTTGAGCCTTTTGATCATAATTTCATAATCATAGTGGTGGACTTTTTTTACTTCACAAGTGAAAGCCAACTTGATCGAATATAGCTGGCTCGTCCGACAATTAGATTTTCTAATAGGTAAGGACAAATTAATAAATAAATATAGTGAAATACAAATCCTTTTAAAAGTGTTGTTAAAAAGTTCAGAATGTTTCTGAAAGATTTTTGATTTTTTTTCACAATCAGATTTACCGAATTAACAACAAAAACTCAGACAAATACATATCATTTATTGTTGTTGTCAATTTATACGGATAAAATAGTGAAGATACAAAAATAGGAAAAAATATTATAAATATATTTGTATTTTACTTTTTGACGTACTTGTGTTTTTTAAAAACGCGAAAAGAAAAACATAAAAAATTGGAATTTAAGGATTGTATTGAAAAATAGAATAAAAAAAGCATATTTTTTATAGAAGGGAATGCATGTATTAAAAAATACAAACAAAAATGTTATAAAATATAATTAAGAGAATAAATTTATTGAGAATATATAAAAATTAGAAGAATAATTTTGATAATATAATAATAATAAATAAATAATAAAAATATAGAACAGAAAAATTCATTATTTAATTTATTTTTACCTGATGTAGTCAAGAATAATAATAAGAATACAAAAATATTGAATTAAATGTAATACATTCGAATGCCAGTAATTTCGATCAAGTTTTTCTCTTTACGAAGGAATTTGCATTTGGTAGTTGAGAGTATCATGTGTGGGAATAACACATCAGTGAACTCTCTGTATATGTTATCATACGTATTTGTATATTTTTGTATTTTTGCAAATTACATTTGCGTTATATATTCCCCTGAAAATCTCACCACAAGGCCTTATTGAAAAGTGTCATGATCTATCTGAAATCTTGCGCATTGTCATTGACTGTAGGCTGATAAAAAATATATTTATTTTTTCCTGTAAGAATAGCGAAAATATGTAAAAAATATTGAATTATTTATTTATAATATTAAAAAACAAGAAAATGTACAAATATATTTAAAAATAAAAAAATTTATAACTGTTATTTATTATTTTTTTCGTGCGCAAGATATTATTTAAAAAATATTATAAAAAATTAAAATAAAATTAAAAAAGTTAACTATTGTTTTATTTTATAATAATAAGAAAATATATAAAATAAAAGTAATTATTAAAAATATAGAATAAAGAAATTATTTTTATTTTTTATATATTTAAAAAGCAATAAAAAATATTTAAAAATAAAAAATCGTTTTTTTTCTGTAAAAATGTTTATAAAGAGCAAAAATTCACGAAAATATAGTTTTTAAAAATAATATTTTTTTTCTTTTTTTTAATTACGAGGAAATCTTTTAAGGATCTTTTAATAGAAAGACAATGAAAATATAAAAAGAATTAAAATATATTGTTTATATTTTTTTCTAGCTTAAGGAATGTATTTAAAAGCAAAAAATTATTTAATAAAAATAAAATAAATTAATAAAAAAATAAAATTAATTATTTTTTAGTTTTATTAAGCATCATATATACACCCGAAAATCACAAAATATGTAATTAAAAAATAAATATAAATTGGAAGGATAGCGCAAATATTTTTAATATTACAAAAAAAAAAAAAAAACAAGAAAATGAAAATCCGAAAATATATAAAAACAAAAAAAGTAAAAATTATTTTTTATTTTTTTCTGGCGCAACGAATTATTTTTAAACAAATAAAAAATATAATAAAATAAAGCAAAACTTAATTACTTTTTACAACGCAGTCAAGTTATGATAAAAACATTAAAAATTAAAAATATTTATAAAAGAAATGTAGAATTATTTCTCATATTTTCCTGAAGCAGTGAATGTAAAATAAAAAAAAGAAATTAAAAAATATATCAGAAATGCAAAATGTCGTAACAAAACAAGTAAGGAAAGGCTAATGTCGGGCGGGCCGACTATATGATACACTCCACTTTCTATCGAATACAATTCAATTTACTAAAAAAGTTAAAACGGGAAAAAATTTTGTATGTTTCCTAATCACAGGCTAATATGACCTGGTCCAACTTGTCAAATCGAGAATAATATTTGTATCGGGACTATATCCAAACATGGAATGAAGTGACTAACTTTCACAATAAGTTCTTCCAGTTGAACTTAATGATATAATTTACTTATTTAGGTCATCAAAATACATCAGAAAATATTATACAGATTCCGTCGACAAAATGTTTGTTATTGTACCACTGTTTGTATAATAATAGGACTGTTATTCTTTAAACCAAGATGACAAGCTGCGATAACAAAAACGTTAATAAAAAGTTAATTATTTATGTAGAAAAATATTTATTTTATCGCCAACTGCAACATAAATATATTTGTATTAAAAGAGATTTTCAAAAAAACAATTTTTGATGACCTTTTTGGACTTAGCCTCGATAATCCCGTCCAAATATTTGTAAAATGAAATTATTCTTATTTTCACAATTTGTTTTCATACGCACATTGACTTTGTTGTTGACGATGATATTTTTAAAAAAATAAACCTTTTTATATACGTTTTTGTTGTTGCCGCTAGATATCCCGTCTTAGAGAAAAGCAGCTAAATAATAATACAAAATAATGTTTCAAATACTTTCCATCCGACATGAATTATTCCAGTTAAAGGCTACAACAAATTTATATTAACTAAGCATTTAATACCATCGTCAAATATAATCTATGTTGTAGGGTATATAAGATACCACACGTTCGTATCGAAACCTTCTTTAATGTGTTGACAATTTGCCAGTATGACGTAAATTCTATTTTTATCATTTAATGGCTGACATACATGGCTAACAAGTATGTTCCCAAAGAAAAAAATAAATTCCAAAAAGGCCAACATTCTATGTCTGAGGTTATCTTTACTTTATCTTTAAACGATTTGTTTGTTACTGTCTGTCTAAGCCTAAAAACCGAAAATAATTTCGGCCATTAAAACACGGCCCTTAATGTGAATGAAGTCTAATACAATTTGGCCAAAGAAGGGTGTGCACGCGTGAGTGTGTGAGTGAGCGAACGATTAATTGTTAGACGTGTCGATAATGCCGTTATTTAACCATTAATTTATTACATCCTTTCGAACCCATAAAATCAGTTGCCTTAAATCTTATTGTGTGGCGTGGTTGGTGTACTCGTACACCTTATGTAATGCGACCATTAAGGGCGTATGACGACGCTTTTGACGATTTTGTTTGTTTTTTTCAGTTTGTGTCATTCTCGGCATTAAATAACTACGAATTTCTAATGTTTAACATTTAATGTTTTTTCTTCTTCGTACATCCTCATTTAAAGACAGCCATTAATTTGCCGGCTAACCAATTTTGGTATGCCGGTGAATAATGTCGACAAAGACCGACCGGCATGAACAACGACGAGTATTTTTGGTTTGCTTTGGTATCGGTCTAAAGAGACACGCCAAACTGGTTAGGCAACCCAATTTATCTAAAAGTGTTTGGCTTTATTTGGAAATGTCAAAAACGCGTTTGCCTATATTGGTGTGGGGCGGGAGGGAGGTACACTGCATATACAACTAGTTGAGCGTATGACAAAAAACCAGTATTGATAAATAAATAAATAATACATTAACAAAATTTAATGGCATATTTTTTGTATGAACAAATAACTTCTGTTATTTTGTGTTGGCTCTAATGACGTCAGAACGATTTCGCAATAAAAGCTAACCAAAACTTAAGTGGTGTTTGAAAATCACATGCAATTGACATTTTTAAAGTCTTTTTTAAATTTTTTTTAGTTTTTTCGTTTGTATTTTTTTGGTCTGTAATCAATATTTGATTTGAACTGGGATATTGTCCTGGCTCAAGACCATTTTGCATCTATATTTAATAGAATGCAAATTTATTTACAAATGGCATGGTGACATTTATTACTTGGCTGCAGACTACCACTATCATGATTTCCACCCTGTCTAAAGGTTTCATTCAGGTGGCTTCGCAGCGACTTTTCAACATCAAACCCGGCCTCTATAAGGAGATGATTTTCACAAACGAACGAGAATCACAACTCACTTGCCGAATTTGCGTTTAAAAAATCGCACCAAGTAATAAAGTACACATGCCATCTTACAAGCATCTCATTGAGTTGCATATGCAAGTATGTGTATATGCAGGTATAGTTACCCAGCAATACTTCTGCCGTGCCAACGCTCATTTGTTTTAGTTTTTTCGTTTGTATTTTTTTGGTCTGTAATCAATATTTGATTTGAACTGGGATATTGTCCTGGCTCAAGACCACCTGAATGAAACCTTTAGACAGGGTGGAAATCATGATAGTGGTAGTCTGCAGCCAAGTAATAAATGTCACCATGCCATTTGTAAATAAATTTGCATTCTATTAAATATAGATGCAAAATGGTCTTGAGCCAGGACAATATCCCAGTTCAAATCAAATATTGATTACAGACCAAAAAAAATACAAACGAAAAAAGTAAAACAAATGAGCGTTGGCACGGCAGAAGTATTGCTGGGTAACTATACCTGCATATACACATACTTGCATATGCAACTCAATGAGATGCTTGTAAGATGGCATGTGTACTTTATTACTTGGTGCGATTTTTTAAACGCAAATTCGGCAAGTGAGTTGTGATTCTCGTTCGTTTGTGAAAATCATCTCCTTATAGAGGCCGGGTTTGATGTTGAAAAGTCGCTGCGAAGCCACCTGAATGAAACCTTTAGACAGGGTGGAAATCATGATAGTGGTAGTCTGCAGCCAAGTAATAAATGTCACCATGCCATTTGTAAATAAATTTGCATTCTATTAAATATAGATGCAAAATGGTCTTGAGCCAGGACAATATCCCAGTTCAAATCAAATATTGATTACAGACCAAAAAAAATACAAACGAAAAAACTAAAACAAATGAGCGTTGGCACGGCAGAAGTATTGTTGGTTAACTATACCTGCATATACACATACTTGCATATGCAACTCAATGAGATGCTTGTAAGATGGCATGTGTACTTTATTACTTGGTGCGATTTTTTAAACGCAAATTCGGCAAGTGAGTTGTGATTCTCGTTCGTTTGTGAAAATCATCTCCTTATAGAGGCCGGGTTTGATGTTGAAAAGTCGCTGCGAAGCCACCTGAATGAAACCTTTAGACAGGGTGGAAATCATGATAGTGGTAGTCTGCAGCCAAGTAATAAATGTCACCATGCCATTTGTAAATAAATTTGCATTCTATTAAATATAGATGCAAAATGGTCTTGAGCCAGGACAATATCCCAGTTCAAATCAAAGTCTTTTTTAAATTTTAATCTCAAAAATTTGTTCACACAAACGACAGTTTGAAATTATTTTCCCTTGATCGTGATGCCTCAGACAACCACACTGGAAGACTTATATTTATAATATTTATGATTTTGTCTTAACCTCAGTGAAATGTTTCATTAAAAAGTCGCCAAAGAAACATTTCATAAAATGTATGAAACAAGTTTCATAAAGCACACATCAATGAAAAGTGTCATAGAATTTATGAAACATTTCTTAGAAACTATGAAAGTCGATGAACTTTTGTCATAAAAATTCATTATTTCTTCATTCATTCGAAAATTCATTTTTTTTAACCCGGTTTTCGGTTATAGTTTTTTACAAAACCGGTTATAACCGGTTTTTAAATCAAAGAACGAAAATATTTTAATTATTTTTTTATTACGAAAGTAAATACAGTTCATTTTTGGCTAAGGTAAATTAAAAATCATTTTAAAATAAAGACCACACTGAAAGAATTATCTTCATAATATTTATGATTTTGTCTTAACCTCAGTGATAATTTTCATTAAAAAGTCGCCAAAGAAACATTTCATAAAATGTATGAAACATGTTTCATAAAGCACAAATCAATGAAAATTGTCATAGATTTTATGAAACATTTCTTAGAAACTATGAAATGCAATTTTTCATTCGATGAAGATTTTTCATAAAAATTCATTATTTCTCATAATATGATGTATGCAAATTTTCATATATTTTATGAAGAAATTTCATAAATTTTATGAAAAAGTTTCATAAATATTAATAATTTCCAAAATAAACAAAAAAGCAGAAAAAGGTCTGACTCGTTGACTAAGCAATCAACACACACCACCATTGCGAGAGTATTTGCAATGAATATGTCTTTGACCTAAACCAGGGTAAATACTTATGTCAGAGTTAACAGAAGGGTGTCCAAAAAAACGGTTATTTTAGAAAGACGCTTTTCGGTTTAACCGAAAATTAAATTTTTTTAAAAACCCGGTTTTCGGTTATAGTTTTTTACAAAACCGGTTTTTAAATCAAAGAACGAAAATATTTTAATTATTTTTTTATTACGAAAGTAAATACAGTTCATTTTTAGCTAAGGTAAATTAAAAATCATTTTAAAATAAAGACCACACTGAAAGAATTATCTTCATAATATTTATGATTTTGTCTTAAACTCAGTGATAATTTTCATTAAAAAGTCGCCAAAGAAACATTTCATAAAATGTATGAAACATGTTTCATAAAGCACAAATCAATGAAAATTGTCATAGATTTTATGAAACATTTCTTAGAAACTATGAAATGCAATTCGATGAAGATTTTTCATAAAAATTCATTATTTCTCATAATATGATGTATGCAAATTTTCATATATTTTATGAAGAAATTTCATTAATTTTATGAAAAAGTTTCATAAATATTAATAATTTCCAATATAAACAAAAAAACAGAAAAAGGTCTGACTCGTTGACCAGCCAATCAACACACACCACCATTGCGAGAGTATTTGCAATGAATATGTCTTGGACCTAAATCAGGGTAAATACTTATGTCAGAGTTAACAGTAGGGTGTCAAAAAAACCGGTTATTTTAGAATGACGGTTTTCGGTTTAACCGAAAATTCAATTTTTTTAAAAACCGGTTTTCGGTTATAGTTTTTTTACAAATCCGGTTATAACCGGGTTTTTAAATCAAAGTAAATTATTAATTACATTTTTTATTACGAAAGTAAATACAGTTCATTTTTAGTTAAGGTACATTAAAAATCATTTTAAAATAAAGTCAATTCTATAAAACAAATTCATATTTTTAGGTACAAAACTTGAATAAAAAGTTTCTACGTAAACTTATCCTTCTTATAATAATATCGCAATACCAGTATACAATTAATGTTAATATATGTAACCGATTTTTTATTTGTTTTTGATAAAGCTTGATGTAGAAAAAACACGCTCGCTAAATGTTGATGTAGGGCTAACAGTCATCAAGGCATCATAGTTTTTGGCATTTTGGCAAAAAGGCATCAAGTAACTTAGCTTTTCAGTTTTTTTCTTTGTTTTGTCAAACAAAAAATGCGAAATCGTCATATAAAGTCGCCTGTCTTTCGCCTTTACGAGCAATTTTGTGGTTTAAGATGTGGTTTATTATTTGGTTTAAATCCAACATTAAACTACAAGACTCTCCGATGTCACAACTTACATCCGAATCTGAACCGTTGTCTAAATATGGTTCTGCAGAAATTTCGGGGAAGAGATGTTTGTATAATTCATTTGCCAATTCCTTTGTTTTTACTCTTCTTTCTTCCAGTCTCGCCATCAGCCTTTGGCACAAATCCAGGGCGTATGTGTCTTCTATCTGCTTTAAATTGTTGAATAAACATTTTTGTATTGCTCCAGCTTCTATGAGTGTTGTTGAGTCCTTTGACAGTTCTTTAATTGCTAACACAATGTGCAATGTTCTCTTATTTACCAAAAACCGGTTAACCGACACGAAAAACCCGGTTTTCTCGGTTAACCGAAAATGGCCATTTTACATAAACCGGCCGACGGTTGGAGGTGATGAAACCGGTTAACCGGTTTCGGTTTTAGTAGTTAACGGTAGTTAACAGAGTACAAATGAGAATTTCATTCAACGAATAAAGTCGACACACTAAAAATGTAGTTGTAAGTTATGAAACATTTCATAAAAACTATGAAATCCTTCATTATATTTATGAAGACATTTCATAATACAAATATTATTGACATATTTCATAATATTTAAGAATTGTTTCTCTAACAGTATGAAATCTTTCTTTGATCTTATGAAACTAAGTTTCACTAATTCAAAATTTTGTTTTATGAAATATGAAATGTTTATGAAAAAATTTTATGAAACATTTCATTTTATTTATGAATTTTTCATACATATTAAGAAAAAAATCACTAAATTTATGAAAAACCTTTTTTTTGTGAAATCGCTTCATAAATATTATGAAGGAAAATTCTTTCAGTGCAGCAGTCTGACATGTAGGAAATATTTTTGTTTATTGTTTTACTAAATCTTTGTCTTTACAGAATCCGATTTTTTTTTTGTGAAAATGTAATTATGCCAAAAAGATTTGATTAAATGTTTTCACATTATTCAATGTCTATCTATGCACATCACTCTCAATACCATGTCATTCACGGGGAAGTATGTTAAAGAAAATGTCAGCTCGCAGCCTTGTCGTCTCAGGCGGATATTTCATAATCTCCGAGGCAACACAACACAAAAGACTTATTTTAAATTGTTTTAAAAAAGCAAAAAAAAAAGAAACAAATCAAACAAAAGAATAACAATAATAAGAATGAAATGCTTTATTTAGTTTAATCAGACTTTGTTATTAATCAAATTTACAGATCATGAACTGAACGCATTTCTGGCACACCAACACATACACTCGCACACATTAACAGCTCTTGCTGCTAAAAGAACAGCCGAAAGGTTTATTTGCTCTGCATGTAGAGTTCGTGCGCGCGAGTCAACAGCCAGAAGAAATACAATTTTTTGAGCATTTAATCAAGTTGAATATTTTCTAGAAAATTTCAAATTCCCATAAAAAAGAAACAAACGAACACATACACTCACAAACAATTCGAGTACAATACACTCTGCCATGACGATGATACTGATGATGATGCCGATGCCGATGAACAACAAAATATTTATTTGTTCAATGCAATTCTTTACAAATATTTTGCACATACATATACATATGTATGTATGTATGTGTGCGTGTATGTTAGGTCGGGTCCATGCAGTTACAAAAATATTTTCTACTCATCCTTCAGAAATAAAAGGACTGTTTTTCTTAATTTTTTCTTAGTTTTCACCCAATGGAGAAAACATAAATAATAATTAACGAATATAAATGTGCCAGTTAGAATGAAAGTGGTCTAAGTCACATTTTATCCGTTCTGAGATATGCTATGGTTTATGTTTGAGTCAATTGAAAAATGTAAACAAACTAAATTTTTAATTCTATTCGCAAAAGTAATATTTACTTACTTACTTATTAAAAAAAAAATAAAAAATATCCCTATTAATATTATAAAACCATAGTGTCAGTTTGTTTGTTCCGCAATCACTCGTACACGGCGGAACCGATGTTGTTGGAATTTTCAGGTCTGGAAGGAACTATAGGCTACAGAATTTTTAAAAATTTGCTCTGTGGGCGGAGTGGGCGTGGCAAGAAGGTTGAAAATTGGAACGTATATATTACTGACCACAAGAAAGATCATTTGATGCCGAAATTTGGATTTTCGTTTCTTGGGCGGTGGGTGCGTGGCAAAAGTGTTTTTGAGAGCTAAAAGGCTGAAAATTGGTACATATATATTACTTACCACGAGAAAGATAAATGTGATGCCGAAATTTGGATTTTAGTTTCGTGGGCGGTGGGGCGTGCAAAATTGTTTTTTTTTAGCTAGAAAACCTGGAGCGTGACTGACCACGATAAAAATCAATAAGAAACCTTAATTGTACTATTTGTTTTTGCCTGGCGAAGCGGGCGGTGTTCAGCTAGTATGTGTATAAATATTTAGAGATTGTTCGTCTACACCTTTTCAAGTTTATAATGAGAAAATGTAATTTATCAGAATATGTAAATTCATAATGAGAAATGTAAATGCATAAAAGGAACATATAAATTGAATTTAAAAAGTAAATTCATAATATAAACATGATAATTAATAATCAGGAATGTAAATTCATATTGAGAAATATAAATTCATAATAAGAACATACAAATTCATAATGAGAAAATCCATATTGGTAATGAGAAAATATAAATTCATATTCAGGAATTATATATTCATAATAAGAAAATATAAATTCATAATCAGAAACAGTAAAATTTATAATCGATTTTATATTTTCTCATTATGAATTAATATTTTCTGAATATGAAAACATATTTTCTGATTATGAATTTGGATTTTCTGATTATGAACTTGTATTTTTCATTATGAATTGGTATGTTCCTATTATGAATTAATAGTTCTCAATATAAATTAACAATTCTCATTATGAATTTATATTTCTCATTATGAATAAACATGTTGCTATTATAAATTTACATTACCCATTATGAATTTATATGTTCCTAGTATGAATTTACATTTCTCAATATAAATTTGCATGTTCTCTGATTATAATCTTGAAAAGGTGTAGAAACTTGAACTGGGATATTGTCCTGACTCAAGACCATTTTGCATCTATATTTAATATAATGCAAATTTATTTACAAAAGTCATGGTGACATTTATTACTTGGCTGCAGACTACCACGATCATGATTTCGACCATGTCAAAAGTCTTTTCAAGTGGTGTAGAAACTTTATATTGAAATTATTATTTACTTTTCAAATAATTTCATTTTATACGATATTCAAATTATCTGAATCACCCAAAATGGACATTATAAATAATCTAGTATGACTTAGACCACTTTCAAACTAATACTAAAAACAATTTTGGTGTGCACAAAATGAGAAATGTTATTGCAAGGGTACTTCTTTTATAAATGTCAAAAATAAAAGTTCTTTAATTAGAGATCTGATCAAAGGATTTTATGGATTTTTGACTTATCATTCTAACTGGCACAAATAAGTATACCCTCCACACCATTTGTAACACCTTGAAATATCGACCTGACACAGTATAAAGTATATATGTATATTCTTGATCGTCATAAAATTCTAAGACGATCTAGCCATGCCCGTCCGATTGTTAAAAGCTCGCTAGCATCTGAACGAAATGAGCCAGGACGTCTAATAGTTATGATCGGTTGGGATTGAAAGTGAACCAAATCGGTCAGGAGAGAATTTTTTTGTCTTCAAAAGGACTGAAAATACCCATAATAATGAGAGTATTTAAGTTTTTTATGATTTCTGCTTATATTTGTAGCAAAAACTTGCACCATAAAATGCTTCTTATTTGCAGGGGGTGAAATGGCGCAAAAAGGCATAAAAATGGGAACTATCAAAAGACACCAGCTATAAATACGATATTCCTTGTGTTTGCATTCGGATACATAATATGAAATTATTTTTTTCCAAATTCGTACTTTAAGGGGTTAAATGGGAATAGTGGGATAAAAATGGTACCAACCAAACGGTTGCACCTAGAATGATGAAATTCGGTGTGTACATCCCTCTAAATGCGTAGACGCGCAAAATAAAGGGAATTTTCGAAATTCGTACTTTTAGGTGGTAAAATGGAAAATGGAATACAAATTGTACAACCAAATGGTCGCAACTAGAATCATGAAATTCGGTGCATACATTCCTCCGGCTGCGTAGACACAAAAAATAAAAAAAGTTTTTCCAAGTTTGTACTTTGTACTACTACATGGCCCTATACTCCCCATTGGAACGACGGGAATAAATATATATAAATTTGTACTTTCAAGGGATACAATGGGAACAAAGGGATAAAAATTGTACCAACTAAACGCCTACAGTTAGAATGAATGCTGTATTAAAGAAACGTTTTTATTTTATTTTCTGACGAAGCAATGTGTAAAAAGTGTGGAAAGAGAAATATAAAAATTGGAATTAAAATATTTTTTTTTTATTTTTCTAGTCGTACTATGTTCGTACTTAACCCATTAAACCCCAGTCAACTTGTTTTTTCGCTGTTTCTGACTATTTACTGTTCGATTAATCGAACACTGGGTCAAAATGGGTTAAATGAAACTATCGAAAACATTTACTATATCACCAAAAAAGTATGCAACATTTTCCAGCTAATGATACAAACAACCTAGAAAAATGTTTTTATTATTGCTGTAAGTACATTGTATTAACAATAAAAACATTCAATTAAAAAATAATGTAAAATATATTTCCTTTTTTCTTTTTTTGGTGTTTTGTCGTACCAACAAAAAATATTTTTTCGAAAATTTGTGAATGTTAAATTCACATTATCTGTAATTACCTTCGATTGGGCATTTAACTGAACGTGGTTAGACCTACATTTTCCAAACCAGAGTATAAATATTAAAGGTACAGAAGAAAATTCAATATATTTTTTTTTCAATTTATACATCCATCTTTTTGTTTTGGTTTTTTGAATCACAATTCACAAAAAAATAAATTTTACGAACACAAAAATTATATTTTTTATATATTTTGTGGGCTTTTTCGTACCAGGAAAAACTACATCAAAATATCTGTATTTTCTCAATTTTTAGCAGTTGTTCCTAAACCACCGCTCACAAAAAATATATATCTAACACAAAATTTTGATTTGATTTTGAACATTAAAGGATTATTTTATTCGAAAAAATTAACAAATGAGTAAAAGTACAGTCGAAAAAAAAATGATTTTTAGGGGGTGAGGGTCTCAAAAGCGGTTTGCTCACACACAAGTTAACCCAGCGAAGAAATATTTGCCAAATATTAGACAAAACTTTATTTCGTGACCCAGCCTAATGTATGTCCATATGTGTGTATGTATGTGCATTCATACACATTCTTCATTCATTTGCATTTTTTATATACTTTTTGCATTCAGACTTATCAGCCGTTTGTATGATTTAAGAACGATTTCATTTGAAGAAGTGAACATAAACAAAAAGAAAGAAATCTACTCACAAAAAAGTCACGTATAAAAAACGGCGAATATGTCACTGTGTGATGGGGCGTATCGATGAAAAACAACTTGTTTTGTTATGCCCTCCAACACATTGTTGGCTCAAAAATATTAAAAAATATATATATTACTTAACTCATCATCCTTACCCGTTTGGAAAATCTAGCAACTCTAGTCAATGAAACGAAAGTGAAACTAATTGACAACATTCGTAAATAAATTGTTTTTTGTATAGATTTTTTTAAATATTATTGATAAAATTCACTACAATTGCGATATTTTTAGCTATAATATTTTTTCTATTTTATATTGTTTTACCATTTTGCAAACACAATAACACGATAAAGTCGCAATTACTAAGTACAAGTTTGGAAAAACTCACTTGACAAATTCTAATTGGAATTTTAATCAACTCAAAAATAATGGTCCAATGTTGCCAGCTGTCTTCAACATTCATTTGATGTGCAAATCAATTACGATATGCCCTACTGTATGTGCACATGTATGCATGTGTATGAGAGTGAGTTTGTGCGAGTGTGAGTTTTTGTTATTATGATCCCCGGCACAAGTCCCAGATATTGAGTTAGAGAACACGTTGCAAATAATCATCTGTTCTGGTGACTTATGGACTGCCAGTTCGACCATTGGCGATTGTGACAAGTATCATTTGTAAATTGTTTGTTTGTTGTACAACAAGATTACAAAAAACACAGGCTGTAGTGAGTATATGTATGTAGTACGATAAGTGATTTGATTTGACAATTTGAATTCATCATTCGTACGTTTCAATAACAAATGTGGAAATCAATTACGTGTGGAAAGTGATACAAGAACAGAAGTTAACTAAAAATCTTTAGTAGTAATTTGGGTGCTACAAATATATTAAATATTAAACGGCTATAAAAAAGTACTGATTATTTTTTCAAATTTCTGTTTTTATTAGAAAGGCTGAACTTTGTCATTTAATAATGGAACGCAATATTATTCTTATGACTACCAAGACTGACTCGGCAGTACCTCATCCGATTAACCCAATTTTTCAGTACAGCCCAAAATTCACACCAAACAGTGACTCGTTGTGGATGCATTAGCTACTCAATAGTCTCTTGTGGGTTTTCTGAACTCCATATGCGGCAATTTTGCTTCTTAACATAGCCACCGAGATGAAAATGAGCTTCATGAAGGCTGAACTGAAGGTCGATCTCATCTCGAAATTTTTCCACGTCAATTTCTTACAGTTTACGTTAAAGACACACTACTTTGAAAATAAGTTTTCAATATTTCCCAATTTTCATTTCATTTATTTCGCAAATGTCAAACATAAACCTGAAAATAACAAGTAAGGAAACGCTAAAGTAGGTCGTGGCCGACTATATGATACCCTTTCTACTACATTTCAATTCGGTGAAAATGTGAACGACTATATATAAATCTGAACCGATCTCATCCACTTTTACCGATTTGCTTCAAATTAAGTAGCGTTCGTCTTCGACATTCAAAAATCGTTTGTGTCAAGTTTCATTAGAATCGGACAATAATTGCATGGACATGGTTAAATCGATTCAAAAAGTGATCCTATGTCGATCGGTATAATAAACTATGGGTCTATCTCGCCTCCTTTTTGGTGTTACAAACAAATGCACAAAGATATCATACCCTGTGGTGTAGGGTATAAAAATTAATGCTATTCTTACATTCAAATTCAATGTAATCGGTAGTTCATATTTAAAATGTTACATGGCCCACCCTATACATATTTACCTTGCGTTGGGCATACAAGTACTAATCCTTTAAACTGACGTTCCCTTGCAATGAATGAATATAGGTTGTTTGATGGATGTGTCTCTTTTTAAAGTTATTGTATAAATATATACACAATCTGTTTTAATGTTCTATAAATAAAAACAAAATATTTTTTTCAAATGGCTCTTTTGTTTCGCCCACTTTTGCCAATTTGTTTGTATGGATGTTTCGCATCAATCTTGTCAATTATTCGACAAACAGCGATTTGACAGCGAACCAAAAATGGTTATAACTAATTGGCATTTTGGAAATGTTATAATGTAATCTTCATTCAAAATTTATAAATCTAATTAATATTTGTTCTCTCTTTCGTTTTAGGTAAGTGTCGAATGTTACTCGTGAAAAGAAATTTATTATATGTGTATAAATGTAAGTATATAATTGTGGTTTTAATTTACAATATTATTTTCGGGATATAAAAACCCAATCACATTTAAAAATATCCAATATCATTCAGTTGAATGAAAAATTTCCAATCAATCAATCAATCAAAAAATATTATTTAAAAAAGTAAAAGGGCTTTAAATTCGTCGAGGGCGAATCTTATATACCCTCCACCTCGGATTACATTCTACAGTGTTACCGGCACATTGGAGGTTGCAAAGTTAGGCTGCTTTACATAGTGAACTACGATATTAGGAAATATTCATTATTATAATATTAATAGTCATATACAATATAAAAAAGTAAAACTTCAAATGTAATCAAAAAGTGAACATGAGGCAGCAATCTTAAAAAATGTGCCCTAAGTATTTGATGTATTGTCAGTCCTTATTAGGTAGAAACAATTTCTCTCAATCCCACACTGAAAGAATTATCTTCATAATATTTATGATTTTGTCTTAACCTCAGTGAAATTTTTCATAAAAAAGTTGCCAAAGAAACTTTTCTTCATTCGAAGAACTTTTTTTTCATAATATGATTTATGAAAATTTTCATAGATTTTATGAAGAAACTTCATTAATTTTATGAAAGAGTTTCATAAATAGTAGAGTTGGGTCGTTTCGGAACGAACTCGTTCAATTGGTGGAACGATTGGAACTGGTTCCTGCTCTTTCATTCTTTCAGTTGCATCGTTCACTTCGTTCCATTATTATTATGCTTGTGCCCAACTCTCGTTCATTCACTGGCTCCGTGATGCTTTCGTTCGTTTTACCATTGAACAGCTGATTGTTGTTGCCACAGTTTTTTCCGAACGATTTTTTCTTGGTGCTGACACACCGTTCACATTACACATCACATGGATTAACAATTGTTGTAATTATGTACAACCAGCAATATATATTTAATTAAATTATTATGTTTTGAAAAAAATTCTGAACGAGTAAACAAACAATGTTGTGACGTTTGAACGAATGAATAAGTCATATGAACGAAGGATCCAAAAGGAACGATGGAACGAAAAGACTGAACGAGTTCCTTTGCCGGATCGGAACGAAAAGGACCGATCCGTTCAGTGAACGATAATGCCCAACACTAATAAATGTAATAATTTATACTGAATTTGCCAATATAAACAAAAAGCAAAAAAAGGTCTGACTCGTCTTACGAGAGTCTTTGCAATACATATGTCTTTCAACTAAATCAGGGTTCATACTTATGTCAGAGTTAACAGAGTACAAATGAGAATTTCAGGCATTCAACGAATAAAGTCAACACACTAAAAATGTAGTTGTAAGTTATGAAACATTTCATAAAGACTATGAAATCATTATATTTATGAATACATTTCATAACACAAATATATATTTTATTGGTTATGACATATTCCTTAATATTTAAGAATTGTTTCAGTAATACTATGAAACCTTTCTTTGATCTTATGAACCTGATTTTCACTAATTTAACAATTTTGTTTTATGAAATATGAAATGTTTATGTAAAAATTTGTATTTTTATTATATTAAAAAAAAATTCACTAAATTTATTTCAGTGCAGCTACATCCCAAATAACTATACTCTTTTGATAGGAAAATTACTAATATTGAAGATCCAATGTGCTTCAAAGTATAATGTACACACCTAATTTCATGATACTTTTTTTCCATTTCGAATCACATTTAGATCCTGAAGGCCGAATTTCATTATATTTAATAGCTGCAGCCGTTTGGTTAGTACCACTTTTATCCCCATTCGCCTCATTTGCCGTCTAAAAGTAAAAATTTCGAAGAATTCCATTTTGTTTCACGTCTTCACAGCCAGGTGAATGTATAGACCAAATTTCATGGTTTCAACTTCAGCGATTTAGTTGGTACCATTTGTATCCATCTTTTCCAATTGTTTCTCTTAAAAGAACGAATTTCGAAAAATCACCCTATTTTACAAACAAACGGAATGATAAAACGAATATAGGGTATATCCATCCTTAGGTGAAGGGTGTAACAATTCAAAAATCATGATAGCTTCGATGATGCAGCGAAAATGTTTATTGGTCCATTAAGAGAAAAAACGAACATAAATAGGAATTTTAGGAATTATAGAACACTTTGGGTAATATTAAAAAATACAAATGGCGAGATATAGGCCATCAAGTGTGACCATGCTTTGAAAATCCTTGCTGGTATCATCAGAAAAATTCAAACAACAAATTCATACCTAATCCGATCAACCCAACTTTTCTGTACATGCCATGCCGCTAGCCCAAAATCCAAACCAGTGACTCGTTGTGGATGCATTGGCTTCGCAATAGTCACGTGTGGGTTCTCTGCGCCAATTTGGCTTATTGACAAAGCCACCGAGATGAAAATTAACTTCATCTGAAAATACGAAAATTTTCCACGAAAATTTCTTACAGTTTGCGCTAAACTCACTACTTTCGAAGTAAGTTTTTTATGTTTCCCAATTTTGTTCCAGCGTATAGTGTCCCATTTTGCAAATGTCAAGCATAAACCTGAAAATAAAAATGAATGTTATTTTACCTTTCATTAGTGAAGTAATCGGCAGTTCAAATTTAAAATGTTAAATGTTCCACCCTATATGTACGATTTTTAGAGAAAAAATATATAAATAATGTAACGTAACCCTCAAAGCTGGAGTCCAATAACATGAATGAGAATTACAACACATTATATGACATGAATATATAAGAACAACGTAAAATCATTCAATCAACAAATCTAGAGAAGAATGTATTGTGTTGTAGTTTCTTCGGGGACATTATTACTTGTCTACAAAGCGCATAAAGAATTTTAAAAAATGATAATCATCAGTAATAGCATCACAACTACTTAAATCAGAAGTCCAACAACATGAATGAGAATTACAACATACGTTTCGAATATTTTACATGAGTATTCACAGTAGAATGTATTGAGTTGTTGTTTTCTTTGGGAAAGTCTTTATAGCAGATTTTGAATATAAATACAATAACCAAAGATTAATATGTCTCTTCTGGAGAAATCTATTTGAGCTTTGCGCAGTATTGTGGGCATAGCAATGTCTTAATATTTTTTGCAATATTTGAATATATAGTATTAATAAAACCCATCGAATGATGACACAATAAACAAATTAAGTTTCTTAGTTATCTACTCTAACGCTGGCCACTTGTTTCTTTGTTTCAGAGAATGAAGGCACAAAATTCATATTCGAATAATTTAATTTATATATCTACGCGCTACGTTTGCATAGCATATACAATGTATTGCATGATGTATTTTATCAACAGAACAAAATTTACAAATTAGTGTTTGATGTCAGCAAATTTACAAAAAGAAATAAATTTTAATTTAGCTTCGACTTTGGCTTCGAAGACAAAGAAACGATGAGGAAAACGTTTATCGTGCAGCAGAATAAAATCGAGCGTAAGAAGTTTAAGGTTGATAGAGGAAAACATATATATTTACCATTTACACTCGGAAAATTTTAAATATAAATAAATTTTTAAATATTTTAAATTTTACTTATAAAAAATCCTCGCACAGTGCAAAATATTTCCTTATCAATCAACATTATTAAAGGAAATCTAAATAGCGAATTCATACAATGAATAAAATTAATGTTAAATATGTTTGTACAAATTATGTAAACAATGGTCACAATGGTGATGGTATATAAAGATCACTTCATATGAATTTAAGCATATAAATATTAAGCTGGGTCGCGGGCCATACAAATAGAAAAAACAATTTCCAGTCAACCCACGAAAGTAAAGTTGGAATTGTTTAATGATGATCTGCAAAATATTTCGTCACTGGGTGAAGCCATCTGTGAGCTAAACGCTCCTGAAAATAACCCTAAAACTCATGTTTTCCGGTGTAATTTTTTTTTGTGTTACATTTTTTCTCAAAATTTTTTTTTCTGAAATAATAAACCCTTGAAAGCACTTTAAATATAAATTTTGATTCTTATCTTAGAGTAACTTATTGGTCGAATTATTGGACGTTTATAGTATTTTTTTGTGGATTTTCACAGTGACTACTGAAAACTTTTTCGAATTTGTTGGTAGTATTTCGAATACCTTTCGAATGATGCCTAAATGATGAAGATCGGATGGAAATTGACACCGCAGCACTCATTTTTGTAAAAAGAGTTTGAAAATGTTGGCTCTGAAAAGCCATCTCCTGTATTAAATTAGTTCACAAATATGGAGTCAGTGACGTCATTTTTCATCCGATATTCATCATTTAGGCATCATACGAAAGACATTGATTCCTCCTATTTATTTTTCGTTACACCTCTTACAAAATGTTTCCAAGAAATATGAGTTTTTAGCTGTCACCTTGAAAACACGGAAAAATCAATATAAACGCCCATAATTCTACCAATGAGAAGACAAGAATAAAAAAATTTATTTAAAGTTCTTCCAAGGGTCTATTAATTCAGAAAAAATGGGCAAAAATGCCACATAAAAAAGATTACACGGGAAAAACATGATTTTTAGAGGTGTTTTCACGTATGAATCAAAGTTGTCATTTCCTTAACCCATGGTCATTTGATCTTGAGCCAATCCAATTGTTAATTTAATTCATTTAATTAATTTTTTAATTGAATTTAAAAAAGAAATCAAATAAAACAATGTAAATCAACATTGTTTTATTTGATTGTAGGGTTGGCAAATGGCCACGGGTTAAGGTCGATTCATGACACAGAAAAAACGAATGAGCTATTAGATTTCTTTTTTAAATTCAATTAAAATTAATTATAAATAAAAAAATAATTTAGAGCCAGCGATCATTAGTTTTTTTTTCTGTGTCATAAATCAAAGTTGTCATTTCCCTAACCCGTGGCCATTTGATCTTGAGCCTTTAAAAATCTACAATTAATATATTAATCAATCCAATTGTTAATTTAATTAATTTTTTAATTAAATTAAACAAAGAAACCTACTAGCTCATTAGTTTTTTTTTTCTGAATGTCGTCATTTCCCTAACCCGTGGCCATTTGCCGCCCCTACAATCGAATAAAACAAATTTGATTTAACAAAATTAAAAAATTCTTAATTTTAGATTATAACAAATTTAATTTAGAGCCAACAACGGCTACCGCCATGTCGTTCGTTCGAGCAAACCCCAACAATTTCTTATAAATTGCTATAATTTGCATTTAAATTTGTAATAATTTGTAATATTTCCTCTGTTTGTCGTCGTCTGGTTGTTGGTGGGCCATTGTTTTGACAAACGTCTGTCTTGAGGTTGATGAAGAAATTGAAATTTATATTTAATGCGAGAGGGAAAAAACGCACGTCTCAACTCAACGCTGTCAGCCAGTCAGTCAGTCTCGCTCAGTCTAGTCTGTCATCATACGTCGCTTGCGATGTTGTGGTGGTGTAGATGGTGGTCGTAGCCGTGGTCGTGGTGTTGGTATGCCGATATCAAATACAAATAGCAAAACTTTTCTATCACATGTAACTGCAAATTGCAAATTTTCATATATCAACAACATCGTCATTATGAATTCAACAAGTGTTGAAAGTGCTTTGCCTAATGTGCATGTGCATTTTATTTTAATAGATATATTTTTCGATGAAATATTAGGGATGTCCATAAATGCCAAGTCGTATTAGAATTACTAGAATTAAAGAAATACACTTAAGTAGAAGAAATATATATTTCAGATTATAGTGAAATTCGTGATAGCATTAAAAATTTTCTGACGGTCACTAATTAATAGACAGCGGATTGTTATGTTATCATAAAATCAAATGATTTTCATAATAAAAAATGTTAAAATGTCGATATCAACATTTTTACGTTAGCATATTTTACATGGCGATGTGCATATTTTGTGTGCATGTTGATTAAAAATGGAATTTGCATAAGAATCCGCTGTCTACTAATTAATATTTTGTGATCTACAATGATTGCATTTTGTCCTTTTATTACCTTATGAAATGCCCCTGGAGCCATCACCCTTTCTTACACCTCATAGTGTTGCATGTCTGCGTCTAATATGTATTTCTGTTTTGTTTGTTATTTTTAAATATAAATATAAATACATTTTTGCTACAAAAAATTTCATTTTTCTATTCAACATTAGATTTCTATTGTACTCTGTGGCACACAGATTTTATAGAATTCGTTCTATTTTTAGCCGCGCGTTTTTCCCCTCTCTCGTGCAACCATTTTTGTTGTTGTTAATTATTCAATTTGTTTGTCTAATACACATACAATAATATACAATACCACACAACTCAGCACACATCTCAGTTGAAGATGATGAAGACATCGTCAATCAAGTTTGCGGTTTTAATTCATTTTAAATTTAGATAAAACAGATAATTTGAGGGAAGTTTTTTTGTGTTCATTGCACAAGATAATTTTGAAACTACACTGGGCCACAAAATTAACTATTTTTTTATTAAATAAAATTAGGACATATAAATATGAAAATGACATTTTAAATTTCGTAAAGTTATATTTTTACTAAATGTATTGGTGCTGCCAAAAGTCTGTTTGATTACACAAGTTTACAACGATCTTTTCGAAGGACTGTGTATAACATTGAGGTTCATAAGTTTGTAACACATTATGTCGGAACGTGATCGTTATACCAGCATTACAATAGAAATAATGGGGGTTCCATTGATATGATAAATGATTACAAAAATTATCCACAACATTTTTTATTGTTGATTTTATGGAACACAAAAAGTAAATTGTTAGATCTAATTTTTAGCACGAATGGCTAAGTGGTGATTCCATTGGAACGGGTGTGACACTTTTCCTTAAATATGTTTAAATATCTGTCATATTCATTGACTGAGATTTTTACTATACTGCCAATTAAAAACGTCAGGTTAATAGGAATATTATTGCAAACATAAATATGTCTTAACGTTTTAAATATTGGAGATATTTAAATATATAGATAGACAACAAACTAGAGCGTCACGGGTGTGACCTTAGCTTTGAAGAAAATCTTGAGATATTAATTATTTTCTTGAATTCTGTAATGTTCTTCCATTACGTGACTCATTTCATTTTTGCTTATAAAAAGAGTCGTTCATATACTTTCTTCTAAAGCATACATTACCGACATCTCCTTATGGATATAGGAAATATAGGATTAACTTAACTTGTAACGGGTGTGACATTTTGACAGAAATTCTGTTACGACACCAGTCTATATCTAGAAAAGTAAATGATCAGACCTATTGTTGCTATTATTATTTTTTTAGATATAATCAAAAATATGTATTAGGAGAATAATAAAAAATGTGAATGAAATCCGTAAAAACTAGTTTGTTTTCTTTCTGATGACAAACAAATTCCCTCGAAAAATGGACTGAAGTTTTGTAAATTTTCGTAATTTTAAAATGTAACAAAAATTATGTTAATGTTGATTTTGGATTGCTAAATAAATATACCTTGATAAACGTAAACGCATGTGATCAGTACCATTTTTTACGGGCATCTATCTGACCGTCTTGGTAGTTGATAAGAAGTTATTAATATGAACAAGTGAAAAAGGCGTTAAGTTCGGCCGGGCCGAACTTTATATACCCTCCACCATGGATTGCATTCCACAGAGGCTGTAGATTTTCGTAGAAGTGCAGTAATATTACAGGAAAATATCATTTTTTTAAAAAATAATTTTATAAATTAATATAATATATTTATTATTTCATACCACGCTTATAAGGTAAGGCTACCAATAAGTTTACACTATATATATCGAAATAATACTTCAAGTCAAATTAAAAAAGAAATATTTACATATTTATATCTTCAAAAAAGCTTAAATACCATAAATATTGGTAGATAGTGGTTGCTACAATTGGTTGTATTTCCATTCCATTTTAAGTACAAATTTTGAAAATCCATTATTTTACGTACATAGTACAAACTAACCTAATTTAATGATTCAACCAATTTTTTGCGGTAAAAGTAAAAAGTACGAATTTGGAAAAATATTTTTATTTCGCGTGTCTATGCAGTCAGAGGAATGTATACACTGAATTCCATGATTCTAGCTGCTGCCATTTGATTGGTACCATTTTTATCCCCTTTTTCCCATTTTATCCCCTTAAGAGTACGACTTTCAAAAATATTTTTATTGTACGTGTCTACGCAATTAGAGGGATTTACACACCGAATTTCATCATTCTAGCTATAGTCGTTTAGTTGGTACTATTTTTATCCCTCTGTACCCATTGTTTCCCTTGAATGTACGAATTTGGAAAAAAAAACTTTTTATTTTTCGTGTCTACGCAGTCAGAGGAATGTATACATCGAATTTCATGACTCTAGCGGTCTTTTGGTTGTTACTATTTTTATGCCCTTTTTCCACTTTAACCCCAAAAAGTACGAATTTCGAAAATTCCGTTTATTTTACGTGTCTATGCAATCAGATGAATGTATACACCGAATTTTATTATTCTAAGTGCAGCCTAGAATGGTTGGTACCATTTTTATCTCTCTATTCCCTATTTTTAGTCCTTCGTTCACTTTCAATCCCAACCGATCTACGACTATAAGACGCATTTATGGAAAATTTGGACTTCCTAGCTCCTTTCGTTTATATGCTAGCGTGCTTTCATCAGGCGGACGGACATGGGTAGATTAGAATTTTATGACGATCAAGAATATATATACTTTATAGGGTCGATATTTCAAGGTGTTACAAACGGAATGACAAAGTTAGTATACCCCCATCCTAGAGGTGGAAGGTATAAAAAGAGAAATTTTGATATGCTGCTGATTTTTTAAATACATACGTACATTAGGCGGGGTAGCGGACCATACAAATGGAAAAACAATTTCCAATCACCCCACGAAAATAAAGTTTGGATTGTTTAAAGATGATTTTTATTTCGTTCCTAGATCAAGCCGTTTGTGAGCTCAACACCCCTCAAAAATATGTTTTTCCCGTGTCATTTTTTTCGTAGCATTTTTTCCCACGATTTTTTTCTGGATTTATAGACCCTTGGAAGCACTTTAAATATAAATATTGATTCTTGTCTTAGAGTAACTTATTGGTCGAATTATTGAACGTTTATAGAATTTTTTGTATATTTTCATATTGACAACTGAAAACGTTTCCGTTTTTGGTGATAGTATTTTATGAAAAGTAAATAGCTGCAGTCAATACCTTTCGAATGATGCATAAATTATGAAAATCGGAAGGAAATTGACGCCGCAGCGCTCTTTTTGGTAAAAAGAGTTTGAAAATTTTACTTTGAAAATACATCTCCTGTATTAAATTATTTTACAAACATGGATTCAGTGGCGTCATTTTTCGTCCGATATTCATCAATTAGGCATCATTCGAAATGTATTGATTCCTTCTATTTATTAAATCAAACTAAACGTCTAAGACAAGAATTAAAATTTATATATAAAGTGATTCTAAGTGTCTTCAGATTCAACACAAAAAAATTACAGGGGAAAAACATGATTTTTAGAGGTGTTTTCAGGAGCGTTTAGCTCACAGAATGCTTGATCTGGGAACGAAATGTTTTGCAAATCATCATTAAACAATCCAATCTTTATTTTTGGGGGTGACTGCAGTGATCCATCCTGATGTACATAAATTTCAATTTTAAATCTTAACTACTTTCGGCTTTCGTGAAAAAAGACTTTCAAATGACGGTCGTTAATATTCATGTCTTCAGATTAAAGTCCTTTCCGCGAGATTTTTCTTTAAATTACCTTCAAATAAGAATTTTTTCAAAAAGATTTCGATTTAAAAACAATATCCTATTTGCCAGCTTTCATTTTTTTAACATGCTAACTTTTACATACTTTTAACAGAAGATTACCTTATAATACCTTGACTGGGATTATTATGCCAGCCAACCAACTAACCGCCCAACCCTTGTATGTCCTGCGACGTACCCTTCCTCAAATCTGAGACAAAATGTTATGGGCTAAATTTCAAAAGTCATTTTCAATAAAATATAACTCCTAATAGGTTTTCATGCGATTTTGTCACGTAGTAGTTATGACAAAAAATTCAAACTTCATTCATACTTCCCCCTTTTTCCTGGGCCTTTAAAACACTTCCCCACCCCCCGGGCAGACAATGCCCTGTCGGAAGGGTAGCCAACCAACGTGGCATACATTGATAAGTCGACTGCATTAAATAGTCACGTGAGAATGATTTTGTTCTTCGGCGGAACATATTAAAAGTTTGTGCGCCAACATGTGCGTCGTCGTAATATTAAATTTAGGGCACACGAAAAAAAAACGAGCGAACGAAATGCGCAAAATTATTAGCCCAACAATACCAATGTCAACTTAAGAAGAGGCAGGACGGCTTTCTTTCTTTCGCCCCCAAGTCAAGGCTTAGCGAATTGATGGACGGAAGGACGGAAAAGGGCATCCAACAGATGAGCCCTTGAAACAAAAAAAAAACAAAACAGCAATAACTGACAGACGACACACTCTCATACCAGGGATGGAGTGTGAGTAGCAGCAGCAGCAGTTTGTGTTGTTTCGACGTCTGGCTGGGTGCGTGCGTGCGTTACGTGTACACATACGTGCACACATGTGCGTGTAAATGACAGTAATGTGAATGTGAAATGTATCCTTGTGAAATCCTTGCGTATCGATGAACTGCCAAAAATGTTGCCTTGAATGGTGGTCGTGGCAACTTCAATGTCGATTTTTATGGGGATTTAAATTTTGATTTTGCCATTAACTACAAACCCCCCGGATTCTAAACATCGGCTTTGGCAACGCCATCGTACCTTTTGTTTCTTTTTTGTTGCATGTTTTTGCGAAATAAATTTCGTTTCTGTGCGTTAATTCGCCGTATTATTGAACAGAAATTTCCATTATTATTGTCTTTAAGGGTGGTTCTTGTTTGTTGTTGCTGCTGTTGTTGTTGTTTTAGGAACGTGATTATCTGTATTTTATGCTCGCACTTAAATCCCTCGTATGTGCAAAGGTATTTAAACGATGGTTGGAGTCATTGTAATGACTTTTGTGCATAGGTGTGGGGTGGGGTAGGAAATCACATGTGGAATCTATGAATCCATGAAAAACGTGATCGCAAAAAATCCATTCCATTGAAATTTATGCATTTTCAATCTTAATTGCATCTGACAAAAATAAACACTCATACATTACGAGATTATTATTGCAGAACAGATGGCAAAAATGGTAATTCCATGAACATAAATTAATTTTGAAAATTTTCAGTCGTTCGAACCGAGTTATGTGTGTGCCATGAAGAATGGAAAATCCGAAATGCTGTTAGATAATAACAAACCCCAGAAAAATACTCCCGAAATTAAAAATGAAAACAGTACCGAATATGTACTATGGTTTTGTTATGAAAATGGATCCAATTAAAAAAGGACACATCATATTAAAAGAGGACCAAGAGGACGTGACCTTCATTGTGGGCCCATATAAATTAATACGTAAAAATTTCTTGCAGTTTTTGGATAACTATTGTCTAGTCAGTCTAATATAAAAATACTTTTGTGGCAATTAACATCATCTTCGCGAGAGATAGCCACAACCTCAAATCGGTCATGTCCATTTTGACTTTCGCTGGAGCCGGCATACAGAGGTATTTTGTTGCAAAAAAACACTTTTCCACAATTAGTTTTCAAAAATTTAAGCGTTTTACTTACAAGAATCCATAAGTTGTTTAGTAAAAAGTAATATTTTGTATGAAAAAATCATTTTGATTTACATGGAACTTTTTCATTTTGTTAATTTTAAACTCTGTGCAAAATTTCAAGACCTTCGAACCAGAACGAACAATTTTGTATGAAAAAATTAATTTTTATTTATATGGAAGGTGTGTCTGATTCTGATGAAATTTTCGAAATAATTTAATTTTGTTAAATTTAAACTTTATGCTAAATTTCAAGACATTCGGACTGAATCAAAAAATTTTGTATGAAAAATTCTTAGGACCCAGGGGAAAAAATATATATATATGATGGTCGATTTGGATAAAACTTTGTATTTTTCTTAAGTGCGATAAGAAAATCCAAGTTTCATCACTCTCCGAACACTTCTTATATGAAGTGTCATCCCACTGTGCGGCATGCTGATGGTGGATGATTGTTTTATGTGGATGATCAAATTTCTATGGAGGGTGAAGTAGTGTCTTCAGACACCGATTTTGATCGATCAAATCACTCGGAAAGGCCTTCCAAATCCAGTCTCCCTAATATTAATTTCCGATATCTCGTCAATGTCGCGATGTAGTTCTTTCCCGATGTAGTTCTTTTCCTGAACTGTTACAGGACAAGTCCTAGGACTAATCCTTGGTGGGAAACCAAATATATGAAAATGGCCGTTCCCTTTTGCATGGGTTTTTCATTGGAGGGGTGATTTGACGCCTTGGCCTTGTACGCTGTCTGTTCTATACAATATGTCTTAGAAATGGTCTCAAAGGACATGACTTGGACCATACCTCAAAAGACATGTCCGATATATTTTCTATACAATATAATAACATTAACTAAATTGTTGCAAATGTTTGCATGTATCATCGATGCAGGTGACATCGATATCCCTCATATATTACTTTTTACCGAATGTGTAGACAGAGATATCAGTCTGTATAACTCCTCAATGTAGATGTTATGGGATCAGATATTAGAGACAAAAGTGTAGCTTGTTTGTCTATAATGATTCTTATACGTTATGCCTAAAAAGTAATAGTTCCTTAATTGCGAGAGCTTCTTCTGAAAGACATCGGGACATCGAAATGAATATGCTATGACGTCTCAAAGTTGGCCACCAATCGTTGCAGAGTAGACACTGAAGAATCACACTCCGTCTCGCGAAAAATGAGCATAACGAGAGCAAAGTTTGCATACATCTTTGGCAGAAACGTTTTTGGATTTGTTTTGATATTCCTAATCTGTGACCTAGTAATTATAGCACCCATTTTACTGGGCAAATATAAATGCATGTTGTTCGAAATGAATATTTTTTTACCCTAAATAAAAATCGAAATATAATATTTTATTTACGATTTATTTATGGTACAACGAAAAAAAAATAGAAAATAGAAAATAAAATAACGTAAAAAAATATGAAATCGAATCAGTTTCGTGGTGGGACGAGTGAGCGAGTGGGACCTGATACAGAATTAACGCGCACTACTTTTTTTGTTGCTCTAAGCCTGCTCTATAAACCACCTCTAGTCATATTTGGCCTATAACTCACATGGATAATTATAAATCCTAAAATCCCTTCGGCAAGTATTCTTGCCTATGGTCGAACATTCGTATTGATATCAGACGGCATGTTTTAATAACTGTGACTGGATAGTAAACAACATACTTGACAGACGTTACCAAAAACATCATTCCCAATTGAAAAACCCTTTACATACATATGATAATCTTAAATTTGTTAAATATATTTTCGAAAGGACTAGTGATTGCAGTGCTGACCGACCAGCGCGACAAACGAAGCGGAAGGAAACCAAATCACTAAATATTCTTTGTACAGGGTGGCTGATGAATGATCCTACATTAAGAAACTCAAATAACTTTTTTGTTTAATTCATATAAATTATGTTTTTATTTGTTCATTTGACAACCGATACATATTTAGTACAACTTTTTAACGGGTTTTAAAAATAATAGAATTTAAATGACATCCATATTCGATGATACATGTGCAACATTCATTATTCATTACTTCCTGCAGAGTTGCAATAAGAATTGTCTCAATTCTTGTTCGAATCCTTTGTTTTAAATCATTCATTTTTTTGATTTGTTTTCATAAACTTCCTGTTGAAATAATCCCACAAGAAAAAGGTAGGTGCAGTGAGGTTAGGAAACTTTGGAGGCCAACGAAATGTCGAGTTTCTAGAAATCAGCTTATTGGGGATCTAGCAGGACCTGGCTATGTGACAAGTCGCATCATCCTGTTGAAACCACACACTGTTGAAAGGGGTTCAGTTTCGATGCAGTTCTACAAAGAAAACACTCCTTTAACAGAAGCATTAAAGTAGCAGCTTTCATCAGCCACCCTGTATTATGTGTCGCATGGCAATTTTATCCATGACTTCAGATCAAATTGACTACACACACAACATTCGTTTTTGGCTTGCGGTCCGAATACAATTTATATAAAAATTTTGTATTTGTTTTTGTTGCCTTCTGTCCTCAATTATTTCTCCAGAAGTAATATAACCTAGTCTACAAGTTCCAATAATGTATTCCTGCTAATATAATAGATCACTGTCGTAGCGGCGACAACAAATGGGAAGTGGACAACAAATGGGAGTGGAGAGGAGAGTCTTACACTTCTTATACGACGGCCTAGTTGTAATAAACCCACGAGGACACAGGTTCCTCGAGAAACAAATACTTCTCAACATTAACGAGGTATTGTTGAAATATTTCAACAATTCAGAATGCAAGTGATGCTGTCTTGTGGCAGTAATTGCAGCTCTTGTGACCACGCAATCCAACCAGATAAAGAAATCACTTGTCCGCATAGCGATTTAAATTTATCATTAGACAGACAACATTTCCTGGCAGTTTTCTCCTGGCTTTGTAAACTTTGCGGCGGAAAATAAGCCCTTCAAATTCCTAATATTGTCTGAGAGACTTAAAGTATGTTTTTCCATTGAAATTGTTTTCATTTATAAATTATTCAAGCATATTAATGAACTTGGGAAAACTTTCTCTCTAAGCCATTGCACTTAGCCAAGTATATAATCAAAATTTATCAGGTTGTGTTCTGCAAGCATTTTGTAAACCGCTGTTTATGCAGCGCATATCCTTTACACAAGATGGTTGGTGTTAGACGCCACAACCAAAAACCTTCATAATTCATTCTACTCCCTGTCTGTGTCTATGGAAGGGATCGGTGGAGGGGTCTGTCTAGCCTGTCATAAACTTTGGGAAAAGTTGTTCCGTCAGTTTACAAGCAGCAAAGCAAAATCCTACTCTTCCGCTACAAACAAAAGGCAGCAAAGCGCGCGTCAATTGAGTGTTAAATATTTAATGGATTTTCCATTGGCTCGACGAAACAAATACAACAATAGCGACAGCAACAGCGGCAGCAGAAAAAAGGAAAAGCTACAAATACCAACTAATCGATTTGACACATTTCACATGTATGAGTAAGTGAATGGTTGAATGAGTGAGTGCGTGTTCACAACACTGTCCGTTGATGTAAGCATGTGTCTGTGTGTGTGTGCGAGAGAGAGAGTGAGTCCCTAAGTCCGGGTGTCTGCATTGGGTACACACGAGTATGTGGTAATTAAAGTTTAAGCCTAATGTATGTTGTCGTAATTTTTGTGCAAACTCCATGTGTGTGTGACATCATCAGCAACAATGTTTGACGCTGTGGAATTGTTGTAAACAACAACAGCCAAGCGACGCATCCCCAGCACGTTGTAAATGCCGATAGGTGTGAGTTTGTTATTCTAGACAGTTTAATCTATTATGAATGTGTATGTGTGTGCGTGTATCCATCTAAGGTCTGCCGGCTGTATGTCACAACGAAGTGGGGTGCATAATTGCCAATGTGTGAATTGTTTACAATCTTTGTTCGTGTGTGTGTGTGCACGTCCGCCCGTCCGTCAGCTTTTATGGAAGTTCGCCGTCGATTGGTTGTCGCTGTATTGTTTTCTGGTTTTTATTACGCTCCTCGCCATATACATCACATACGCACACATTCACATACATGTGTCCCCCACTCCCCTCCCTGTACACTGTTGGACAAAACAATGTGCAAAGTGTCTGTCACACACACGACTATTTATTTATGTAGGAAAAACATGTGAAATTCATAAATGATTTATTTACTCGCATTTTTTTACAAGAAAGAAAGTTTGAAAATATTCGTATATAAGGACTTTTTCGAAAAAAAATCCTAACCCTTTTCAATGTGATGGAAAAAATCCTTTGCCACAATGAAAAATAAGACACTTCAAAAAGTGACATTTACATGAGATTATCGGTGATTTATTTTCTGTCATAAAATTCTTCACTTTTTCCATCATTTTCCCTAATTTTGTTTGTATTTTAGCTGTTTGTCCACATTTGCAATACCTTATTAAGTTTGAGAGAAATATATACATATGTATGTATGTATGCACTGGGAAGAATTATGTATATTCGTAATATTTAAGATTTTGTCATTTTAAACAATTCATGGCCAGCAAAAAACATCATAAACATAAACTGAAACATGCCTATTTCGGATATGTGTTTTAACCCATTGAGGAACATACATTTTTGGCCGAAAAGATTTTGGTTTTATTGTGATATTCGTTATATCCTCAAAATGAGAGCCCTAGATCCGCCTTGCCACCATTTTTGCGTAAATGCCAGGGATCCGAAATGAAATTTTGTACAAAAAAAAATAAACAAGTAAGAAGGCGTTAAGTTCGGCCGGGCCGAATCTTATGTACCCTCCACCACGGAGTGCATTCCACAGTATTACCAGCAAGTTAAAGGATGTCGACATAAAGTACAGAATCATATTACGAAAATTGTGATATGTTTAGGCACATTACTATATTTGATTACTATTTCAAACTATAATGTATACTTATGCGCACTGTTTCAAATCTACTACTATATATAAATACAATGCTGTAATTGTGAAAGTGAACATGCCGAAAATATTAGGCGATTGTCAGTCGCCATTAGGGAGAAGCATTTTCAGATACAGACAGTCACTTTGTCACTTTTTGGTATTATTTTCATAAGAATTCCATTCTCCTCCCAAATGTACAAATTTGGAAAAAACACCTTTTGTTTCGAGTCTTCATAGTCAGACCACCGAATACACACCGAATATATACAACATTTTTATCCCTCTTTTTCAATTATATCCTTTAAAAGTACGAATTTCGAAAAATCCCTCTATTTTACGTGTTTATGGAATTAGAGGGATGTACACACCGAATTTCATGATTCTAGCTGTTGTCGTATCATTGGTACCATATTTGTCCCATTTCGCTCGCTAAAACTTTCATTTTCTTTGTGGTGCTTCCAAGCTACACCATTTTTACTATCTAAAATCTCTTTATTTTACGTATCTACACAATTAGAGGGATGTACACACTGAATTTCATCATTCTAGCTGTATTCGTTTAGTTGGTACTATTTTTATCCCCTGTAGCCATTGTATCCCGTGAAAGTACGAAATTGGAAAAAAACGTTATATTTTTCGTGTCTACGCAGTCAGAGGAATGTCTACTCCGAATTTCATGATTCTAGCTGCTGTCATTTGTTAGGTACTATTTTTACCCCCTTTTTCCATTTGAACCCCAAAAAGTACGAATTTTGGAAAGTTCTTTTACTTTACGTGTCTACGCAATCAAATGAATGTATATATCAAATTTCATTATTCTAGGTGCAGCCGTTAGGTTGGTACTATTTTTATCCCTCTATCCCCATTTAACCCCTTAAAAGTACGAATTTAGAAAAACTAATTTTATATTATGTATCTACTCTATTAGAGGAATGTACACGCCAAATTTCGTGTTTCTATCTGTTGTCGTTTGATAGGTACCATTTTTATCCCTTTTTGTCCCATTTCGCCCCCTACAAATAAAAATCACTTTATGGTGCCCTTTACGCTATAAAGGGAATGCTCATTGCAAATATCAAGTAAATACAAGCTAATATGTTCAAAAAACATGCTGAAATACTCTAAATATTAGGGGTATTTTCAGTCCTTGTGAGGGAAAAATTTTTCCCTCTGGGATTTCGTCCACTTTCAATCCCAACCGATCTACAACCATAAGACACATTTAGTAATGTTTGAACCTCCTAGCTCATTTCGTTCGGCCGCTATCGTGCTTTCAACAGACAGACGGACAGACTGACATGGCTATATCGTCTTAGAATTTTACCACGACCCAGAATATATATACTTTATGGGGTCTCCGATGAATATTTTTTATTTTGCCATTTATATATTCAGTGCCAAAAATAATGATCTTAAAAATATATGTTTTAAAGCAGAGGATCTTATAGAATGAACCGTTTGTTGCCTCCTGGATTGGAGCCAGGTAGAGAATAACTGACCACTACAATTTTGTTGCTCCAATTCTCCTCTATAAATCACCTCAGGTCATATTTGGCCTATAACTCTATCAGGAAAAACCACAACATTTTTTGAATACAGCTTCTTTTAATTGTTTCCATTATATATTTCGTTTACAACGTTATGTTGAAACAATCTTTAAAATTATATCCCAGCATAAAATATCTCAGAAGATATCATTTGTAAATACCGATATTAAATTAAAAATAAATAAATGCTTGTAAAACGTAATCGGAAATGGCCAAAGTATTTAATAGGATTAAAGTATTCCTGCATTTCAAAATGTGCGTGAAGATAAATTTCGAATTTAACTAGCGGAGACACAAACCACCCATGTTAACAGTGGACTGTTAATGTGTTAACAGAGTTATGCTAATCTTGATAGAGGATGATAAGATTTACACAAAATCGGATCTGGAGAAGATATATTATCGAAATTCAAACTATAAATAGAAAACATATCAATCTCGACATATAAAGAGAGAAAATATTAAATTTTGTATTGCATATTTTTATTTTTTCAACATAAAAATTTTTTATTAATTTTTAACGGCAAAGTCTGGGTCCATGACTTGAGTACCAAAAAGTAGGTCTTCCAATGAGCTTTCAGAATATATATCCCACGTTTCCCAAAGTAATTTTTTATTATGAAAATACTCTGTTGCAAGTCTAAATTCTGTTTTTATACAAATATATGACCCCACTATGCGCAAACCGCTAGGTCTGGGTTCATGACTTGGGTACCCAAAAATAGGCCCTAATAATACAAAATGATTCTCCATTCCATTCTCCTATATCTATACTCATTTATTCTTTCTATATTTATTTTTAAAAGTTCTGATTAGAATTTTACTTAAATTTATTTTTCTTCTTCTCTCTTTCTAGGTAAGTGTCGAATATTGTACTTCAAAACATTCACCTGCATTAAAGTTAACATTTAACATATGCCTATATAATTTACTTCGGATAAAGTAATGTATCCTAAATACTGCGTGAGTATAATTATAATGGATGCATATTTGTACACCCAGTGACTTATGATATGAAAAGTATAGTAGCGATTTTAATCGCTTATTTATAAACGGATCACTGAAGATTCCTTGTATCACATGTTGGTCGTCACTTTTATACACAACTTAGATATGTGTGAAGGAAAACAGTCCTTTCTGGATTGGCTTACATTAATTAACTATATAGTCTATCATAGAATACTTGTGAAAAAAATAAATATCCTTTGTAGGACATGTTGGTCGCCACTTTTATTACAATTTATTGTTGTACAGGCAACTGCCGTTTTTGGTTCAGTTATTTTAATATATTGTAGTAATTTTTGCCTTAACCCAAATTTATCGGTGGACTACAGTCTAACGTATCATGCGTTCGTTATGCACCACTAGGGTTTGGGGTCCGGGAATTCCCGAATCGTCCACATTTTCCCGGGAATACGGGACATATTAAAAAAATAATTTATTTATTATGTTGATCAATAATTTTTAGATGTATTTCAAATTCATATATGTATTTATTTTGAAATAAAAATATCATGCCGACAATACTATGGCTTACATAATGAAAATTTTCTTGTTTTCCTAGAAGAATCGAGGTGAATATCTTCTTCAAGAACAATTTACTTTACATATGTAGCCAGAAAGAAATGGTCTAAAAATAGGAATACAATAAAAATTGTTCGCCTGGAAAATCTAATAGGAATATAAATATATGCTACGATGTCTTTAAATGACCCTTTGTAAGAATTAATGAATAGGCTATTTCAATATTTTTTTTATCAATTTATTAAATTAATATTAATTTTTTTATGTTTCTATTGTTTTTACAGTTTAGAATATTCCCCCTGTTTCTATAAAATATTTTTGTCCCCAGACGAATGAATATTCTAAATTAAATGCGTCATAACATTCTCCGCAAATTAGTTATTTGTTTCCTTAATCGTTTTCAATTTTAAATCTAGTGTAGGTGTCAGTCACTTCTACCTGCTATATATGTCCAATTCCGACGATTAGTCTACAACTTTTCAAGTTTATAATGAGAAAATGTAATTTATAATCGGAATATGTAAGTTCACGATGAGATGTAAATTAATTATAGGAGCATGATAATTCATAAACAGTACTGTAAATTCGTAATGTGAAATGTAAATTCATATTGAGAAATATAAATTCATAATAAGAACATATAAATTGATAATGGGATATATAAATACAAAATGAAAAAATCCAAATTGGTAATGAGAAAATACAAATTCTTATTCAGGAATATATATTCATAAAATATAAATTGATAATCAGGAACTCTAAAATTTATAATCGAAGCTATGTATGTACGTTTTTCTATGGATATTTTCGTAGAAACACATTTTCTCAATATGATTTTATATTTTCCCATTATGAATTCATATTTTCTGATTATGAATTTGGATTTTGTGATTACAAACTTGTATATTTCATTATGAATTGGTATGTTCCTATTATGAATTAATTGTTCTCAATGAATTATGATTTATATATCTCATTATGAATTAACATGTTCCTATTATAAATTTAAATTACCCATTATGAATTTATATGCCCTTAATATGAATTTACATTTCTCAATATAAATTTGTATGTTCCGAATATAATCTTGAAAAGGTGTAGAGTAAAATATTTGTAAAATGAAAAATAATTTGTAAAATATTTTGACAATAACATTCGTTTTTAATTTGTAATATGACAGTATTGAAAAAAACACACCAGTTATTAAATGTTGATATTTTAAACCATATTGAACATACCTATAAATAAATTACTTTGAAATTTTTCATTCCCGTTTTCCCGGGAAATGAAAAATGTCCGGGAAACCCCAAACCCTATGCACCACTAATAAAATTGGCGTCCAATTGACATCGGCTTTTGGCTACAGGCTTGACTACATGAAATATATATATTTCGTATTAATCACAGTGGACCTAGAAGGTCCCGAGCGAGTCTTGACTCGATCGCAAGTCCTTCAAACCATATTTTGTATTTTTCTCATTTTGCTGTCTTCTGCTACCAGAAATAATACAATCTAGCTAAAGGTTACAATAATGAGTTCCTTTTAAGATAATTTATTTATTGACATTAAGTGGGAGCTAACTACCAGTGAGACTTAAAAGCGACAACTTTTAGCTAAGGAGCTTTTGTGAAGCTGAAGACAAATTGTGAAGTCCCACATTATAGGATTTATTTTTATAGCAAAGCGAATACGTCCATGGACTTGAGTGAATTGAGTCATTCATATGTATAATTTAGAGCTGCACGTTGGGCACCATTATTTATGATATGGCCGCTGCACCTCAATTTGTCGTGGATACGAATTTATATTTTTATTTATTCACATATAAAAATAATACAAAAAATTGAATAAAATTGTTTAAATTGCGACCTATCTTCTATAAAGGGCAAATCAAAAGCTGCACTTGCTCTGAATTTTGCCCAACACTGTACTTGTACTTTGTGTTTCGTAGGCATGTGTAACGAGTAACGATGTGCTGTCTGTGTCATTTAGTAACTGGCACACAGATTGATGATGAATTTATGAAAAATTTGCTAATTATTTACACAAAATGTTTAATATATTAAAAATAGACATTTATGATTAGTCTCTGTTGTCCGTATCATCGTCGTTAGGGTCGTTATGGTTCGCACATACGCCGACATAAAAAAGAGGAAACATGAAAAGCCATTTTACGCGGACATATGTTCGGTCGCACGAACGAACAGTCATGTGTAATAAAATAGCTCAGCACAAACAAACATACAGAATATGTATGTGTGGATGTCTAAACATATTGTACATATCAATTTCCTTGTCATCACGGATTTACAAGCATTTTGCATTCACATTTAATGTGATTTAATGCGATTTGAAATTGCTGCTGTCATGTCGTTAACATGGTCAATTGTACTAAGCCATCGTCATGGCATGGCATCCGTGCATTGTTGTGCTGTATTCTAACAACTCTTTTAAAATAATTCAAAAAAGTACAGATACATACATATGTATGTATATGGACGAGTATTATTTGAAAGTGTTAAAAGGCTATTTAGGAAACTTGTTAACAAAATGTTATACAAAATAGTTGGCAATCCTTTCCTGTTGCACGAAATGTCCACGTTGATGAGCTGAAAATTGTCATGTTTTGTGGTATTGTTGTTTAGCCATTGGAGATACACCTGAGATATTGCGTGTTCGACAATCCTCGTTATTCTACTATATTACTCTATGGGAGACTATTTGTTGTTGAATGCCAACAGACAGAGGATAATCAGAAAATTGTTGCTCTACTATTTGAAATAATTTAAATGATTTTAATCTGTGTAAAGGTTGAAGGATTGTTGCAGTGGTGGGAAATGAAACTGCCATCGAAACAAAGTGGAACAATCAATTCTATGTGAGGGTACAACATTGTCCGCTTTTATACTTTTCATGAACAAACTGAGGAATGAAAGTATGGGTAAGTAAGTTAGTGAGAATAAGACCTGAGTGACAATCATTATGTAGTCCTTTCAGAACCATTATTAGCTAAAGAGTGATTTTTTTGAGGTTAGAATTTTCATGCATTAGTATTTGACAGATCACGTGGGATTTCAGACATGGTGTCAAAGAGAAAGATGCTCAGTATGCTTTGACATTTCATCATGAATCGTCTTACAAACGAACAACGCTTGCAAATTATTGAATTTTATTATCAAAATGCGTGCTCTGTTAAGAAAGTTCATTGCGCGCTTCCATTTTATGGTCAGTTTAATCGACCCACTGAAGCGGCTATTCGGGTTATTGTGACTAAATTTCGCACCAAATTTACATTGTTGGACATTAAACCACCAACACGCTTACGTAGAGTGCGAACTGAAGAAAATATCGCAGCTGTATCGGCCAGTGTTAATGATGACCACCAATTTTCGATTCGTCGCCGTTCGCACCAATTGGGTCTCTGTTACTCAAAAACGTGGAAATGCCAAAATTGGACTAAGCGGATGGACCACCTAAGACGCAGCCGCGGTCAACATTTAAATGAAATTATCTTCAAAAAGTAAATGTCATGGACCAATCTAACGTTTCAAATAAAGAACCGATGAGATTTTGCAAATTTTATGCGTTTTTTTAAAAAAAAAAGTTATCAAGCTCTTAAAAAATCACCCTTTATTTGTTTTAGTTAAAACAAATTTTAGAGCTGACTAAAAATTCTTTCTATGAGATTTTTTAAATATAACTCTGTAGGCTAGCTTCAACATTGCGTATTTGGTTTGTTGATATAAGCGTAGAATAGATTCAAATTGTGTGCTCCCACATCAATAAAACCTATTTGGATTTATAATTAATTAATTTAATTCATCTATTAAATACTTTATAGAGTCACACGGTGGGCGCCAAAATTCTATTGTGACATATATGACCAAATCGCTACGTTGTGGTATTTTTGCTAGCATACAAGGTATTTTTCGACTATTAATTTTTCAAAAATCTATAGAAAAGGGTTCGACTAAGAATAGAAAAAAATGCAGGGAAGTCACCTAATTATTGCAACACAAAAACTGATGAAAATGTTCATGAAACTCAGTAGTTTTAGCATTTTCACTCCTAACATTCTAATATCGGTTTTATTGAAATACAGCACCTTCTTTTTAATTAAAAAATGATATTTGCATTGCATTCGTAGTTTAGTAGATATGGGCGAATTAAATTGGCTTTATAAAATTCAGCGCTAGCAGTTGTCCTTCGAAAAAGAGAAGTTGGCTCCGTCGACCTCTGTCTTCTTACTGCTGCTGAATGAAACGAGAGAATCTATTCTTCAAATTTATGCAAAAAAATCCACCAACTTTTACCAATTGCTGAGCAAACCCTGTGAAAAATTTCAAGACATTTGGATCAAAACAAACAATTTTGTATGAAAAATTAATTTTGAGTTATATGGCCGAATCATTTGAAATGAAACATAAAATTTTGAGGGAAAATTCATTTTGCGTTACATGGGCGATATGTGATGGGCGTGGCCGATTTTGATGCAACTTTATATTTTCCATAATTGCGTTCAGAAAATACTCGGTGTAAAGTTTCATCACTCTACGAGTACTCCTTATATTTTTGCACTCAAATGCATGATGAATAGCTTCATCCCTCTGTGCGTTCTAGCTCTTCGCAAAATAGGTCGATGAAACAGCACGTTTGTCGCCAGCATTGTATTGGAATATATATGACCAAACCCCTACTTTCCCGCTCTTGGGAGAATTGATCGATGGACATCTTTATGAAGCCACACGTTGATCGCCAATATTATATTGGGATATATGTATATGGCCAAACCTTGTCAGAATTTATCGATTAACTTCTTTATGACGCCACACGCCCACACAACAACACTGTATTAGGATTTATATGATCGTTCTCGGAATTGCTATACCCATTCATATGAAGCCACGCGTTGGTCGCCAAAATCCACGAGCAGTGGGATTCACCGCAGTTTGCGTTGAATAGAATTTTGTAGGCCGGTTTATCGACAATAAATTGTTCTGTTATTCTCGGCCACATCTTGTTTGGATGTCTAACTATTATTTAAATATATTTTCATTCAGCTGCTATTTTAGACTAAAATGTAATGTCGATTACGATTTTGTGTGGAACCGAGCCTTTAGGCATTTATAAACCTTGGGGTATCATTATTATTCATAAAAGTGGTGCACAATTGAATAAACAGACAGCAGTTGTTGGCACTTTGGTCGCCAATATTCTAATGCATATATGGCCAAAATTCTAATTACATTCTCATTGATAAGTCCATTCTATCTGAAGCTACACGTTGGACGCCAAAATCCACGGCCAGTAACCAGTGATTCACCACAGTTTGTGTTGGATATAATTTTTTTAACATCACAATAAATTGTTTTGCTATTCTCGGTCACAGCAAGAGATGTCTGACTATTAATATATTTTCTTTCAGCTGCTTGATAAATTAAATCTTTTGATAAATTAAAATCTAATAAGAACTACGATTTATAATGCCGTTTTACGTGGGTGTGTCATTATTATCCACGATTCATACAAGTGGCGCCCAATTGAATAAATATACAACAGTCGTTGTCTAGAGGAAGTAAAACATTACAGGCATATAAATATTTTTTAATGTAATACCTTCGAATACCAACTATTTTGAAGAGCTTTTTCTTCTTACGAAGGAAATTTTGTATTTGTATAATGGAAATGAGGAGAACCACACTCAACTATACCCACTTTGGCCATATACGTAATTACGTATCAGTGGACCTTCTGTATAGAGTGATTGTACTACCATGTTGTCATCAGTCGTATATATTTCTTTTTTTGCAAATTTACATTTTAATGGAAATGGGGAGAACTACACTATATTATACACATTTGGTCCATACACGCATTTCATAACCTGTTTGGGGATAAGTCATGTTCTTATCAGCCGTATATATATTTATATTTTAGCAAATTTAGTTAGGCGTTAAATATACTCCTGAAATCCTCAACACAATGTTTGATCGATCTACTGATATTAGTTATAACCTCACGTTGGGCGCCAAGATTTGTTATGTGTTTGGTAATGGAAATGGAAATGAGGAGACCCATACTCAATTATACACACTTGTCCATATACGTATTTCATAACCTGTGTGGGGATAACTTATCAGTGAACCTTCTGTATAGAGTGCTTGTGTTACCATTATCAGCCGTATATATATTTACATTTTGGGAAATTTTCTTAGGCGTTATAAAGGGCATTAAATTGTATGTGTGTGTTGGTTGTGAATGTGAACCACATCTAATGTTTTTTTCTGCATTTCATTTGACATTTCTCAATTTCAGACAAATTCAATTTAAACCATGGAAAGATGCACAATCGGGCAACGCGTTAAAGTTATTCAAGCTTATTATAAAAATGGGCGTTCAAATCAGAATGCATATCGTGCACTTCGAAGAAAATCATCTTCAGTGATGAGGCACATTTTCACCTCAATGGATTCGTCAATAAGCAGAATTGCCGCATTTGGGTGAATGATAATCGAAGAGTGATTGTAGAAAAACCAATGCACCCACAAAGAGTGACTGTTTGGTGCGGTTTATATCGGTCCGTATTTTTTCCAAAATGAGGCCGGACAGGCAGTTACTGTGAATGGTCTTCGCTATCGTGAGATAATAACGAACTTTTTATGGCCCGAATTGGAAGATATGTGGCTTCAACAGGACGGTGCCACGGTGCGCGACAAATTCAATGGCCGTGTTATCTCACGTGGTGGCGGTGTAATTGGCCGATCATGTGATTTGACAACGTTGGACTTCTTTCTTTGAGGTTATTTGAAAGAAAAGGTGTACGTCGATAAGCCAGCAACAATTAAAGAGTTTAGATAATTCGGCACATTAACGGCATAGAACCTCAATTATGCCTCAGAGTCATCGAAAATTTGCACAATCGGATAGAGGTGTGCCGCCGAGGTCGCGGCGGCCATTTGGCCGATATTTTGTTCCATACATAATTTAACCATACCAAAAAAATATTCAAAATCAAGATCGGCCCTTCAAATGTAACCACCCTTAATATACTCCTGAAAACCTCACCAGAAGGTTTGATCGATTGTAATTTCTCCGCTGCATCTTTAGTTAAATCTTTATTTACTTATTCATATAAACTCACTGTTGTTTCGTATCATATGTGCCCTGAAAAAAAATATAGAAAAGCTCCTATAATTTTCCCGAGAAAATTCACTGGGTATAAACTTTGTCTGCTGTCATGAGTATGGGTGGTTTTTCTGGAAATACTACATCAAGGAGGCAAACATGCACGTGTTCTAGGTTAACATTGTCCGAGGAAAGTCCCTAAAAAAGTACCATGAAGTCAGAGATCGTATGTAGTGGACAAGTGGATTTTGCAAAGTCCACGGCATAAAAACACAATTTCCAACTCGAAGTTTTTATTTAATTTCTTTTCTTTGCATGGAATTAAACCGAAGATTTATTTTCAATTAGTTCAAGTACTTCGTTCTCTCTCCCTCGAGGAAATGCGTTATCTTTATCGTTAAGAAATTCCACACAACAACAAAAAAGGTACTCTGCAAATACAATTCCTCCACCGCGATGCCTAAATGAAGCCTCAGGCAGGCAGAATAATCGCAACAAAACAACAAACCAATAAAGAGCAGAACCGAGTCGAGACAAAGAAGGAGAAAGAGAAGAAAGAAGAAGAAATTGCTGTTCAAGTAGTTGGCATAAAATTAAGTCAGACGTCAATGATATAATTTCATTATCAGCAGTTCATTGGCATTACACACAAACAAAAAAAAACACTGCACAGAGCAGCACAGCACGAATGACGGATGACGACTGTGGGCATTTGACTGGTATTTATGCCATCATCTCCCTCCTCCCTCGCCTTTGCCATTGCCATCGTCATCCACCACCACCACCATCATCATCACATACCACAGTGTGTGGAGCATTTATGGTATTCGAAATATAAGTTCTCGCATATATGGCACATCTAACCGCAACAACAACGGCTTTTGAAAACAAAAACAACAACAGCAACAACATGTTCAATAAAATAAAATGAAATGAAAACAAAAAACAGACATACTTTCTAATACTCGCTGTACTACTCAGGCGAAGCAACGAGCGAACGAACGTTCATTTGTACGACGACGAGTATCGTACATTGTGCGAGTTTTGCTTTTACAAAGTATGGAATTTATTGAACAACAACCTCAACAACGCTCATCATAGGAAACAGCTCAGACAGCAACAGAAACAAAAACAACGCCATCAGCACAATAACAGCATTACACAGAGAACCACGACACCAAGAATTTAGGAGCACAGTGGTTAAAAACGAAAGGAAAGTTTTTTTTTGGACAAACAAGGTTACAATTTTGAACCAAAATAGAGTGAATCAAAAATTTTCAGATATCGCACATTAAAAGTGAAATCTGGCAGAACGGAATCTTAAAACCCCTTCGCCATGGGCTGTATTCCTCGGCATTGGCGTAATATTGGAGCACATTGACATTGCATGCAAGTACAGACCCATATGGTCAGGGCTGTGGAGTCGAGGCAAAGTTGCTCGACTCCGGCTCCGACTCCAGCATTTTAAAATGTTTCGACTCCTACTCCGGATGTTCAATCAATAATATTTAGTGGTGTATTTTTGTCAATAATTATAATAATGTATATCTTTTAAAGAAACCCCATTTTATTTTATAAAACAAACAAAAAAAGTATCCACATTGCAGCTGCTACTAATCCCACATCACGAATAATTTTCGGGTAATACCCAATCCTTTTCGTCTTTTCTGTATTTTTTTTTATTTCATCCAATTCCCGATAAAAGTTTTGTTTTTGTATTTCAACGGAATCAGTTCTTAACCTTTTACCCTTATTTTGCTCCAAACTATCGAAATACTTTTCGAAGTCGTCAGAAAGTGTGGATTCGTGAGATGGTATCGCACAATTAAGAACCATCTGGACTACAAGCTTTTTGCATTCTTTCTGCCAGTTCATATACACCTTGCCATGCCACTAAAACTTGATAATGGTTTAATAAAATTGTATTTAAAGGGTCAACATATATTCCCGCCAGTAGAATAGAATTCGTCATTATTTCCGTTTCTCTTCTAGTCCTTGAAGAAACAATATCGTTTCCAATTCCATTTTAAAATTTCTCCAATTTATTTATTGAAACCGCCTGGTTTCAATTTCTCGCTTTGATTTTTTTGGTTACAATATAAGGACCCTGTAAAGCCTTTTCGAAAATCAATGGCTTCATCCCAATATTTTTCTGCTACTGCGAGGTCATTATTGTCGAAATCGTTTAAATAACTTTTCATTTCAATTATATGTTTCAGCATCAACGAGTCGCTTGATCTTATAGATCCTCTTACAGATTCTCACAAACGAACGAGAAGCACAACTCACTTGCCGAATTTGCGTTTAAAAAATCGCACCAAGTAATAAAGTACACATGCCATCTTACAAGCATCTCATTGAGTTGCATGTGTATATGCCCAGCAATACTTCTGCCGTGCCAACGCTCATTTGTCTTAGTTTTTCGTTTGTATTTTTTTGGTCTGTAATCAATATTTGATTTGAACTGAGATATTGTCCTGGCTCAAGACCATCTCCTTATCTCCTTATAGAGGCCGGGTTTGATGTTGAAAAGTCGCTGCGAAGCCACCTGAAAAGACTTTTGACATGGTCGAAATCATGATCGTGGTAGTCTGCAGCCAAGTAATAAATGTCACCATGCCATTTGTAAATAAATTTGCATTCTATTAAATATAGATGCAAAATGGTCTTGAGCCAGGACAATATCCCAATATCATATTTTTTATCAGAAATTTCATAAATCGCAAAAACTAAAATTTTTTTGTGGGAGTTGGGCGTGGCATTGACAATTTTCATTTAATTGTGAACTCGATTGAAATCTCTGGTAATGATATCTATTAATATATATAATGGGTCGCGGTGCATACAAATGGAAAAACAGTTTTCAGTCACCCCATGAAAAAAAATGTTGGATAGTTTAACGATGATTTGGAGCTAAACGCTCCTGACAATACCTCTAAAAATTATGTTTTTCCCGTGTAGTTTTTTTTACGGTGCATTTTTGTCCAAATTTTTTCTCAGAATTAATAGACCCTTGGAAGTACTTTAAATATAAATTTTCATTTGAATTCAGTAAACAATCCAATCTTCATTTCTGGGGGTGACCGCTGCAATTTATTTTCGTGACCCATTCTAATATATATAAGTAATTTAGGACATTTCGCAAAGATTTTTTCATAGAAATAGTTTCTTGGGCTCCAGAGAGTGGGCGATTTGTATACAAAATAAATTGATTTCGTAGTTTCGTTCGAGTGACTTAAGACTCTAAGTATGTTTGGACCAAATTCTTTTCACGACATTTTAAGCAGTGTCAGTCATGTCCGTCCGCTGGCTGATTTACACGATAACTTGCGAAAAGAATTAATTAATTAATTAATTAAGGAATTAATTCAAACTTTGCACATAGTAATATTTTTCTCAAACTTAGTTTAAGTTCGAAGACGGGCGTAATTACAACGCCCCTTCTGGTATCTCCAACACAAATGAACAATATTCATATGCTAAATTAAAACTACTGTAAGTTCACATGGATATTCGCAATCACCTATATTTTATTATATGTTAAAGTTTTTTATCTTCCACACAAAAACCCTAAACTACCTAAAATTAAAGCTGTTATAACTTATATACAGATGATCATATTACTCAGAAATTTCACCTTTGACAATGCTTTTATAGACCTTGTATACACGTAGAATATGAGCGATATTGCTACACCCATTCTGGCACCTCCCACACAAAGTGGCATAAGCTTTGGTTGAAGTAAAACCGATATAATTTCATACGTTTAGACGAAATCAGTTTCAATTTGATATTTGAAAATGTTTTTATAATCACCTTAAACATAAAAAATATTTAGCCACGCCCCTGTCTCTATCCTAGGTAAAATGGAATCCTTCATAACTTCTATAACGATGTCTGTCATCACAACTTCATATTTGATCATATTTTTACAATTATTTACAAATGTGGATGCTGGATCCATTCCACAAACCTTCTGAGAGTGAAGGTATATATATAAGTCGGTTTAACCGGCTGAAAATTGCTTACTTGTTTAGATTGGACTTTAGTCTATTAGAAAAAAACCGAATCTTCTCCTATATTTTATTTTAATTTTTTAGAAAGTATCTAAATTTAAGACTAAATGTCACTAGTCAAATATGAATTACTTTTTTGCTGTTTTATTCTTTTACTTTGTTAATTTAAAGCTACTTTAAATCTTTCCAACTATTACTTTTTCTGGGCAATTTTCTGAAAGTAGCACTACTTGATATCTATAGATATTGATTCAGCAAAAACAATAGCTTAATGTTATTGAATTCAGTGCATCATAATCCATTGAGAAATAATCGTAATTCATTGTATTCTGACAACTTCTGCTATTTTTTGTCCAATGCTAGTATGAGGACGGAGCACTGTGCGTCGGCTAGACTTAATTGTCTTTCCCTTAGGACCAACAGACTTTATAAGGATTTATCGTCAATGGCTATGTCGTCATTTAATACCCTGTATGGGGATAACTCATCAGTAAATCTTCGGTGTAGAGTGCTTGTATTTCCATGATCTCATCAGCCATATATATTTATTTACTGTAGTCATGTACCTGTACCAACACTATTAATTTGTATTTTTAACCACTGTGCAACGTTACATATACTTAAAGCCAAACTACCAAACAACAAACAGACAGACAGCCAGCCAGTCAGCCAGACATACAAGTATGCGAACATACAAAACATAACAAAATTTGTAATAAACCACTTGATGGAACGACACTTCTCCTGCCATCGCCACTCAGGCCTCCCACCTCCACTTCTTCTCTCGCCTAACATTTCAACAACTTCAAGAGGGCAACAATGTTACCAAGGATGTTCCAGAAGTGAAGGGCTCTCCCCCCCTTGGCAGTTGGGGGCTTATGGCAAAGCTGTTTTAGAAAATTCTTTATATTCTACGCACATTACACGCTTATTTAATAAAGAAATTTCTTCTACATTCTGCTTTCTTGGCTTGGCTTGGTTTGTTGTTCGATTGCTCGCATTACTCGCGCATTCTGTTACATTTCAGAATAAAGATAAAGCGGTTCAGTTCATCAGTTTGCTTTCGGTTCGGTACTGTCGTTTTGTTTTGCTTTCCTTATCTACTCGCATATTTTGTCTTTGGCGTCGTCGTCATCGCTTGCTGCCGCCTGTCTGTGTCTACTCCTCTTGTTCTTGCTCTCCACCTCCCCCGCCTTGCGGCAATTAGTATTCAGCAAAGTTTGTTGCGCGATGCGTATAAATGTCTGAACTTTAAATAAAATTAACTTATCACAATATGATGTTGTTGATAAAAAAGCACAATGCAAAGTGGCAGTAGCAGCAACAACAAAAACACAGAATCATTAGAACAATTCTGCGTTATATACCCCCATTTCCTTCAATATGTCTGTTTCCAGTCATGTGGTAGATATATGAGTGCATATTAGGGTGTACTGAAAACTTCTCTTCGAAAGATAAGGATCAACCGAAATGTAATAAAACTAAATTTTTCAAAAATATGTCTGTTCTGAATTAAGTAAGCATTAAACAAAATTGACGAATTAACAAAAATACTCCGTAAACATTTTAAAAATATTTAAATGTATATTTGACTACAGAAAAATGCTGAGATACAAACAAAAATCTGAAAACTGACTTCGAAATTATTTTTATTATATTGCCTTAAAGTTGTCTTAATAGTTCAACTAAGAAAAATTCCCAATGTTGTTTTTTTCGCAGAAATAGTATTGTGGGCTTCAGAGAATGCCCGATATGTATGTAAAATAAATTGATTTTGTAGTTTCGTTCGTAAGTAGTTGAAGAAAGACATACAAATTACTTTTTCAGACGGAATTTTTATTCTTATACTTTCTGAATAGCTGAGGAGTGTTACGAATTTTGTTTTATTTCTAAATCATAAATATATTACTTTTTAATTAATTTTTAAAAATTAAGATTCGAAAAATTCCCAATTTTCGATGGCCACGAACAAAACGTAATAAAATTCGGTCAAATTTTTTCATAATAATTTCGTTTGAACTTTAATCTCTTAAAAAAAATCAACATCTTCGAGGATTTTTCCGACTCTATAATATTTTATAGAAGTGTCAAAGATTTAATTTTTTACTCGTTAGCCAAATTACTCTTTTGCTGATATTTTCTTTACTTAGTATTTTTGTTCTAAGGTAATTTTAAAAAAATTTAACTTGTTTTGTGGTATGAGATTCAAATATATGTATTTTTCTAATTTTGTAAAAAAATTAAGAGTTAATGGTATCAGAAGGACACTCCATAAGTTTCATGATGGTGTTCCTTGTACTTGCTCGAAAACAATTATAAACGTGATTGCTGTCGATATTTAAAATATTTAATATAAATATTTAATGGACGTAGAGTAAGTGCCAGGAACTCCATTATGACTCTTATCTTGCTGGCGCTAATATCTATTAATAAAAATATTTAAAAAAGTCCAAGAATTAATTTTTGGTTATTAAAAATGAATAAAATTAAAAATAATAAAACAAAAAATTAATTAAAAAAAATATACATATATATTTTTTAAAATTTGCTAATTCTATAGTTTAAATAAATTTTTATCAATTTCAAATTCGCAAAAAATATATGTTCACTTCCTACCAGAAAGAAGTTATGAATTTTTCAAAAGTTCCAAAAAAGTTGATAATATGTTAATGTCCCGTAACATTTTTCGAATATAATTTTCCTCAGGGGTTGTTTAAGGCCCAACATTTATGCCAACAAGTCCAATGAGACAACTCACCCTTTAAAGGAAGATATTTTGAAAGTCTGACATGTTGGACATAGTGCTGCCAGTGCAGCTTTCAATTATATTAATTTCTTTGTTTTCAAGGTTTTGATAAAATTAAAAATTTCCAAAGTTCTGGTGTTGCTTTAATCGTTGTTGTCCCACTATGCAACAACACCCAAACTACACCCTCAAACATTCTGGATGGAAGGAGAAAGGGGAAGCTTCTCACCTTCATTGAGTTGTTTGCGATATAATTTGCAAGCACTGAAAAATACACTGTTTATAGCCGACTTCGAATGGATATTGCATTTTCTAAAGAAGTTTTACAAGACATTTTAACCAGAAATGTCGTCACCTTAATTAGTTGAAATCGTTGTTGAAAATATTGGAAATTACGGGACGTATAAGTAATTTGTATTTAAATCACGCATAACACCCTATGTTAGGAGCATTATTTAGTTTATAAATAACTACCTAAACCCGCCCGCCAGACAAAAAATACAAACTAAAAATCAAAATTCTATTTCATATTGTTTTCATCAACATTCCTCTCAATAATAAATTTAACACGCTCAATCCACCCACAGGACTCTCGCTGACACAGGAGTGAAGATACTTGATTGCAGGTTTTAATTTCGTATGTGTGATGCTACGCCCATTTTTCCCATTCCATCCATTTCTTACAAAACTGGATATACCCAGACAATAATTTTTTGATAATAGGTTTTAGGTATAAGAGGTATAACGCCCACTACCGCCCATATTTTATTGTTATTGGATGCATACATACAAAAATTATCTATATGTGTCATAGAACTAAATATATTTGATAATAGGTTTAGGAGGGGCCACGCCCATTTGACCAATACCGCCGAACTTTCTCTTAACTGTGCAGACTAACACTCAATGAACTCTCACAAAATTTCGAGACTCTCGCTGGCAGACTACTTCCAATATGCCACTTTATATAAAACAACACAATTTGTGTGCCACGCCCACAGAAAATATCAAAAATTTATGTAGCCTATTTTCACCACCGTAAAGGTATGGTGAAAATTTGATGAACATCGGTCCAGTGATTCCTTATAGCTGCCTAATAAGGAACAAACAAATACAAATTCATTTTTATACATAAAGATTTTGCATTTTATATCTTTAAACGAATTGATCGACATTATTTTCCAATTTTCACTCTGAATTTATTGGACGTCGCACTGTGTTGCGGCTAGTGGAAAAGTAACTTTTTTCCGATTATTTTTTTCAGTGTTTTTAATGATGCAATTTTGTCACAGACATTCCAAGTAAACAAAAAACACATAAAGCTTATTTTGATGTTGGCCCGTTGATTTTTAATTGATTTTAGAAGTCAAATATAGAAAATGTTCACGAAAAGAGGGGATTTCAGGGCTGTATTCAAAATGATCTCATTTGATTTTGGTGACAGATATTTTGATTCGGAAAAAAATCTGCCTTCGGACAAGTATCTTCTGTAAAAAAAAGGAATGTTGTTTGAGACATTTTCATATGCACCTTTTTTAGAACGAAAACCCGACTAAAGGTCCATTTTTCCTTTAAATTTGGGTTAGGTAAGCAATATCTAAAAAGTCCCAGAGAGTCCCAGTTCCAAACCACTACAGAAATGTTACATAATTTGTTTTCAACGAACTGTGAAAAAATCAGCTGCCCATACCTGCCCTCCTGGGAGTTATAGGGATTTCAGTATATCACTCTCAGTATTTATTCCATAGAAATAGAACGGAAATTCTCGGAATCACTTATTGAATAATTTAATCATATTGGTTTTCGGGTGACAAAAATGAGCATAACTCTCTTAAAACTGAAGCTATTGACTTCAAACCGGTATCAAATTAAAGCTTTGATTGCCACCTTTCAAATAAGAAATGAAATAGATTTTGGTTTTTTTTATAAAATTTCAGAGTTTTTCAACAAATATCGAAAAATCATGAAAATTTGACGTTTATAATTCTTGTTCGGACCACCCTATAATTTATTTAAAAAACAATCTTAGGGTATTTATCAGAAATAAAAGAAGAATTAAAATATTTTTTTTTTCTAAATTTTTCGAAATTTTTTTTTTGACTTTTGTTGAAAATTTGACCCAACAATTTTTTTCGGTGTAAATTTTTTTTCACTCATTCTGTTTGGGATTTCATTCTGACCAATCTGTAGAAGTTTCTCATCGATACAATTAAAAATACAGTTTAGGCAATATGATTTCCAAAAAATTCCGCTTTCGCAACACTGTGCGTCGTCGTGTGTGCAAACTTGCATTTGGCCCAAAAGTGTTTTTGAGACTATGCTCGAAAACTAGCAAGTTCATTGAATGATAAATAAATGACAGATTTTACAAGACTTTTTATTTTACCTAATTAAATAGCATTAATTAGGTAAAATAGTCGCCAAATGTCTTAAACGATAAAGCAGATTTAGGCTACATTTCGGGGTTTTTATATTTAAAAAAATAAGCCGCCTGATGAAGGCTTTTCAAAATTGTCTTGAGCCAGGACAATATCCCAGTTCAAATCTTCTTAATATCCGTTTTCTAGGTACAAACAATAAATTAAATATTAGAAAAATATATTAACATTTTAAACGTGTAAACGAATTGATCTACAAAAACTGTTTATAAGGTGTGTATGATTTCCCTTCCTACTCTTTGAATTTATTGAATTTCATCGTGTGTGCAAACGTGGTCCTAGGGTATTTCTTGAGACTAGGCTCGACAAACGGAATTTTCAATAAATGTTTATGATTAGGTAAAATCCGAAAAGCCAACAAGTCTCAATTTCTTTCCATATAAAACAAGTTTATGCGGCATTTATATGGAGTACTATGGGTCGTATGATTAATTTAAATTTAAAACACGCATAACACCATACGTTTTTAAGGTACAATCTATAAATTAAATAATAGAAAAATAAAATTCTATTTTAAACGTGTAAACGAATTGATCTACGAAAACTGTTTATCACGTGTGTTTTATTTCCCATTCGACTCTTTGAATTTATTAGACTTCGTCGTGTGTGAAAACTTGCACCCATGGTCCAAGGGTGCTACTGGAGGCTAGGCTCGAAATCCGGCACGTTCAATGAATCCTAAATAAATGTAATTTGTAATAATTGAATTTATTTCTGTTCTTACATCACCAATTTGAGAATCTCTTGGCATAATTGAACATTAAAATTGAACGATATACTCGTCGTACATGTGAGTTATTCAAGTGCTCCCCCAACACAAAAGTACTGGCGTATTTGCATGACTGTGTGTACAGTCCTCTTCCTTCTCCAATACAATTGTGAAAGTCTCAAGTGTGCCTGCGCGTCGCGTCGTCATACAATGTTCGCCGTGTAAAGCCTTTAAAATGTAAAAGTTTCTCAAGTATTTTTGCATTTGTATAGAAGCGTATGTGCGTACTGCGATGAGTGTATGTCAATTGTTGAAAGTTTTCTGGAAAACAGAACGGAACGACTATTTAAAAAAAGTGCGTTTGTATGTGACATGTTTTTGAATTTTTATCATCATCGGCATCGGCATCGTTGTTAACAGCAGCAACACTAGAAACAGCATCGTCACCATCAACATCGTCGTGATCGGCATACATTCCAAACAGAAATTAAGTTTTTAGCATGAGTACCAAACAAAAGAAGTAGAAGACTTGACAGACATACATACATTGTTTCTACATTCTTCCATTAAGTGTGGTGCGAGGGGTCTTCGGCCACAGTCTGAACTCTTTTGCATGTTTGATAAATATGGTCCTTCGAGATGGCAAACATGTCATATGTTATAAAGTGGTGTTACAAGGAAATTGAAATTTGTAATTTTCGATTCTTTGAAAAAAAAACACAGCTTCCAAACCTTTCCGCAGCAACCCTCAGGAAAGTACTACATTACTCTTCTATAAACCTTCCGGAGATTAGGTTGGCTAGAGTTAAGGATCGTTCAATTACTTTACGATCTACCCTCGTACTTTATTCTAAAGAGTTGCCTAGTAAGTATGAATATATTATTTTATGTAGTACATGTGTTGTTTTTAGTTTAGCTTTTTTTGTGTCAACCCTCCCCCACACCAGTGATTTTTTTCTGCTCAGCTCTCGTTGGGATGACATAATAATCCATTTTGGAAATTCATTGACATGATATGAAATTATGCGTCTTCCTTAATTTCATGCTACACTTTGTGCTCGATGTACGGCGAGAGCAATGTAATGTTTTACTACAACAAGTACACCAAAACTCACATACATATACACAAGTCCATAATACTGCACTCAAGTACCCCTACCCTCCTACACGTGTAAGTAGCTCTTCATCATCATGATGGTGATACTCATGAGTTGATGCGTCTGGAATTGAATGATGGTTTTGAACATTAATATGAATTTCCCGCAACTTCCATGCTGAAATTGTTTTTTTTAAACGAGTGGTTATTTTTCTTTGAAATTCAAAAATTCTAGTTTAACTTCATGTGTGCAGACTCCCTGGCAACTGGCTCGGGCATCCGAGTGACGTCACATTTAAGCATATGCTCTGTCCAGAGATATTCTCTCGAAATTGCCTTACAATTTATGTAATTACAGTACATTAATGTTGACCCAATTTTCTCTGTTTTCTTGTTTAAAAATAGTTCATAGGGAAGGGGATGGGAACAGAAACAAGTAAAAAAGGCGTTAAGTTCGGCCGGGCCGAACTTTATATACCCTCCACCATTGCTTGCATTCCACAGAGGTTATCGGTTTTCGTAGAAGTGCAGTAATATTACAGGAAAGTATAAATTGTTTAATATAGCCAAACCAAAACAAATACAAATATTGAAAAAATAATGTTATAAATAAATATAATATTTTAATTATTTCAAACCGCTATTTATTTCAAATCAATAAATAAATATTCTTATATTTTTATTTTCAAAAAGGTTAAATACCATTGGTAGATAGTGTGCTACAGTTGGTTGTATTTCCATTCTATTTTAATTCCAAAAGTACAAATTTTGAAAGTCCATTATCAGACGTACATAGTGCAAAATAACCTAACTTCATTATTTTCACTTTTTATTTTGCGTGTCTATGCAGTCAGAGGAGTGTATACACCGAATTCCATGAATCCAGCTGCGCCCATTTGGTTGGTACCATTTTTCCCCCTTGACGTTTCTACGCAATTAGAATTTCACCATTCTAGCTGTAGTTGTTTAGTTGGTACTATTTTTATCCCTCTCTACCATTGTATCCCTTGAAATTACGAATTTCGAAAAATCCGTTTATTTTCCGCGTCTACGCAGTCAAGGGGATGTATATTTTACCCCCTTCTTCTATTTTGACCCCAAAAAGATCGGATTTGGAAAAATCCGTGTATTTTACTTGTCTATGCAATCAGAGGAATATATGAAAAGTATTTCATTATTCCAGGTACATCCGTTTGGTTGGTACCATTTTTATCCCTCTATTCCCATTTTATCCCTAAAAAGTAAGAATTTGGAAAAAATGCTTTTATATTATGTATCTACTCAATTAGAGTTGTCGTTTGATAGGTACCATTTTTATCCCTTTTTTGTCCCATTCTGATTCTTATTTGTAGGGGGTGAACAAATAAGAATCAGTTTATGGTGCACGTTTTTGCTATAAGGGGAATGCGCATACCAAATATCAAGCAAATAAATATACAAGACATATTCAAAAAACTTGCTTAAATACGCTAAAATATTAGAGATTATTATGGGTATTTTTAGTCCTTGTGAAGGAAAATTTTTCCCTTTGGGCCGATTTCGCACTGTTTCAATCCCAACCGATCTACGACTATAAGACGCATTTATGGAAAATTTGAACGTTATACCTCCTTTCGTTTAGATGCTAACGTGCTTTCAAAAGACGGACGGACGGGCATGGCTAGATCGTTTTAGAATTTTATGACGATCAAGAATATATAAACTTTAGAGGGTCTCAGATCGATATTTCGAGGTGTTACAAACGGAATGACAAATTTAGTATACCCCTCTACTCTAGTCTTAAGATAGGGGTTTTTCGTAATAAACCTCTATTGCATTAAAATGTGCATTAAAATGTGCATTAAAATGTGTTGGCGGCTGTAATGTCCAAGAGATTTGAATGGTTTTGTACAGACGTTATATTAAGCTGTGTAGGGTGGGCTTTTGGGCTTGCGGAATCATTGCGCCATGTACCGGAAAAGATGAGGTACTGCCGAACCATTATTAAATTAGAAAGTTCAACCTTTCCAATAAAAACAGAATTTTGAACAATTAATCAGTACTCTTGTTATTATAGGCTCTTCTAATTTAATATTTTAAATAGCCCACCCTATAAACGCCAGTACATGGCCCAATGATGCGGCAAGCCTAAAATCCACACCAAACACTGACTCGTTGTGGATGCATTGGCTTCTCAATAGTCACGTGTGGGTTCTCTGAACCCCACATGCGGCAATTTTGCTTATTGACATAGCCACCAAGATGAAAATGAGCTTCATGAAGGCTGAACTGAAGGCCGAGCTATTCTCTACAATTTTCCTCGTAAATTTCTTACAGTTTGCGTTAAATACTCACTACTTTGGAAGTAAGTTTTTTTTTATATTTCCCAATTTTGTTCGAGCGTATAGCGTCCCATTTTGCAAATGTCAAAGATAAACCTGAAAATGAAAATAAAAATTAATATTTGATTTGAACTGGGATATTGTCCTGGCTCAAGACCATTTTGCATCTATAGTTAATAGAATGCAAATTTATGTACAAATGGCATGGTAACATTTATTACTTGGCTGCAGACTACCACTATCATGATTTCCACCCTGTCTAAAGGTTTCATTCAGGTGGCTTCGCAGCGACTTTTCAACATCAAACCCGGCCTCTATAAGGAGATGATTCTCACAAACGAACGAGAATCTCAACTCACTTGCCTAATTTGCGTTTAAAAAATCGCACCAAGTAATAAAGTACACATGCCATCTTACAAGCATCTCATTGAGTTGCATATGTAAGTATGTGTATATGCAGGTATAGTTACCCAGCAATACTTCTGCCGTGCATTTGCATTCTATTAACTATAGATGCAAAATGGTCTTGAGCCAGGACAATATCCCAGTTCAAATCAAATATTGATTACAGACCAAAAAAATGCAAACGAGGGAAATAAAAATTAATGTTATTCTACCTTTCAAAGTCAAAGTAATCGGTAGTTCAAATTTAAAATGTTACATGGACCACCCTATATTTATATTATTTAAGGACAATTTTAAAAAAATCTCTTTAAAGCGCACTTGAAATTTGTTGCGCACATTCCTCTTTTAGAGTGAAAGCAGCAATAAATAAATAAAAAATAGGGACTGGAAAAGGACAAAAATGGATAAATTGGTACCATAATTATATGAAAACTGCTAGAAACATGAAATTCGTTGTGTACATTCCAGATTAGCTCATATCTAGTGATATAACCCTGTTGGAGTTTTTTGCTGCCCAAGGAGACAAGGAGACTCACCATTTAAAGGAGGATATTTTCGAAGTCTGACATGTTGGTGCCAGGATGCTCTTTCAATTGTACTCATTTCTTTCCTTTCAAGATTTTGATAATAAAAATTCAAATTTGCGGTTTTTTTAATCGAGAAGTAGTCTCACTATGCAACAATAGCCAATCCTTCAAATATCCCGAATAGAACCTTCATTGAGTTGTTTGCAAAATAATTTTACATGCACTGAAAGAAACCTACTGTTTATAGCCGACTTCGAATGAAGATTGAATTTTCCAGAGAAGTTTTTCAAGGCATTTTTTTAACAGTAAATGTTGTCAGCATTATTTACTTGAAATCATCGTCGAAAATGTTTCTGTATCCCTTATGAAACGGCGTTTCGCTCTATTTCTGTGGAGTAATATGGGTCGTATAAGTAATTTTTATTTAAAACACGCATAACACCAGATGTTATCAGATCAATAACATATAATTAGTAAATAATTTTGCATTTTAGACCTTTAAAAGAATTGATAAAGACAAACTGCATATCACGTGTGTTTTATTTTGCAATCTTCTCTCGGAATTTATTGGACTTCGTCGTGTGTGCAAACTTGCATTTGTTGTTGAAACTAGGTTCGAAAAGTAGCACGTTCATGGAATGCTAAATAAATGACGGCTTTCATGAGACTTTTTATTCACAAATATCGCCAGCATTAATTAGGTAAAATAGTCGCCCGAAAACTCATAATTTCTTAACCCATAAAACAAACCTCTCCTAACTTCTTAACCTCTTTTAGAGTGAAAGCAGCAATAAATAAATAAAAAAATAGGGACTGTAAAAGGACAAAAATGGATAAATATGGTACCAATTACATGAAAACTGCTAGAAACATGAAATTCGTTGTGTACATCCCTATAATTGCGTAGGGATAAAAATGGTAGCAAACGGCTGAACTTTAAATCATGGAATTCGTTGTATGCATTCATCTGAAACAAAGAAAAAGTTTCGAAATTTGTAATTTTAAGCGGAAAATGATGCAAAGAGAAGTAGTGAAATTCGGTGTGTGCATTTCTCTAACTGCGTTGACTCGAAATATAATATATAATATTTATATATATTTCGATATTCGTTCCTTTAGGATTAAAACGAGATAAAATTAGTACCAAGCAAAGGTTTGATGCTAAAAGCATGAAACTTAATATTGACATTAGTCCACCTGCGTAGCACGCAAAATAAAAGTATTTCTCTAGATTCGTATTTTCTAGGTCAAAACAGTAGAATCATTAAATTAGGTGTGTACAATGTACAATGTACACTGTACATTCCACTGTCGACGCAAAACATACTGAATCTTCACCATTAGTATTTTTCGTATCAAAATGGTACGGCCATTTGGTCTGTAGCTGGAATCAAGAAATTTCAGCTGAGGGAATGAGTGAATAATGAACCGTCACATTTTGTAAACGGTACACATAAGTATGCCTTATAAAGGGTGATTTTTTAAAAGCTATAGGAAAGAAAAAAACACATAAAATTCAGAAAATTTCATGAAATCTTTATTTGAATCGATAGTACGGTCCATATAATTTAATGTTTGAAGATTATTTCATGTAAATGTTGACCTTGACTGCGCCTCAAATGGTCCATCCGCTCCAATTTTGGCATTTCCACGTTTTTGAGTAACAGAGGCCCAATTGCTGCGAACGGCGACGAATCGATAATTGATTGTCATCATTAACACTGGCCGATACTGCTGCGATATTTTCTTCACTTCGCACTCTACGTAAGCGTGTTGGTGGTTTAATGTCCAACAATGTAAATTTGGTGCGAAATTTAGTCACAATAGCCGAATAGCCGCATCAGTGGGTCGATTAAACTGACCATAAAATGGAAGCGCGCGATGAACTTTCTTAACAGAGCACGCATTTTGATAATAAAATTCAATAATTTGCAAGCGTTGTTCGTTTGTAAGACGATTCATGGTTAAATTATATGCCAAACTGAAGATGTTTGACAGTGAAACAAAGCACGAAACGTGCGTCAGCTGTTTAAACCAGTGTTGCCAAAAAGATAATAGCTAAAAAATCACCCTTTAGTTTGAAATATTGAACAAACATCGTAATGTTCATAAAAAATTTCAAAATTTTCCTAATATGCTTCCCCACTTCTATGTAAAGTCGACTTCCTCCAATCTGCTCCTTAGGAGAGTTATCGTGTACACCAGCCAGCCGGACGGACATGGCTCAAACAACTTAAAAAGTCGTGAAATGGATTTGGTCCAAACATACTTAGGGTCTTAAATCACTCCTTCAATGCGTTACACTTTTTTCTGTCCCAAATGATATACTCTGTAGAGTGAGGATATAAAAAGCATTACTTAAATCGAGGACCGCCTCCAACTTGATCGTCGTGGTGATTTGTGCTTAGTGACTGAAAAATAAACTAGTAAATCAAAAAAAAATTCTTTTTTCAAATCCATGCTTTATGCAAGCAGAATTCTATTGGGCCTAGAAATTCTTTTTTAGTTATCTTTTGTAGAAGGAAAAATTACTGTTACGTTTTTAAATATTTTTTTATTGTTCAAATACCGTTATCAGGAGCAGAAATAATAGATTTTTAATTTGTGGTTTGTATGGGAGGTACCACGCCCCTTTGTACAATCCCGCCCATATTTGCAGCAGCACTTACAACATACACACCAAACCGACGTACCAAATTTTGTTTAAATACCGTTATCAGGAGCAGAAATAATAGATTTTTAATTTGTGGTTTGTATGGGAGGTACCACGCCCCTTTGTCCAATTGGTCAAATTTTTCCATTTCCTTGTATTGTCATCGAAAATGATTAAGTGTGCAAAATTTGAGCAAAATTGGTTGAGAAAAAAGCTTTCAAAAATTGATTTCAAATTTTGTGGCACACAAACATATATAGAAAGTAACCTTATATAAAGCATGGAAAAAACAGCAACATTCCCGTAAGATAACCGCCATGAACTGTCAAAATCTAGTTTCCCTATAGGAAAACTCTTCTTTGGATTTTTAATGATTTTGATAAATTTGTCACATTGTCTTTGCTTCCATCAAAAAGATTGTCTGTTTTTTGTTTTCCAACTCATGTTTATACAAATTTTATTTTATCAAGCCCCTAGGAAAATGTTAAGGATTTATTGACAATGTCCTTGGTATATCTGCTCGTATCTGCTTGTATTCGCATAAACTTTGACGTTGAAATATCGCTCTGTCCTCTTCTCTCTAATGCCGATTATGCTTTTCGATTCTATGTACATATGTATTTACATCCCCGGAACAGAGGGAATTTTCCATTTCATGCCACTAAATTACATTGAGACCATTTGAACAGGCTCGTTCGTACATAGTTTAATATGAAAAACTTTCTATAAATCTTTTCATATAAATTTTTGGCAGTATTTCAACAAAAAAAGCAACAACAAAAATAAAAGCCAGCAGAAAAAGAACTGTATCAATAAATTTGTATCTAGCCAGCTAGCCAACCAGCCAGCCAGCCACCACATTATAAAACCTTTAACGGCTGAAAAAAGTCACTGCCGGCCATAATCTCTGCTGCTCTGTTCAATAAAAAAGCCGAACGAACCAACGAATTAAATATACTAGGCCAACACAGATATTCGCACTCGTACTCGTTCTACACCACGTGCACTGGCATACAGCAAATCTGCATTTGAAAAGTTGATACCATCGCAACGTTGGACCGACCCAACAAAAAACACAACGTGGCTGCAACAGTGCATCATCATCAGCATCACACTCTCTGTGTGGCAGATGTGAGTTGCCCGCTGCCTGCCTACCTACATACATCCATATAAAACAGTTCATATTTTTGGCCCTGCCAATCCAAGCCAACCCACCACCTCCTGGCCAAGTTCGATTTCTAGAGCATGTTTTATTCGTTTTTTTTTGTTTTTGGGTGGGGCCACAGGCGAATTTGTAAATTATTGAGCACCTGTTATACTACATGATTATAGCAGCTCCAATAACAATGGCAACAACAACAATACGAATGGGAAAAAAGACCATTCACAAAATATTCAATAAAAAATGTTGCAGATACTGTGTTTTTTGTGTTATTCGATCGACAATAGCCCAAAGGTTAAATTTCATTGCATACAATGGGAAACGGAGCAAACGAAAAAAACGAACTTTAAACTGAAACATTTTGGGCAAATACTTAGTATCATAGATTTTTCTTTTCTTGATAGAGGGTTATTAAACTAGTACTGGGAATATGTTAAATAAATGACACAAAAATAATATTAATAGAAATATTTTGTGAGATGCAGAGATGAGTGAATATGAGTCATTCCATGTCAACCCGCACAAACAAAATTCCACATGCCTCATTTTCTGAAAATTTCATAAAATATTATTCTATCGAAAATGTTTTCCCATGTCTTAGGAATAAAATCTTAAAATATTATTTGGATCAATTTCCACAAAAAAATAAATTACTGCTGACAAGTGTATATTAAAATCCCCAATTGGTTTAACCCTTTTGAAGTACTAAACTATATTCGTTCTTTAAGAATATTTTAATCGATTTAAACAATGTAAGTATGATGGCTACAAATGTTGTGAATTTCTAAGTGGTTCAGTAACAGTCTCAAAAAATTGAAAAAAAAATTGTTTTTATTTAAAAAAATCTCTTTTGCTGGCTTAAAAAAACATAAAAATTAAAAAAATAAAAAAATATTTTGTTTTATTTTTTAGTAGCTAACATTCGTTATAATGCAAAGCAATGTTTACATGAAATGGAACTAAGCATAAATGAAGAAGTTATGGTCCTAATTAAAAACTAATAACTTTCTAAATTTGTGTCAAATAGCGTGAAATAGCCCTTCGTAAATTATACAACAGAATATTTAGTTTTATTTTATAATAGCTGGGATTCTTAACGTAGAAAAAAGGCCTGTTCGAAGAAAATGTATGAATAAATTTAGAAGTTATGTAACTTTTGTAGAAATAAGGAATTTTCACAAAATTGATTTAGTCATACATGAAGACGACATGTACTTCTTCACATATATATTACTGACCACGAGAATGATAAATATGATGCCGAAATTTGGATTTTCATTTTGTAGGCGGAGTGGGCGTGGCGATAGTGTTTTTTGAGCTAGAAGGCTGAAAATTGGAACGTATATATTACTAACGACGAGAATGATAAATATGATGCCGAAATTTGGATTTTCATTTTGTGGGCGGAGTGGGCGTGGCAAAAGTGTTTTTGAGAGCTAGAAGGCTGAAAATTGGAACGTATATATTACAAACCACGATAATATCAATATGATAAGATCAATATGAAACCTGATTTTAATTTTACCATTTGTTTTTTTTTTTTTGCCTGGCGTAGCGGGCGGGGTTCAGCTAGTACATATATGAATTTTAAATGGTTTTCCGATGAAATTTTGCACATCTCATTTTATGAGAAAAAATTTAATTGCGATTTCAATTGTTTTTAAAAAAAAATAATAAATCAATATCTCAACCATTTTGGTCATTTTATATCATATATTATCGGATGTGGACGACGGACCGATTTTCATAAGTAATTGTACTGACCACTCCAACCGTAGGGTTGATCAATCTTAACATTCCTAGGGCAGAATACAAAACCACTACCAGTATTTAGACAAGAAAAGACAATACAATTTTGTATATTTTAAAATGAAATTTGTAATGAAAATTTTAAAATTTCCCAGCGGAAGATTTTTATTTTCAGAAAGTTTTTACAAATATTTTATTACATGTTTCACTTTGCTAGATGCACCTGATGTAACTTTCCCCATAGGAGCGGTTATATTTTTTTAACACTAAAAATTAATGAGGGTATTTTCGAAAATGCTAAATTGAAAATTTGTTGTAAAAATATATATCTCATATTTGTGAATATATTTCAAAACCAAAATAATGTCAACAAATAAGTCTGTTCACTTCCATTTTTTGTTATAGATCGATGTCTTAACGAAAATTCCATCATGTCCATAATAATTTAAATATTATAAATTTTCTTTATTCGTACACTGATATCCGTAATATAAACCTCAGATGAAAATCTTTAAACAACTCCTTTGATCACTTCAATTATATCCGAGTCAAAGAAATTACCCTTTGAAATGGCAAATGATATTATATTTCTAAACTCATTAGACAAAAATCTAAAAATATCTTAAATGAATTAATATATAACTCTTATTCCATAAGCCTTTGTAACAAACGCTTAAATATATATTATTAATTTGTCGTGTTCTTTTTTCTCGCCCATCTTTCATTGCAGTACGGTCAGCGTGTACCCACAGCAACATCTCCAAGTAATACAAATTCAAGCAGCTCATCGAATACCGGATCCCAAAGCGGTACATTAAGCACTAGTCTAAGTAACACCAATACAAATACAACAACAATGGGTCCTAACAATGGTACAACACAAAATCACCAAGGCGAACAATTGTCCAAAACAAATTTATACATTCGGGGATTACAACAAGGCACAACCGACAAAGATTTAGTAACTATGTGTGCACAGTAAGTACAGCTTAACAACTACAACATCACTAAATTCTTCAACATAAAATGCAAAACAACCTAATGACGAAAATGCTTAATCAAAAAAAAATGTGAAGAAATTCAATATTGTTTTATTGGTTTTCACAATTCCACGCAAATATCAAAAGTGTTGTTACATTGTTTTGCGTTTTAGCCAACGTTATATCTATCCATCCATCATCTATCTCTTTTCTCTTGCTTCCATCATCCCTTTCTCCTCATAAAGTCTATTGCCCATGGCAACCGCTTTTTTTCTCTATCTGTGTGTGTGTGTTTTTTCAATTTTCCAATTACACTTTTCCCAGAATCACAAAAAGTTGTTTGAGATTTTTCTCAGAAGAGTTTGATTAGCAGTTGTGCGAGTACGAGTACGATTCACGACTATCACAATCAACAACAACAACAACAATGTACACGTTTTGCTATGGAACAGTTCGTGCTTTTATGGAAAAATTAACATTGCTCAAAGTTGACATTAACAGCTTTTTACTTTTGTTCATTGGCAAAGCCATTATCTCTTTTAATTTTTTTGAAAATTTCCCTAGAAATCTGAATGAAGACTAAAAAGAATTTCTCCGCACGTTAGGGTTCCAAAGAATTTCCAGTGGCATTTTTTATTAAGAAGAAACATTAATTGCATGTTTTTACGTTGCCATCTCAAACTGGAAAAAAAAATAAAAGACAATTCTATAATCATACATTTATGCGACGGCTCACAGCTTTTGAAAATCGATTATTTTTGTAAATATTGGTGGAACTTATGTTCCTTTTAACGTATCTCCACGATATTTCAGAAACATATGCATGACTTTACCTGAACTTTCTTGGACATCGGGCCTCATTGTGCTCAGTTTAGTTTGCCATTTCAAAGTGAATAGTGAATTTGCGTCTACAAAGAGTATCATAACTTATACATTTATCCATAGATTCTTTTTAATATATTTTTTTGTGCGTTAAAATGTTGGATATTAAAAAATAATTTTCGTGCCAGCAAATATAGATCTTTTTTCGAAAAAAATATTTTTTTCTCAAATTTTTGAAGGCTGTTCGTAATATTTGTAGCCATTATAAGTAGCTTAAATTAGAATCGGCTATAAAAAAGTACTGATTATTTTTAAAATTTTAAAATTGGAAAGGTTGGACTTTGTCAATTAATAATGGAACACATTCAAATGACTACAACGTTATCCGTCATCAACCCAATTTGTCAGTACAGCCCAAAATCCACACCAAACAGTAACTCGTAGTCATGCGTGAGTTCCATATGCGGCAATTTTACGTACGCACCGAGATGGAAATGAGCTTCATGAAGGCTGAACTGAAGGCCGATCTCTTCTCAAAAAATTTCCACGTAAATTTCTTACAGTTTGCGTTGAAGACTCACTACTTGGGAAGTAAGTTTTTAATATTTCCCAATTTCTCGAGCGTATAGCGTAGGTACCATTTTTATCCCTTTTTACCTCATTTCACACCCTAATAATAAGGGGAATGTACATTCCAAATATCGCGTAAATATTCAAAACACATGCTTCAATACTTTAAATCCCAGCGGAAGGCCTTCCTTTAGAAGGACTTCTAAAATGCCTTCTCTTCGGACCCAAAACACATTCCTGTATGCCTTCTGAAAATAGGCATTCCAGAAGGCCTTCTTCGCGCATGCAAAAACATTCGGCACACATTCTCACCTCGTTTCTCTACCAGAAGGCCTAATCATCAGCATTTAGAAATCCTCTACTCATTCTTGACTGCCTTCTTTGAGAAGGCATTTAGAAAGACCTTCTCATTTCCTATTAGATAGATCCAATAAACATTCTTCTTCATTGCCTTCCTTGAGAAGGCCTGCTAGCATGCTGGGAAAATGAAGGCAGTACGCTTGGTGTCGATTTTATTATTTTTACGAGTTTTATGAAAGATATTTTCACAATTCGCCTGATTTGAGCTCAACTATAATATCCATCATACCCATAAAATATCCAAGGCTCAATATGATTTCTTTCTGTTCTAGAGGACAGACATATATCTGATAATTTCTTGGTGTTACAAACTGTAGAATTAATTATAAAAAGTGGAAGACCTTTATTATTTAGATGTTTGCGTCCACTAACATCCACTACAATATATAGGGTGATTTTTTAGCTATTATCTTTTTGGAAACACTGGTTTAAACAGCTGACGCACGTGTTTTGTTTCACTGTCAAACATCTTCAGTTTGGTCTATAATTTAACCATGAATCGTCTTACAAACGAACAACGCTTGCAAATTATTGAATTTTATTATCAAAATGCGTGCTCTGTTAAGAAAGTTGATCGCGCGCTTTTCCCATTTTATGGTCAGTTTAATCGACCCACAATTTTTGGCTCAATGGGTACGTAAATAGGCAAAATTGTCGATTTTGGAGTGAATATCAGCCAGAAGCTTTGCAAGAGCTACCAATGTATCCAGAAAAAGTCACATTTTGGTGCGGTTTATGGGCTGGTGGCATCATTGGACCGTACTTCTTCAAAGATGATGCGAATCGTAACGTAACTGTGAATGGTGAGCGCTACCGTGAGATGATATCCAACTTTTTTTTGCCCAAAATGCAAGAGCTTGACTTGCATGACATGTGGTTTCAACAAGACGGTGCCACATGCCACACAGCACGCGCAACAATGGACTTATTGAGATTTTATTTCACGTTCGGGACCGGTCAATTGGCCGCCTAGATCGTGCGATTTAACGCCTTTAGACTATTTTTTGTGGGGCTATGTTAAAGTTCATGTCTATACAGACAATCCCGCTTCAATTGACGCATTGGAAGACAACAGTGAAGCATTTATTCATGAGATACCGGCCGAAATATTGGAAAGAGTATGCCAAAATTGGACTAAGCGGATGGACCATTTGAGGCGCAGTCAAGGTCAACATTTGCATGAAATAATATTCAAACATTAAATTATATGGACCGTACTATCGATTCAAATAAAGATATTTCATGCATTTTTCTGAATTTTATTTTTTTATCACCCATTATATATCGGGGATGAAACAGAAAAATATTTAACTCCACTTCAAGAACAAACAACGTTCTTACTTTTTTACTAAAATATTTATCCTTTTTTACTAAAATATCATATCCTTCATAATTTCTTCAGAAAATTGTATTATTGCACTCCGACACCCATTCCTGAAGGCCTTCTCATTTGATGCTACACTATCCATAACTCATGCTTGCTTGCCTTCTTCGGATAGGCATGCTAGAAGGCAGCGCGGAAGGTGTTCGATTTATCGATGGGTATTTTCTACACACTTTTGGTTGTAAACGGATAACAAAATTTTGTGGCTCATTCCTACTTCCCTTCATTCGCCAGGCATGCTAAAAGGCCTGCCAAAAGAAGGCAGCGACGAAGGTCTTCACTTCGATTAAGGGTCATGTGTTTCTATAAACTTTTTGACACAAACAGACAATAGAGTTCTGTAGTTTAGTAGGAAGCACTTCCGATTAATAATGCGGAGATGATGGGTTCAAATTCCAACCGAGGCAAATAAAAATGTTGAAAGATTTAAATTGAAAAAATGTTAAAAGATTTAAATTGAAAATTAATATACTGTCAATAACAAGGCCAGAAATATTGAGAAAATACTAGTACATTGGTTCGTCATATTTTTTATTTTGCTCCTTATTTTTTGGACCTTCTAGAAGGCCTTCTGGAAGGGCTTTGGTTGCAGGCCTTCCAGAAGGTCTTTGGTAAAAGGCATTCTAGATGACCTTTTGTCAGAGCCCTTCTAGAAGGCCTGCGAATAGAAGCGAGAGGGAAGGCCTTGCTGTCCAATCTTAAAATGAGTGTAGAATTCAGCAAGCATGTCTTGTGCCTCCCTAAGAAGGCTTTTTAGAAGGCCATGCATACGCCTTCTTTTTCCCGCTGGGATATTAAGGGTTACTAGGGGTAGCTCTTACTCTTACTATGAATACGTCAACTGTTCCATAATAAAACAATTTTTTTTAATTACTCACTCTTTTTTTAATTAATCTTTAATATATTTATATAATCTGTTTTTTTTTTTGCGCCTTTTTATAACGTGTTTTTCTCTTTTTTTCTCTCCCCAACAGATATGGAAATATTATATCCACGAAGGCTATTTTAGATAAAACAACAAATAAATGTAAAGGTATTTTTTGCTTTTCACCATTTTTTCCATCAACTTTAGTTTAATTATTGTTATTTTTGTTTTTGTTTGTTTTTATTCGTATTTGTTGTATATTTGTACCTTTTTTTTTGTAATTGTCTGTTTGTTTGTTTGTTTGTAACTGTGTGTGTATCTCTATCTGTCTCTCTTTCTGTGTGTGTGAGTGTGTGTAATTACATGTTTTGTTCTCTCTGCCGGTGTGTTTCATTTCATGGCGTTGTTGTTGTCGTTGTCATTGTGTTTGTTTGTATTCAATAGCAACGACAACAACAACAACAGCAACAACACAATAACGGAAATGAGAAACGAAGTCAAATGTTAAGTTAATTATTTAATTCCTTTTATTTTCCGATTCGTTCGTTCGTTCGTTGTGTGTATGTGTGTGTGTTTCATGTACATATATAGGTACTGTGTACATACAAATATTCTGTATTTAAATTTATATGAAATCAATTTACTGTAGTTTTTTTGTTCTTTGTTCCATTTTGTTTTAAATTCCATTCAATTAGTTTCCAACTTTAACAGATATATTTTTGTTTATTGATTCTTCTTTTTTGTTTTTTTCTGTTCACTTTTTTAGTTTTTTAATTTTTTCTCGATTTCGTTGAATCATAATTCATCTCATTGTAAACTTGCACTTGTACTCTGAATAGTAGTAGTAGTAGTTGTGTAGTTATCATCAAACGTAATGCATGTTTTTGTTGTCAATGTATTGTAGCTTAATGAGGAACAGAAATTAAAAGCAAAATCCTTTCGGCGACGCAAGGTCAATAAATCAAACATAGATAAAATATAATGAGTCTATAAATTTATTGTTTAATGCAATTAAAAAACTGATTTTATTAATTAAAATATCAATTGAAATAATTAATGTGATAATTGAGGCCCAAAATCATATAATTTGTTAAGAATTTATTTAAGTTTTAATTGAATTAAATTAATTTTTATCAAATATTTATAATTCAATTAAAAAATAATTGCATGAATTGAAAAATTAATTACAACGATTAAAAATTAATTGAACATTTAATTAATTTATATATTAATTGAGGCTCGATGTCAATTAATTTTTAACACATTAATTAATAATTGGATCAATTAATATGTTAATTGAGATCCAAAGTCAATTAATTTCTAATTGATGTAATTATTTATTTAAACTTTCTATTAATTTTCAATTATTTTTTTTAATTCGATCAAAAATGTAAATTAATTAAATGATAAGTATGACAATTTTTCATTATCAATTAATTATTTATTTGCGTCAATTAAAAATTTATTACAACAATTAAGAATTAATTGAAAGTGAGCATCATCAAATAACAAATTAAAAATTGAGTTAACTAATGTGTTAAATTGATTTTGTTTATTGAAACTCGAAGTCAATTAATTTTCAATTGATGTAATAATTTATTTAAAACTTTCAATTAATTGTTAATTGAACTTTTTAATTCGAAAATGTAAATAATTAAGTGATAAGTAATCATAATATGACAATTTTTTAATATGAATTAATTAATTTTAGTTTTTATTTTTCCGACTTTTTCAATACATACAGTGATAGGAAAATAACGAAATTATAAATTGTAATTAATTAATTAATCGTGTAAAAATGAAGAACAGTCTGACCTGTTAAACCCTGGTTTTAGGTTTACATACGGTGATATGAAATTAACGACATTATAAATTGTAATTATTGTAAAAAAATTGTGTTGTGTAAAAATGAAGAACATTTTTACCTGTTAAACCATGGTTTTAATGGTGTTTTTACACTTTTCACAAAAGGGACTAAAAAACCCTACATTGAGGAGCTAGAGGGTTAAAATGTTCCTCGTTTTAAGTAATATTGCTGAACACATTCTATATCAAAAATGTGGGGATCACAAGGTTTTCTAAGCCGATTCATCATAAGAATGCGCAAAAGGGGGAATAGCACGGCTGTTTTTCTTTAAGCCGGGATAACAAGCTGCGATAACAGAAACGTTAATAAAAATTTCATTTTTTTCTTTTCAAAATAAAAAAATTTTTTCTCATTGTCGCCAACTACAATATAAATAAATATATGTATCAAAAGAAATTTTCAAAAAATATTTTGTGTCGACTTTATTGGATTTAGCCTCGATATCCATCATTTTGACTTACACTGGATAATTATCCAGTGTAAGTCAAAAATTTTGAACACAAAATTATTTTTTTAATTTGTTTTCACACACACAATGATATTGCTTTTGACGACAATTTTAAAAGAGAATTTTTTATTTTGAGTCAAATTTTAACATTTTATTTAGATTTTAATTATCGCAGCTTAGTTATCCAGTCTTAAAGAAAAACAGCCATATTGACTCGCCTCTATAATGACATCCATACAAAACGCCAATACACGTATATTCTTCTTTTTGCGTTTTCTTTTTTCAAAACTCATATTTCTTGTTATGAAAAATAAACAGAATTAATCGTATTGAATGATGAATAACGTTCGAAAAATGAGGCATTGACTCCAATTTTGTAAAAATAATTTAATACGAAGGATGCTTTTTCAGAACCAAATTTTTTAAATTCTTTTATAAAAGTAGCATTGATTACAACAATTTAATTTTTTCAAAATACTCCCACAAAATATGAAAAAGCTCTCAGTTTTCACTATGAAAACCCACATGATATGATAAATACTACAAACGTTCAACAATAAGTTATTCTAGGACAAGACACACGAAATTATGGAAATTATTTTAATATTTATATGGACCGTAACGTTTATATTATTGAAACTTACATAAGTTTTCCCATATTACACAGTGCTACAAAAAAGAATGAAGTAGACTACTCTGGGAAGTGATAGTATTTTACTGGTAGGTATTGACGATTAGACCAGGAATCTGTATTTGATATTTGCCAGACACCCCCAAAAGCTTGAGTTACGGGTAAAAGTCCGGGTTTTCGTACCTTTGCACACTTATAAGCCTGTAACTTGTTCGGTTATCAACCGATTTTAACTTTCCCTACGGATTTAAAAAAAGAAACCTGGAGCTTTTGATAGTTATATAGCTTAATTAATATATATAATACTTACTATTCTTTTTGATGAGGTATGGGTCTAAATATGATTTATATAGTCTTGGGGTTCTAATTCATACAGGACATGAGTAACAGGTTCAGTTCGCACTCTACGTAAGCGTGTTGGTGGTTTAATGTCCAACAATGTAAATTTGGTGCGAAATTTAGTCACAATAGTCCGAATAGCCGCTTCAGTTGGTCGATTAAACTGACCATAAAATGGAAGAAGCGCGCGATAAACTTTCTTAACAGAGCACGCATTTTGATAATAAAATTAAATAATTTGCAAGCGTTGTTCGTTTGTAAATGGTTAAATTATAGACCAAACTGAAGATGTTTGACAGTGAGACAAACACGAAACGTGCGTCAGCTGGTTAAACCAGTGTTGCCAAAAAGATAATAGCTAAAAAATCACCATTTATATATCTTCGAATAACAAAAACAGTTTTTCTTGTTCTCCAAGAAATCAAATCAAAATAAGTAGAATTTCTAAACAATTTCTAATTACAAGAAACTCAAACAATTGAAATTTGAGACTTCACTTTTGTTTTCACCTTCCTACGCAAACCCAAGTTGCCGAATTTGATGGTACACTTTTAAATATTCCTTCCTTTACATATGTAAAGAAAAATAAAAAATTTTTAATTCTGCAAAATATGTGATTTTTATGATTTTATAGGACTAACTCACAATGTTGCCTATAGGCTACATTGGGCATGAGAGGGTTAAGAGAACTTAACTCTGTACATTTTTGTCCAGCAAACACACATATTTAAGCAATTTTTAACCATTTTTCAATTTAGGCAATGTTTTTGCAGATTATTTTGTTTGGTAACCGTACCACATGTAGACTTGTTTAAGTAACACATTTAGTAAGGAGTAAAACGCCGCATTGTCTTAAAAATTCGTGAGTTATTGACGTTTTAATTAATACCAAACTTTTGCAAAAATACAAGTTTTGGTTATTCCAGTTCACATCTCTCTTTATTTTACGAATTGTAAAAGTACTTAGAAATCGCCAAAATTATAAAACTATGAAAATATTACAAGATATCGCATTTTTTTTTTCAAAAAATGCCCGAATTTCCATTTTCATTGGTCGCCATGCTTTTTTACCATTTTTTTCTATTTGGATTAATTTTAAGTATTTTTATTGGACTCCAATACGTAATTGAATAATTGTATTTTTGGCAATTATTTCAAAATTTAACATGCTCGAGATGACCAACTTTGGAGGGTCGTCTAGAAGTACCCTAACCTACGGTTCCAATATTTGGTAGAACATCTGAAAAGATACCTCTTCTCTAAGCATGTGCAATTTTTCATTTTGCGTTCAAAACTTAAACGGAATTATTAAAATACTATTCGTAACCACTGTATATAGGTGGCGTATAAGTTATACTAATTATGAATATTATTACTCATACGCTCACCTGTGCTGTGTAGGTTATACCATAAAAACACTTTTGGTGTTCAGAAAAATGCCCTTGAAATGCTTCAAAACGCCCACAGTTTTGTTTACACTAGGAGAGCGATCTAAACGTATGCGTGTGTTTTGCTAATGCACAACATTTAGCTTTTGGAGTGATGAATAAATGGAACAAAGAATCAATCTTTCTATGTAGTAGTGAAGTGAAATAATGATACCACATTTAATGTCTGTGATTGAATCACTTAACAAAATGATGTTGGGTTTTATTCTGGCCACACTTTTGCTTTTTTTTTTGATAAGTGTGTTAATGATAAAGTAGAATTCCATTAACATTAACAGTAATGGATCTGTTTTCGACACTGACCCACACCCCAAAAAATAATACGAAATTCCTAGATATTCGTATTTGTATCCCAAAAAAATATCATTACCTTCTGAGTAGTTGTAAGTAGTCTTAATTATGGTATTGTAGCTATGTATATGTATGTTCTAATTATATGTCTGCATGTTTGTGATATGTTTGATGGTCTGTTGTTTGTCTGTTTGTTTGTTTGATTATTAAATCCATATAATTTTGACAATTTAATGAAATATAATTTGTTTGTTCTCTTTTCTTCTCTTCCCTGTGTGTGTGCGTGTGTTTTTCTTGTCTTTCTTTCTTTCTTGTCTCCAATTGTAGGTTATGGCTTTGTGGACTTTGAGTGTCCCGCATACGCTGAAGGAGCCGTCAAAGGACTGCAGGCAAAGGGCGTTCAAGCTCAAATGGCCAAAGTGGGTGTTTGGGTACTACATAGGCCGGCCATTGTACGTTTGTTTGCATGCAAGTAATACTCACCCCCACCCTCACCTCTTGTTTTATTTTCGTTTCACGTTTTTTGTTTCTTGTTTCTCGTGTATTTATTTCATTCGTTTTTATTTTATTTTTGTTTTGTTTTTGTTTTTTTCCTTTTCTTAACCTATCTCCCCATTTCGAATTTGATTCATTTGTTTATTGACTAACACAACCTTCGAAAAAAACATGTATTTTTATGATTTTATTAAATGCGCGTTGGGAGTTGTCTCCCTCCCCCGCAACTCTGGGCAACGTTTTCCCTGAGATGTCTTTCGAAAATGCACACAAATAATTCGTATTTATTTAATTATGTACATACATACGTACGTGTAGGTCTATTTGTTTGTACAGTTCTTTATTTATATTCTTTTTCCGGCCATTTCCGGTTTGTGTTTATATGTATGTATGTACGTATGTATATTTTTTGCAAAGAACTTTAAGTATTTCTTTTAAATATGGATATTATTTTTGCACAACTGCCATGGCGTATTTCCCGGAAATGTTACTGTCATTGTGTACCCACTGAGTGTGGCATGTGGGAGTGTTTCGGTATGAGCGAATTGGATGATGCAATTACTCCTTTGAATTCAAGGATATATGTACATTTCTTGGAATTTTATGAGGGGGAAAGTGTGTTGTTTACAACACATCTTCTTGGTATTTTTTGCATACCCTTTAGCATCAACTGATCGCTTAAGGCATATTCAATTTGTAATGCGGTTTGTTATTTGCTTTTTCTTGGAACCAAAATCCAAGTTTGCTTGGCATTCAGTTAAATTAAATTTTCTCTTTCGGAAAGATATTAAAATTTGATTAACACTCACCCCATTTTCCGGTTAGAGATAAACAACAGTATTAAATACTGATAGTTGATAATTGAAAATTGTCTTATGAGCAAAAACTATCAAACAACTAACCTAAGATTACACTAGTAATTTTTGAACAAGAACCTTATACACATGAAACTGGAGATAATATGTATGATATTTTTAATCCCTTTTACAGGACTTTTTCGCCTTTGTACGACACATTAAAGTATGAAAATAAATTATTTAAACATATATAACCTTTGGCAATTAAAAGTCCTGTAAAATGGAAACATTTTTTTAATTTCTATTGCAAACATGTTCTCATATGTTATTTCTTGTATGCATAAAATTTAAAGCGGTCGTAATTTAGGGCCTCCGAAATGTTTAACGCAACATATGACATTATACATTCTTTTGAGAACTCGAAAGAGAACTCTTCGGTCAGGCATTTTCTGTTGTTTTAACGAATTTCTACGTTACCGGTCTACGGGCTAAAAGATTTGTATATCCGTCATCCATCGCTTATTGTAACGATCGTATTAGAAATGAAAAATGAAGCAATGAAATTGGATAATGTTGGTATACATATCCTTCCGTCTCGATATCGAATGTTTCCATATATGAGATGAACTCGAATATTGCCCTGATTCAATACTTTCGTCTCTACATACTACTATTTCCCTGGGATATTTGACGGTCTGCCGTCTGACCAAGGTGAAAACTATTCAATTTTATCTTCATAATATTTATGATTTGGTCTTAACCTCAGTGAAAATTTTCATTAAAAATCGACAAAGAAACACTTCATAAAATTTATGAAATCCTTGATTGTATTTATGAAGACATTTCATTACACATGATATATGAAATGTTTATGAAGAAATGTATGAAACATTTCATTTTATTTATGTGTTTTCGTACAAATTAAGAAAAAATTCACTAAATTTATGAAAAACATTTTATGAATAAATAAATAAATAAATTCATAAATATTATGAAGGACAATTTTTGCAGTGTACCCGTGCTATGTTTAAATTCACTTTGTCTGCAAAATCAGGGCGTAGTATAGGCAACTGAACTCCGATCGGTAAAAAAAATAGCTTGAGGATAAAGACATTTTGCTCATCTTTTTAGCTGCGTACCTACAAAAGTTAATGAGAAAAGTCGCGTTTTGACTGATTTTCTGAATTGATTTCTGCATCATACTTTTCCTGCAAACATGGAGAAGCCTTGAATCTATCTACAAATGCATTGCATTCTTCAATTCATCAAATTAATATATTTTTTCTTGAATGGTAATTTTTAAAATGTTTATTACAACCAAACTATATTTGGCACAAATACAATTAATATGGGAAACCACAATTTCTAATAAATGAAATTTGAGTGCAAAAGCTCATAAAATGTTCGAAAAATTCGAAAAAAGAAATTACGCTTTTTCAATTTTCAAAATCTGAAAAAGGTGAAATAAAAAATTATAATATTTTCGCGGATTAGTTAAGAATATTTAAAATCGAAAAATACGAAAAGCAGCCAGCTTTGGGCTAATTTCTAAAATACATTCGATTGCCCGATTTTCATTGTTAATATCTCAAAATAATCCTTAGGCCCTAGTCTAATTTCAATTTTTTACAGAAATCAAAAATATTTACTAGAACAAAAGTCATTGAATTTTGGCCGATGGATTTTGATTCTGAACTACTGTGCTCCGTAGTAGGATTTCAAATAACAAACAAAACTACAATTTATCACCTCAAATTTCGCTAAAAAATTAATTTTCCTCAGTTTTTTGCGGAATTTGATTTTTGTGCTTGCTGTTTTTGACAAAACAAGGATCACCAAATGGATAAGGATTTCATTATTTTTGAAAAATTTTGAGCTCAAAAAATACAACAAAAATGTTTCATCGAAATAACATCATTCTAAAACAAGTAAGAAGGCGTTGAGTTCGGCCGGCCCGAATTTTGTATATCCTCCAGCGCGGAGTGCATTCCACAGCATTACCGGCAGATTAAAGGCTGCACTACCATATTAGAAAAATTGTAATGCTTCATTATTTTAATATTAATAGTTCTCCACTATATATAAATATTAAGGCGGGCTGATTTGTATGGATGAAAAAATAAAAATTGTATAACAAAAACGTAACCTACATTAAATTCTAAGAAAATTCTCCGAAGAAACCATGGGTCTAAAATATGTCCGCCTCTGCCAAAAAAATAAATGTTAGAAAAAAATAGCTTTTTCCAAAAAGAAATCGAATTTTCTGAATAAAATTCTTTAGTATGGTAGTTCTTTTGCACTTTATATTTTTTTAAACAGTCAATTTTTTTTTCAATAAAAAAAATTCACCCATTTTATTTTAGATTCATGGTTTCTTCGGATGTAGTTTACATAAAATTCTAAGATTAAGATTAATCTTAAGATTAATTCTATACTATTTAAAAAAATCAACCCGCCCTAATATATATAAAACTTTAAGTGGAATCAAAAAGAGAACATTAGGCAGCAATTTTGAAAAATGCGCCTAAATCATCAGATAGAAACAATATCCCTCAAGCGCTATTTTCACTCTATACAATTTATTGATTTCAGCTAGAAATATAACCATGTACCATTTTGAAAGAAAAAGTTCTAATATTAAAGAACAAATATGTTATAGAGTGGAAATACATCTGACTTTAGCTACAGCCGTTTGATTGGTACCAGTTTCACTACTTTTTCTATTTTGACTTTAAAAATATGAATTTAGAAAAATCGTACTTCTTTATTTCCGCGTCTACATAGACAGACGAGTGAAAATACTGTATGTCATGAGTCTAGCAACAGCTGTTTGATTGTTGCCAAATTTAATCCCACTTAGATCCTGATGGTACGAATATCGAAAGATCTCTTTATTTATCGCGTCAGCTCAGTCAGAAAAGTGCAAACACCGAATTTCATTACTATAGCAGCAGCCGTTTGTTTAGTGCCATTTTCCGCCTAAAGTACAAATTTCGAAAAACAAATCCTTTTTATTTCGCATCTTCACACCGAATTTCTTGATTTCAACTTTAGTTTGGTTGGTACCATTTTTATCCCTCTTTTCCAATTGTATCCCTTAAAAGTATGAAAGTCCCTCTATTTTACGTAACTACTCAATTAGAGGAAAACACATTCCAAATTATTCCGTATCATTGGTACCATTTTTATCCCTTTTCGTCCCATTTCGCCCGCTAAATCGTGTATTTACTTTTTGTTGCTTTTACGCTACCAGAGGAATGTACGGAACAAATTTTAAGTGCATATAAAGCAGAAATTAAAAGAAATGCTTAAATAGTCTAAATAATAGGGAGTATTTTCAGTCATTGTTAGAGAATTTTTTTCCTTCTGGGTCGAGTAGTGTGCATTAGTCTAATTTTAAGCAACTGTGTGAGTTTGAAAGTGGTGAAATTATGGCTTCTATTTTTAACGATTTTTTTTCGTTTTTTACAAAATCAACCAGAAGTGAGTTTGAAAGTGGTGAAATGATGGCTTCTATTTTTTATGTTTTTTTTTACAAAATCAACCAGAATTACAGTGAAAAATTATCAAAATTATAATTTTTCATGAGGTCAGAAAAAATGCAAAAAATATATTTTTCCAAAACCTAATTTTTCTTGGCTTTTTCATTGTTTTTATACCTTGTGTTAATGAACTAATGGAAAAATTATAAGTTTGATGATTCTTCAATGTAATTCTGGTTGATTTTGTAAAAAAAATCATAAAAAATAGAAGCCATAATTTCACCACTTTCAAACTCACACAGTTGCTTAAAATTAATGCACACTACTTTAAAATTTCAACAAAATGTATTAGTGTAATCATTTCGAAAATCAAAACAAAACAATTAAAGTTTCAAAAACTATTTTAGAATTAATTGAAATTACCTTCAAAACAAGTTATAACACATTAAAATCGGTAAAGTATTTCAGGGCTTACAGGCGATTGAATGAAAACAACTTTTGAAAAAAAGTACTATTTTTATACCCTCCACCTCCAGGATGGGGGTATACTAACTTTGTCATTTCATTTGTAACACCTTGAAATATTGGGCGAAATCGGCCCAAAGGGAAAAATTTTTCCCTCACCAACCAAACGGCTGTACGTAGAATAATGAAATTCGGTGTATACATTCCTCTGATTGCATAGACAAGTAAAATACACGGATTTTTCAAAATTCGTACATTTTGGGGTTAAAATGAAAAAAGGGGATAAAAATAGTACCAATCAAATGACCTCAGCTGAAGTCATGAAATTCGGAGTATACATTCCTTTGACAACTAGACATGAAAAATAAAAGGTTTTTCCAAATTCGTACTTTCAAGGGATACAATGGGTACGGAGGGATCAAAATGGTACCAATCAAACGGCTACACCTAGAATAATGAAATTCGGTGTATACATTCCTCTGATTGCGTAGACACTTAAAATAAACAGATTTTTCGAAATTCGAACTTTTTGGGGTTAAAATGAAAAAAGGGGATAAAAATAGTACCAATCAAATGACCGCAGCTAGAGTCATGAAATTCGGAGTATACATTCCTCTGACTGCGTAGACACGGGAAATAAACGGATTTTTCGAAATTTTTACTTTCAAGGGATACAATGGTACAGAGGGAGAAAAATAGTACCAACTAAACGACTACAGCTAGAATGATGAAATTCTAATTGCGTAGAAACGTCAAGGGGATAAAAATGGTACCAACCAAATGGGCGTAGCTGGAATCATTTAATTCGGTGTATACATTCCTCTGAATGCATAGACACGCAAAATAAAAAGTTTTTTTTCCAAATTCGTACTTTTTCTTTTACGGCAAAAATTGGTTGATAATGGATTTTCAAAATTTGTACTTTTGGAATTAAAATAGAATGGAAATACAACCAACTTTAGCACCTACTATCTACCAATATTTATGGTATTTAAGCTTTTTGAAAATATAAATATAAGAATATTTTTTTTGAATTAACGTATTGCTTATAAGCGTGGTTTGAAATAATAAAAAAATATTTGTATTTGTTTTGGTTTGGCTATATTAAAAAAATTATATTTTTCTGTACTACACATCTACGAAAACCGACAACCTCTTTGGAATGCAATCCATGGTGGAGGGTATATAAAGTTCGGCCCGGCCGAACATAACGCCGTTTTTACTAGTTTCACTGTTAAAAATTCGTTTTTTTTTTCCAAAAATACGTATACAACAATTTTATGAGAAGAATACATTTACAAACTTTCAAAACAATCGCTGCTATCGAGGTCAAAAAGCGTACCGCTTGACATGGAAGGACTCATATACTCTAGGATGTATATTTTAAGATGTTACAAACGTAATGACAAAGTGAATATACCCCCATACTTAGGTGGAGGGTATAATAAAATTACAACTCTAAGCTGGAATGGTATTTTGAATTCCACCGGACCGAACTACTAAATACCATTATTCCTGGTTGCCTTTGCTGTTGCTGGGGCTTTTTATGGCTTGGAATTTCATTGGCTTTCCTTTGGCCAGGCGGACCTCAAGCAACCTTCTAAGGATGTACTTGATTGCTTTTTATTTTCTACGTCAACTCAAGAGCTTTTTTCCTTTTTTTGTTCAAATATTTAACCCTTTTTATTAAGCAGTAAAGGAATTGTTAATGGTTTAAAAATCAAATATCCATAATTGGATTAAAAAGTCATTGATGTAAAGGACACTTTAAAGAGGGAATGCTTTTATATTTGTTCGCATGACAACTGTGAACTGAAAAACTGTGATGAACAATGGGTTAAACGCAACCAGTTGCTGTCCAGTGCATTTTATGAATATTTTGCTAAAGTCGTCAAGCATAAAAACCATTCCCTTCCCCACTTCACGTCCATGGAGAGCTGGAACATTTCCTGTGATTATGAACAGATAAAGCCTTGACTTTACTACAGCCCCCAACCCCCCTAAGGACACAGTAGAGCCACTCATAAAATGCTATCACGGATTTTTTCCCACCAGACTGTCATCATTTTTATAGCCGTGTTTGTCTGTCCGCCAGCCCGTCCATTCGTTTCGTTTCGTCCTGCCATTATAATGATTATTTTTCTATTATAACAATTTTCCTTTTTATTATGCTTAGTGTTCTGTTTTAGAGTTCTTTTCCATTTCTTCTGCTGCTTCTTCTTTTTTCTTCTTCAACGACATTCTTGAGACTGTTCTGTTCAGTATTCTGTATGGTTTTGCAGTTCAGTTTGCTTTGCCATTTCTCGAATATAATTGAATTCATTGGGGCTAACCGGGGAGACGACACTATCGGTGTGTGTGTATTTGTGTGCATTTCCGAAGGACCTCGAGGACGGCAACGTGTGCTGTGTATGAACCTTTAAATTTAAATTCAATTCAAGGATTTTTGTTTTGCGTTTAATTAATGCGTTTGCCATTGTTATCTATTATAATTTTTAATTTGGTTAATGCTAGTAGTACTAGTTAGTTCTCTTTAAATATATTTTTAGTTTTTATTTTCTATTATTATTCAACGAAGGTGGTATGATAAGTATGATAGCCCAGTTATGCAAAAGACGAATGACGTAGAAAATCTTGGGATTGGTATTGACCTATCCTAATACCCTATGCCTTTCAAGTTGCCAATTATTTTGTGAAGTGATAACCAGGGTTTGTGTCCTGGATAAGAAGAAATCAAAATTAGGATAAATTTTGATTTCTTCTAAAAATTACTCTTTGTTTTGTTATTTACCATACCACCTTCTCTTGACCTTAGTTTAGTTAGTTCCATATTAATCTATTTTATTTTATTTGATTATCAATCTCCGCCCTCTATTATCCCACATACCAGTTATATATATATAGTTTTTTCTCCATTCCCCCCCTCTCCAATTTATATTGTATTCGTAGTAATGTAGAACAAAAATATACCTATCATTCGACATGAAATTAATTTCAATTCAAATAGTATTCATTCATTTTATCGTACATCAAAAGAAAAAAAGAAATAATTTCAATTTATTTAGTAAATACGTATAATATATACATAGTATAAATATATAAAGAAGTGTGTATGTATTTAGTTTGTAGTACTTTTCCAATACATATGTACATAGATAGTAGATATGTATGTACATGTGTATGTATATAGTGTACCTTTTAAATGATACGACAGTGTAACCATATCCGTAGACCATTCTTGTGCCAACATCGAATAATACGTATTAATCATTCACTTTGTGACTGTAGTTCTTAGGAAATTTTAATATGAATATTTTACATATGTATTTACATACATTTGTATGTACATATGTCTATTTGCAATGATATACTCCTACATATGAGTATATTTACATACATACCATCTACGTAGTGATAATCGTATTATATATTTCCAAAAATGTATGCCATCGAATAATTCGTAGAATATTTTGATGATTCTCAGGTATTTTAATACTCGAATGACAGGCAGACAGACGTACCAGCGAACAGACGTGTGTACTTTTGTGTTATGGTTTTAATCGTAATTATGTAAGCTGATTTTATCATTAAACATATAATAGCTGCAGTAATTTCAATACCTTAGTTAGTGGTATTTATTTATGGATTTTTATTTGTATTTTTTTGAAATTTAAATATTAGTTATTTGCAAATATTATGATATACTATTTTAGGAAATTTAATTATTTACACTGTTTTACAAGGGGGTTGCACTTTTCGTTGATGGGTCAAGAGATAACTTAAACGATGATTACAGGATTATTGCTGTAACTAAAGGGTGTTCCTTTTTTCTTGCAAGCGTGTATTCAAAACCTTATATTTCGCAGTTGGTTTAATCGATATTTATTCTATTCTATAACTTGTTTGAAAGGTCTTCCGTATGCTTTACAAACATTTACTTATTTGAATTTTTCGTTTGTTTTATTTCGGTCTGTTATCAACATTTGATTCGAACTGGGATATTGTCCTGGTTCCAGACCATTTAGCATCTATATTTTATAGAGTGCAAATTTATTTACAAATGACATGTCGGCATTTGTTACTTGGCTACACACTACTCCTATCTGAAGCCACCTGACGAAGGCTTCACAGCAACGTTTCAAGTTAATAATTCTTACAAACTCTTATTCTCACAACTCACTCTTTGAATATCAGTCAAAATATCGCTTTTTATGCGTTGTCCCAAAATACTACCACTTTATCACATTCCTTTCGTGAGCTTTTAGGGTACTTCTACATTTTTTATATTTTATATATTTTTTAAAGTTATGTTGATTTTTTTAAATATACCCTATTAAATCTGTAGCAAACTTTTGGAGAACACAGAAAACACATCTAGACTGATTTTAGTGTATTTTGGGACAAATATTGATGTAATCGAGACCAAAATGTTTGTAAAACATAACCGGAATGGTCATATATATAAATATAAATCAAAAAGAGAACATTAGGCAGCAATTTCCATAAATATGACCTAAATATTATTAGGTAGAAACAATTTCCCTCCAATTTCTTGATCCAGCTACAACCTAAATGTCTTTACCATTTGGATAGGAAAAGTTCTAATATTTAAGCTCCAATATCTTACAGAGTGGAAAATACACACCTAATAACATGATTTTAGTTACAGTCGTTTGATTGGTACCAGTAGTTTCACTCCTTTTTCCATTTTGACCTTGATTGGTACCATTTTTATCCCCATTTGCCCCATTTTCCGTATAAAAGTACAAATTTCGAAAAAATCCTTTTTATTTCGCATCTTCACTCACCGAATTTCAACTTCAGCGTCTTAGTTGGTACTATTTTTATCGCTCTTTTCCAATTGTATCCCTTAAAGGTACGATTTTTTAAAATCGATCTATTTTACGTATCTACGCAATTAGAGGAATGTACATTCCTAATTTCATGTTTCTAGCTGTTGGTACCATTTTTATCCCTTTTAGTCCCATTTCGCCCGCTAAAACTATTATTTACTTTTTGGTGCTTTCACGCTACAAGATCAATGAAGATTTGAAGTGCATATAAGCAGAAATTTTCAAAAAAAAAATCTTAAAGAGTCTATATATTAGGGGATATTTGCAGTCCTTGTTAGGGAAAAATTTCCGATTTCGCCCACTTTCAATCCCAACCGATCTGCAACCATAAGACATATTTAGGGAATGGTCATAAGTTATTCAATAGAATTAAAGTACTCCTGTAGACCTTTCAGACAAAGTATAGAAAATGGATTAAATCCATTGTGAAATATATATTTATTTAAATTTTTATAGAAATTCAAATGCCTATAACTATCCAAATAAAATTTTAAGATTAAATATTTTTTAGAGAAGAATATTACATGAGATTTTCGGTCGGCTCTGCTTTCCTGAACATTTTGCATAAATCTAACTAAATTGCATTTATACAGTTTCCATATTCCTTCTTGAATCCGAGAGTGGTTTTGGCATTTATCTTAGACTTCATACCTCCAAAGGAAAAATTCTGTTATTTACAAGCAAAAATTCTTTTTGAAAAGTCTAAAATTGGAGGAATGTCCCAAAAATATTGAATATAAATTTAATCGTCTTGCTAATGGTCATAAGATTATACTGATGCAATATTGTACTCTTTGTTATAAAATTCATAATATAATCCCCTAACATAGAACTGGAGAAGGATATAATTTTCACACGCATCTATGGATCGTATAGATGCATAACTGACCGTGGGTATTTGTGGCATATACATATTAATCTCAATCTTTGAAATCTACGGCAAAATTTCTAGATTTCCTGACCTTCCTTTCCCCTGACCTTAGAGAGAAAAATTGCTTTTAACGGACAGTATACTAAAATAAAAAAATAATTTTTATATGGTGGACCATTTAAAACTTTAAATTAGAATCGGCTATAAAAACAAAAGTACTGATTATTTTTTCAAATTTCTGGTTTGATAAGGTTCAACTTTGTCATTTAATAATGGAACACAACATCAATCATATGACTACCACGACTGGCTCGGCTGTACCTCATCCGATCAACCTAATTTTTCAGTACAGCCCAAAATCCACATCAAACAGTCACTCGTTATGGATGCATTGGCTTCGCACTAGTCACATGTGGGTTCTATGAACCCCATATGTGGCACTTTTGGTTATTGACATAGCCACCGAGATGAAATTGAACATCATTAAAGCTGAACTGAATTCCATTTTTTTCTCAAAAATTGTACACGTAAATTTCTTACAGTTTGCGTTAAAGACACACTAGTATGGAAATATGTTTTTAAAATTTCCCAATTTTGTTCGACCGTATAGCGTCCCATTTTGCAAATGTCAAACATAAACCTAGAAATAAAAATTAATGTTATTCTGTCATTTAAAGTCAAAAAAAATTAAAAATTAAAATTAAAAATTAATTAAAAATTATTGAATAGATTATCTATTATTTTCAGTCTACATTGGAAATATTTTGTGTTTTTGATCTAAACCCGTTCAGTTATATAAATACAAAGACATTTTTAATTATATTAGCAACATTTTTCACAGTAAATTAATAAAAATTAACGAATATTCCACAATATTCCAATAAAAATAATCAAAGTAATGTTTACTGATTTTGACATCTCAAACAGATGGTCAGTACTAACTTGTTTATTTTTTTGTTGTTAAAGACCCTCACTTAGCTAATAACGAGGTTGTATGTATATCCTTCAGTTTATCTAAAAGAACGAAAATTATTTAGGATTTGAATATTTTATTTATGTATGTATTCATTTTTGTAGACGCTAGACACTAGTATTAATTTAAAAAATATGCAATATTGACTTGTTGCACATACAATATTTCTACGATTGAGGAATGTAGATTCATAAAATCAACACAAATTTGTTTAGGGATTTTTTTTAATAAATTGATAAAAATAATCGAATATTCCACAATATTCCAATGAAAATAATCAAAGTAATGTTACTGCTAACCGACATTTACTGATTTTGACAACTCAAACAGATGGAATGTAGATTCATAAAATCAACACAAATTTTTTTTTATGGATTTTTTTTAATTTTTTTACTAAAATTAAAAATTTCGTCGTAAGTACCATTAATATATGTACTTTCGCTTGAGATATATTGGTCCGATCGTACCCGTTTATATGTTCAATTCAAAGTAAATTGTGATGTCTATAAATGTGGCGAATTACACTTCCACATATAAACAGTGGTTTAGAAACAGCTTCCCAAATTCATAAAAAAATGTTATTCCATTTTTAAAAGCTAACATTCTAAAGCAGAATCAATGTGTATATGTAAAAACCCATGGATAAATGTATAATCTATGATACTCTTTGTAGGCGCAAATTTTACCAAATTTTTGAAGACTGTTCCTAAACCACTGTTTCTATGTGAAAGTGTAATTTGCAATATCTGTAGCCATCATAAGTACTTTTAATTTATCATATAACCGGATGTTATCGAACAGATATTTCCAAAATGAGTGTACAAATATTAAGATAACTTCGCCAAAAATTGGAGTTTTAGTAAAAAATTAAAAACATATATCATAAATATCGTTTTCGAGTTAACAATGGGAAAAAAATGGTGCATTATTTATTTATTTAAGAAATTTGTCTTTCTAGTACAACAAGATTTATATCTTATATGTAATGAAATGTCCGTCTGGAGTTAAGAAATGAATGTTTGAACATACTTATTCTTTTCCTGAACTTAGTTCGAAGATAGGCGAAGTTCTCATACCACCTACACAAGCTGCTAGGATATGATAAAACTAATGTATCTTCCACACAGATATTCGGAATCAGTTGTATTTTTATAAAGTTTTTTATAATCAATATGGACTTCCGCAATATCAGGATTTTTGCCACGCCCCTTCTGGTACTTGCCACACAAAATTAAAATCGTCATCTCTTTTATATCGAAAATCAGAATCTTCTTCGATTTGATATCTATTAATTCTTTACTATTCTCTTCTGGTATTTGCAATTTTATATTTAATTTTGACAAGAAAAAATGTATAAAAGATATGAGAGATATGAAATAAGAAGATCTTCGGGCTAAGATTTTAGATCTTGACCCCACTGACGGAATTTTAGTTAAGGGAAGTTTATTTTAAAACTACATAGCATTAGTGGTCCCGCGTATTATCGCATATATCGCAACAGAATAAGATACACAAAAACAAATACAATCTTCCTGCAAAAACTGAAAATTTGCTGCTCAAAATCAAACGAAATTTTTAGTTCAAGCGCCAAAATGGAAATAAATATTTCGTCTAGTATTTGCTGACCACTTTAGTTTACTAGGTTTTTTACAATTCCATATTAAGTACATATAGTTATATTAGAACGCTTAGATAAATCATTTTTTTATAAAAATATATATAATTATTTCAAAGTAAGAGTTAATTCTTAGATATTATTGAAATATTAAATGGAAGTATTATTTTAGAATTAGTTATAACAAAGCAAAGAATACAAAAAATAATATATGAATCCTAAGTTCCTTATTAATTATTGATTATAGTATGTACCAAACATTATATGTAGCAAACAATACAGAAGTAATTTCAATACAAAATTTAGAAACAATTACCTAAATGTTTATAATTTACATGTATTTTCCAAATTGTATGTCCCCCACCCCTGTACCCGCCCGCCCGGAAGCCAGCAGCGTAGTAGTATTGAATTTTTATCTCGCCCTTATCAAAACGTGTAAAATACATAGAATTTTGTAAAAAGAAAAAAAAAACAAATATCAGTCATTTTTTATTAACTCTTTCTCTCTATGTTTTCTCGGTATTCCAGTGTAGTTTCTCTTCCAAACATTCCATATCCATATAAAAAATTCATTTAATGCAAACTACCAAAACCAAATCAACAAATTAACCAACTTTTCTCTCCTAACGCTACTTTTGAGCCGGCCTTAAATATATATATATATAAATATTTTTTATACAAAACAAATCACAATGTCTAATATTAATTATAAGTTAATATTAATACATATATATCTATATGAATACTTATAAAATGATATCGATAAAAAAGACTAATCCATATATATGTACAAAATCGAGGTATTTTATAGACATATCTTACATACATCATACCATTCCTTCATGCATCAGCGAAATTTAACTCCACATAAAAGCATCCTTGTGATGTGAACATAAAACAATACTCCACCTCCTTCATCAACGTCCGTCATACATTCCAAATGGTTCAATGAATACCACCTACACAAATACTCGCCCCACCCACCACATCATCTCATGTGACATTTAAGCTGGATCAGCTACGGTGACATTTGGTGTAAACTTTAATTGACCCGCGAGGACGCCGTGTGCAACAATGCTCAAACAAACAATTTATACTTTATATTAAACTGGGTCACGAAACAAAGGTTGAGCCGAAAAAAGTTGTGGCACTGAAATTTTGATTTTGAAATGATCCTTAAATATTTGAGTTGATTAATTCAACTTTTTGGTGTGAATTGCGGGCGCACAGTGGTTCAGAATCCAAATCCATCGGCCAAAATGCAATAACTTTTGTTCTGGTAGACATTTTTGAGTTCTGTAGAAAACCAAAATTAGACAAGGACCCATGGTTTATTTTGAGATAATAACATTAAAAATCGGGAAATCGAATATATTTTAGAAATCGGCCCAAAGTTGACTACTTTTCGTATTTATACACACCACGAGAGTATTATGTCTTTGTGCATTTGTTTGTAACACCCAAAATGAAACGAGTTAGACCCATCATTTATTATACAGATCGGCTTAGAATCACTTTCTGAGTCGATTTAGCAATGTCCGTCTGTCTGTCCGTCTGTCCATCTATTGTTGTAATCAAATTACAGATCGAAATTATAGTCCGATCGTAACAAAAATTGACACAAATAAGTTTTGTGGATCAAGGACGAACGCCATTTAATTTGAAGTAAATCGGTTCAGATTTATATATAGCCCCCATACAAATTTCGTTCCCGATTTGACTTTTTGCGCTCTAGAAACCACATATTTCACTCGATTTGCTTCAAATTTGGCACTGTACCCTATCAGTTATGGTGAAAGTGGGTCAGATCGGTTAGATTTAGATGTAACCCCCATACTAATGTCGCTCCCGATTTGACCGCTCTAGAAACCACATATTTCACACGATTTGCTTCCAATTTGTCATAGTACCCTACAATTGAAGTAGAAACAGCTTTGGCGAAAGTAGGTCAGATCGGTTCAGATTTATATATAGCCCCCATACAAATGTAGCTCCAGATTTGACTTTTACCGCTCTAGAAACAACATGTTTCACTCGATTTGCTTCAAATTTGGCACAGTACCCTATAATTGAAGTAGAAACAGCTATGGTGAAAGTGGGTCAGATCGGTTCAGATTTAGGTATAGCCCCCATACAAATGTCTCTCCCGATTTGACTATTTCCGCTTTAGAAACCACATATTTCACTCGATTTTCTTTAAATTTGGAACAACATCTTATAATTCAACTAAAAACATCCATCGCGAATGTGGGTAAGATCGGTTCAGATTTAGATATAAATTTATATATATATATACAAATGTTGCTCCCAAATGTTTAACCGATTTTGGCCAAACTTTACATATTCTATTTCATCTATAAACATACATGGCGAAAGCGGGACACATCGTTCCAGAATTGAATTGTAATGAGATAGGAAGTGGAGTGTATCATATAGTCGTCATATAGGCTCCGTCCGACTTTAGCCTTTCCTTACTTGTTTTCGATTTTAAAGAAAATTACAATTTTTATTTTTTTTGTGTTTATGGTTTTTAACATATTTTTACGTATTTGTCCATAATGCGTTTTTCAGATTTTTTCGGGGTAACTTTTGCCCATCCGAAAAAAAATAAAAATTTTAATTTTCTTTAAAATCGAAAAATACGAATAGTAGTCAAATTTGGCCGATTTCTAAAATATATGCGATTTCCCGATTTTTAATGTTGATATCCTTGGATCCTTGTCTAATTTTGGTTTTTTACAGAACTCACAAATGTGTACTAGAACAAAAGGAATTGAATTTTGGCCGATGGATTTTGATTCTGAACCACTGTGTGGCGCACAGTGGATAATTTGGTATACTATTTCCTGCAGATTTCTTCGAAATATGCCATTTTCTAAGTCGATTGAACCACTGTGTTGCGCACAGTGGATAATTTGGTATACTATTTCCTGCAAACTTCTTCGAAATTTGCCATTTTCTAAGTCGATTCCCGCTTGGAAGCATAATAAATCAAGTCGCCTAGGAAAAAACTTTCTAAAGTGCAGCCGGATTTTTTTTGTGGCTGTATTCTCTTAACAATTTTGCTATTTGCACAACATCGGAACAAATTGGTAAAAATTAAGGCAAAATTAAAAAAACAATTTTGAGATTTTTCTAATTTTATGAATTTTCGTATAATTTTCATGAAAGTCCTGAATTTTTTGGATTTCCGATGCCAAAATATGCAAAATATTCACAACTTAAGACCGGAATTCTGGAAACTATAGCCAAGTGATTTTAGGCACAAATTTTGGGAATTTCCCCATTGTAGAAATTTTGGAATTCTTTTCGTAAAAGTTCTAAAACTTTTATTTTACTTTGCCGATTAGCAGTGCGAAATTCCGTTGCAACATCTTAAATCCGCCGAGTATCTCAGTATATTAGATGTACTTTCCTTTCTATTTTACGCCCTAAACTAGGCAGCAAGTATGCTTCAGAAGCTTGTGAATCAATGATAAAACGCCACTGCACAGTGCCAAGGTTGTGTGTGCAGCTTGTGTGTGTGTGTGTGGATTAGAGTCACTCCATATTCCTCGTCAGACACAAAAATGCAGTTTAAAACGTTTTCAACCAGCATTTAAGTGATCTTGCAATTCCCCGCGAATTGGCCAGTCTGCAGCGTTCAGTTCCTTGCTATTTTTATTTTATAAGGAAATAAATGCAAATCCTTATACAAAATTGTCTGTTGACATTCATGGCATCTGCTAAACCAGCAATAGTTTCCTGCGTCCGATCTGAGGAACCTCGATGATAAGACCTTCTTGTGACTAAAGTGTGTCTTTTTATAGTTATGGCTCTTTATTTAAGCACTACTCATAAATGAGTACTCATTTATGAATTGAATATTATGTTAGTATTGCCCAGAATTGAACCTGGACTTGTCTACTACTTAACAAAGCACAAGGTTTATTTTTATAATAAATACGCCAGAATATGAGGCGTAAATAGTGAATGGCAAAATTTTGGCTAAAGTAATTAGTCCATTGGGGTGGCGTATAATTAATACTAATTTCAATATTAATAACAATAATTAATAGCAAATTCATACTGAGTGCGGGAGGGTACATCAAGAGCACTGAATGCCTGGTTTCACTCTTCGATTTTAATTATTTTCTCGCCAGAAGTAGCCCAATGTGTTAAGTTTTATTTGCAAAAGTCAAATTCATGGGATCTCACACGAACCGAAAGCTATAGAAGTAACCGAAATTAACCCTAACATGAATTATAAGTTTTGATAGAATAATATAATAGAATCTTACGTCATATATTTTTGTAGAACATTTCGATTCGTTAAACCTCTGTTTTCGGGGTGTTTTTACCCTTTTCCACAAGATGGTCCAAAAAGACCCCTACATCGAGGAGCTAGAGGGTTAAAATGTTCCACACAAATGTTCCCCGTAGTGTTTTAAGTAATATTGCTGAACACATCATATACTTAAAATGTAAGGATCACAAGGTTTCCTATGTCGATCTATCATAAGAATGCGATACACGTATATTCTTTTTTACCCCCTCTATCAGAATCCGTTGCCAGAACCTTCTTATTTTCGAAAAGTTTCATTTTTCCACAGTATTATTAGAAGGACTGAGTGGCATTGTTGTTAAACAATCCCTTGCACCCTCTGGTCAATTAAAGTTTAACCCCCAAAATGTTCTCCAAATCTTGTCCAAATCTCGTCTCCATAGTATAAGCTTAATTCTAAACTCTAATGTACTAATGTTAAGCTTAAGTATGTGTAACAACACGAAAATTTTAAGTACGCACTTCTTCTAACAAAATGGGATTGAAAAACGAAATGAAATGAATTAAAAAGCACTAGAACAACTTGCATTATATTGGCGGCACTCATTAGTTATGGCCGGTTTAATTTCAATGATATCCAAACGTGTTTGTTTGTATGTAAACAAATATGAATACATTCACATATACAGTGATTGTCTCTCATATTTAATTTAAGTACTTAAAAATTTTGTGTTGCTGTGTTACTATTTGATGTACTTTTAACATTAAGTATGTTTTTTACTAATTAAAAAGCACTTACAACTTATGCATACATACCTACAAACAATTACATTAAAAGTATATTCATATACATATGTACATGCATATCTATGCGTATACATATGTATGTATGTATATGTGAACATATACATATATGTGAGAAAACAGCAATAACAAAGAGTGCTATACACACACTTAAACGATGAAAACTAAGTTTAGGTACATGAAATTCATTAACACACATACTCATACACCTTCATAAATACATACATACATGTTTGCGAGGGACAATGACAGCCCTCCTACTGTGCGCGAAATAACTTTAAGTTCACTTTTATATTTGCCGGCAAGTGCATTTGAAGTAATCCATTCTGTGCTGTGAGAATTTTTTAAAAAATTTGATATAATTAATTAAAAAAAAAAACTTAATTGAAAAGGTGATGTTAAAAAATCTTGTTTGAAGACAAAATCAAGTTTAACTGTGTTGTTCCATAAAAAATTGTATATTAAATATATATTTTTTAATGTGACCTTGTATGCACACAAAGAGTCTTCAAAATTCAAGCAAGTCATTGTGATCGACAGACTTTGGTTAATTTTTTTATTTATTTATAAAGAACGCAGTGAAGGATTATGTATAGAATATTTTGAAGGACAATTTTTGACTGGAGAATGAAATGATAGAAAATTGATTTAAAAAAAATATATTGAAATTATTTTTTGAAAAAATGCACATTTATTTTTTTATTTAAAATTAAGAGTGTGCTTTTCAGTAAGAGGAATTCTTTCCTTAAATAAACAAGAAAGTCTTACGATTTCAATGAAATTGGTAAAAAAGTTGGAAGAAATTACTTTTAAAAACTGCGACAATTTAATATTCTATTTTAACATTTTACATATTTTGAGGAGAAGGAGTTCTAGTCACATCCCTTGTTATTTGAGAGATATAGAAAAAATAAAAAAAAATATTTTTTTTGAAAATTAAAGAAATATTATAAAATACTTTTTTGTATTATGTTTTCAATTATTTTTCAAATTTTACATATCTTGAAAATTTCAGAGTGGTCTTTTTAGTAGTTTCTGAGATATGAGAAAAATTTAGAAAAACTCTAGTATTTTTTTTTTTTTACACTCGAGTTAATTCCACATTTGTGCTAATATCCCTGAAACTTCTGGCGATCCCACTCTGCAATTTTCAGGATGTGTACCGCACAAATGTAGCCATTTTCCGTAAAATTATTTCTTCAAAAAATGATTTGCTTATTTTTTTAATATTTTCTTTATTTTTTTAAATTTTAAAATGTATTTTTTAAATTTTAAAAAATATTTTCTTAATTTCTCAATGTCTTTCAAAAAAATGTATAAAATTTCAAACTGAAAGGGTAGGGGTGTTATAGTGTTGTATAGATATTCTTAGTAATACGATTTGGATACGCTAGAACCCCTAATTTCTCCCTCCCAAATATTTTTCCCGAACACACCTAGCCCCTATCTCCACTCCTCCCATACAAAATCTAAATTTTTTTTACAACCCTATTTTCTCATACCTACCCTTAAGGTAACACATTTCTTTATTTTTTATATTTTTATGTGGCGCCCCTAGAGGGGAGGCGTCATTAAAATTTTCCGAGAACATATCTATCCCCATGACGGCTCCCCACTACATTTTTAAAAATTATGGTCCAACCTCTCCAACTGTCCCAAGGAATTAAATATATGATCAACACCAACTTTATCTCAGAACATCTTCTTCTATCTGCAACCCTTAAGAAATCTAAGAATTCTTTATTTTTAATATTTTTTGTGACAAAAAACTAAATTCACATTAGTATTTCTATAATTTAGCTGATATCTCAGAAACTACAGAAAAGTCCACTCTGAAATTTGCATAATATTTAGAACACAGATAAAGTAGGATGGGTCGCGGTCCATACAAATGGAAAAACAAGTTCCAGTCACTCCATGAAAATAAAGTTTGGATTGTTTAATGTTGATTTGCAAAATATTTCGTTCGTAGATCAAGGCATATGTGAGCTAAACGCACCTGAAAATAACCCTAAAAATCATGTTCCGGTGCAATTTTTTTGTGTTACATTTTTTCTCAATTTTTATAAATAATAGACTTTTGAAAGCACTTTAAATAAAAATTTTTATTATTGTAACTTATTGGTGACTACTGAAAACTTTTTCGTATTTGGTGGTAGTATTATATCAAAAATTCATAGCTGCAGTTAATACCTTTCGAATGATGCCTAATGATGAACATTAAATTGCATTAAATTATTTTGCAAAAATTGAGACAGTGACGTCATATATCGTCCGATGTTCATCATTTAGGCATCATTCGAAATGTATTGACTCCTATTTATTTATTATTTACACCTCTTACAACATGTTTCCAAGAAATATGGGTTTTTAGCTGTTACTTTGAAAACCCACAAAAAATCAATATAAACGGCCAATAATTCTACCAACATTTAAAAAATTTTATTTAAAGTGCTTCCAAGGATCTATTAATTCATAAAAAATGTTGGACAAAAATGCAACATAAAAAATACACGAGAAAACATAATTTTTAGAGGTGTTTTCAGGAGCGTTTAGCTCACAATCGCCTTGGCCCAGTGACGATTTTGTAGATCATCATTAAACAATCCAACCTTCGTTTTTGGTTGCAATTTATTTACGTGACCCATCCTAAGTAATAGCTATATCTTAGGATAGCTATAGCTGAGAAAAAATCAAATTCATTAAAAAATAAATTTCAATACTTTTTTGAAAAAAAAAAAAAACAAAATATATTTTTTTAATTTTTTTCTTCAAAATTATGCGTTCTTACGAACAATTCGATCCGTGTAAAAATAAATAATTAAAACGTCAATTTTAGGGGAAAGTTATAAAAAATAATTTCTATTTTATCAGAAAACAAAAAACTATTAATATTTTTAAGAGCATTTTGAACCGTTTAACAAAAACTAATCTTATCATTATTTCGCGCACTGTATCTCATCATACACTACTACACTCATAAATACATACATACATACATACATACATACATACATACACACATACCTACATTTATTCATTCATAGCACACCATTACATACACTACATTACAGCTTAAAACACATTCAAATGTATGAAAATGAAGTTTCGCATTTTTGAAACAACAAAAAAGAACATGAATTAACTAAGAACTACTTTTTCTCTTTCTTTCTCTCTCCCACACTCTGCTCTGCTCTGTACCACCACCCTACGCCCGCCCGTTCGCTCGCTCGCTCGCTGTGTGTTTCGGCAAATGAAAAACTAAAAAACAACAACCGAAAAACTAAACTTAACATTATGAACGTCATGTTATTGTTGGCATCCATGTGTCCTTTGTATCATCTACCACTACACTACCAATCTCAACACACACGCACACCCACATTAACAACACCATGCACTCTCTTACCTGCATCCGCAACACCACACTCACACACACACCCATCCACACATATCAAACACATGCATTTAATGCTTTTTTTAATTGTACAATTGAAAATGAAAATGCTTTTGTGTCTGTGTATAATTGTTACCACCAACACAAATAAAACTGTAAAATGTGTGCGGCCAAATTAAATGAAAATACCAAAAAAACAACAACTACTACTACTTGAACTATATACAACCTTTAACAATTGAAAACACATTTTTTAAACTCCCTTCCACCCACAACAAAAACACACACACACACAACTCGGCTATCTTCAACTTTACATACAAATTCCACCACAATCACCATCTCCACCTTTGCCACACTCTACAACTACAACATCGACACCGACATCAACAAAAATACAGCAACAAGAGCAGGATCCCACAAATTTGTACATAGCAAATTTGCCACCCAGCTTCAAAGAGACCGATCTGGAGGCCATGCTATCGAAATATGGCCAGGTGGTGTCCACAAGGATTTTACGTGATGCTCAAATGAATTCAAAGGGTAATCGTCGAATTTTAATTTGTTGAATTAAATTCCTTTGGGAGTGCAATTACGAACGTGTTTTAAGTGGTCCATGTATGATTTTGTTAACGTTTTTTCCGCTTTCAGCTGATGGTAATGTATGTATGCGAATAGACCAAATGCCACTTAAAGATAAAATAAATAGTGTTTTCTATGAATAACTCTTGAAAGTATAATTTTGAATACTAGTATTCAGACTGTCAAGAATGAATGTCATAAAAAATTGGAAACTTTTTGTGAAGTTTTCAAATTTTCAATTCAAATTTTTCTCTCTCTGTGAAGTTTTCAATTTATCAATTCAAATTTCTCTCACGTCAAATATAAATAATGAGAAGGAATATTTTGCAGTACTCACAAATCGTAGATTTCACGATTCTATATACAACACTGTGATTGGTACCATTTGTATCCCTTTTTATCCCGTTTTTCTTTTAAAGCACATATTTCCTTTTCTTTCAAAATTATCCCATTTTGTCTTAAAGTATCCATTTTGTCTTAAAGTATCGCTTTTGTCCCAAAAGTATCCCTTTTTGTCCCAAGTACCCCTTTTGTGCCAAAAGTATCCCTTTTGTCCCAAAGTACCCATTTTGTGTCAACAGTATCCCTTTTGTGCCAAAAGTATCCCTTTTGTTCCAAAGGTATCCCTTTTTGTCCCAAAGCACCCCATTTGTGCCAAAAGTATCCCTTTTTATCCCAAAGTATCCATTTTTGCCCCAAAAGTATCCCTTTTTGTCCCAAAAGTATCCCTTTTTGACCCAAAAGTATCATTATGTTCCGTTTTTTTTTTCTTAAAATTACAAAAGTCCTTTTCTCCCAAAAGTATCATTTTCCTTCCAAAAGTATCAACCAAATATCACGATTCCAATACCAAAATGGTACCAACCTTTTCACCCGCTTCTCCCAAAATGTAAACAGAGTACGGGGAATATAAACTTCTAATTTCATGTTTCTAGCTATTGCCATTTGGTCAGGGCAATGGTTCTATGTTTATCCCTCAATTCGGTTTAAAAAGGCTTTGAGAATATTTCTTAAAACTTGAACGTTTTTTCAATACGTCGGCAAAAATCGTCCAAATATAGAACAATAAATATTTTTAAAATATTATCCTTATGAGGTAGAAATTTTATATGTTTTCAGTTAGTAGCAGTCCGTCAGTAGCAGTAATATGAATATTTAAGAAAACGACTTATGGTTCAGAGTATAAAAATACATTATCCCATCAATTTGCGTAAGACGCGAAACAAAGATAACAAAAATCACATGTATCAGTTAAAATTCGTGCACATTATTGTATTTCTAATTTATATAATTTTTTCCTTAATTCTCTCTCATTCAGGTGTTGGCTTTGCCCGCATGGAAAGCCGCGAAAAGTGCGAACAAATCATTGCCATCTTTAATGGCACAACTATTCCCGGTGCCAAAGATCCACTCCTAGTTAAATTTGCCGATGGCGGTCCCAAAAAGAAGAATCTCTTTAAGGCACCCGATCAGGGTGGCCGAACGTGGCGTGATGTTTCGGCCGAGGGCATACCGGTGGCTTACGACCCCTCTGGCATGCAACAGAATGGTGTTAGTGTTAATATGGGCACTCCGATTGGTATGCAGTATTCACGTTTTGGTGCTCCCCAGGTGGGCGGTTATCCAATGGCTAGTTCACAATGGATTCCCGGTTATATGATGACACAGCCGATCACTCAGGTAGATGATCAGGTGAGTTCCGTGGTAAACTAAATATGTATAATTTTAATGTATTTATAAGATCGGAGAGCATATCGGAAAATAATACTTATAATTTTAACATAAAACGAGTACGAGTAATGTATAAAACAATCTAATGATTACACCGTCCGACAGTCCATATAACACTTGAACCGAATGATATACATCTGAAAATATAGGTGAAATACAGTAAATTGGCATGGTTAGTTTTTCATTTTCTCATTCTGCTGCCCCTTAAAAGAACGACAAATTTCCAAAGGATACAATTTTTCAAAAAATATTTTTAATACTTATTCGCACCCTATGACACCGCTATAAATACCCAATCAAAGAAGAGAATATGTGCGAAAAATACTTTAAATTCCAAGTTTCTATCTTTTATTAGTTTAGTATTAACAACCACTTAAAATGTTGTCTCTTAAAAAGCAAGATATGAATAAACTAGAAAAACTAAGGGGTAAACTTGAAATAGATGCTAATGCTGAACTAATACAGATATAAGCATGCTATTTGAAGTATTTTTTATAGATATTCTCCTCTTTAATTTGACACTTATACCATTATCATAGGGTGCGAACAAGTATATAAAATAATAATAATTGTATCCTTGGAACTTTGAAAAACAAAAATCGCCAAGTAACTCCATTTCACCTATAGTTTCAGATGTATATCATCCGGTTCAAATGTAACGAAATTTTTTTAAAAATTGTCGTACGGTGTTATAGAAGTACTATTTTTTTTTTTTTTATTTGAATTTTATTTGTACAAATATTGTTACATTCATATATAATTTGGCCCCAGCGCCATGAAGGCATTATTGAGGCAGGCTGGCAGTATATATAATACATATACAAATAAATTAGTTCAATATCAATTCAAAATAAATATATTAAAGTATTTATAAAAATTATGGTAGAAGTGTTTCAAACTTATCATATAAGTATTTTTTTTTTTTATTTATCCCTTTTTGCCTCATGTCTAATTTAGAAATTCGAATTTTGAAAAATCACTTTATATGGCCCTCAACGTAGTCAGAATAGTCACGAAATGTAAAATTCGGTAAATACATCGACTTGGTCCGAGGTACTAACAGATTGTCACGATTCTAGCTGCAATAATTTAATCAGTACCTTTTTTGTCCCTTTTTGTCTCATTTTCCCATATAAGCACTAATTTACAGAATGCCTTTACGTCGCATATATATGCAGTTAGTGCACATCACAACTTACGCTTCTGGCTGCAACACTTTGATTGGTACCAATTTAACTCTTTTAGTCCCTCATCCCTCTAAAAAGTACGAATTTCGAAAATTCTCTATGCAGTTAGAGGGGAAGACCTAACAGAATTTCACGATTCCAGTTGAGCCACATTTTGGTTGGTACTATTTTTATCCCTCTTAGTCCAGCTTCCACTTAAGGGCAAACAATTTCAGAAAATCCATTCATATTGGGCGACACAGTCAGAGGGTTGATACTATTTTTATCCCTTAAGCGTGTCTCAATCATAACTGTAAATTTAACATTTAAAAAGTGTCTTTAATGCGTCCCCATTATCGAAATACAATAGATTTGTAATCTCGACCTACGCTAATATTTAAATTCGTGGCGAGGTCAGGTGTATTTTGGGACGTCTACTTAGTCAGAGGGATGCGCACACCGAATTTCTAATTGCAACACTTTGTTTGGTACCATTTCTATCCCTTTTAGTCCCGTTTCTACCTTAGGCGTGCCAACGTCACATCCTCTAAATTAAAACATTTAAAAAGTATGATAAATGTGTTCCCATTATCGCAATACAATACAATTTGTAATCTCGACCCACGCTAGTATTTTAATTCATGGCGAGGTCAGGCATATTCCATTTATGTTGGGCGACTACTTAGTCAGAGAGATTTTCACACCAAAATTCACGATTCTAGCAGTAATACTTTGTTTGGTACCGTTTTTATCCCTTTTAGGTCACATCCACCAATTGTAACATTTAAAAAGTATGTTAAATGTGTCCCATTATCGAAATACAATAGAATTGTAATCTCGACCCACGCTAGTATTTAAATTCATGGCGAGGTCAGGCATATTCCCATTCAAGCTCGTTGAAAATACAATCTTCATATACAAACGTATTCCCGCATCCAATATTTGAATAAAATGGATACATATATATATATTGTTTTTTCTTTCTCTCGTCTTTCTAGTAATTAAGAAACCTATTAATAATACAATGTTAAATTATTATTGTATAAATAAATGCATACAAGTACATTAGGCTGTAATGGAAATTATCACAAAGATAATTTGATTGATATTAAAAAAATAAGAAAGCATTACCCTGGAAGAGCAAACTATATGAATTCGGCGGGGTAGAATTTTTATAGCCTCCACCATGGATTAAAGGTCCACGATATTGCCGAGAAGTATCAGAACTGCATGAATAAAGCTATAATTTTTAATTATGTAAATTGTATTATTTATATAGACTTATCCCATGTGAAATGGAACAGAAATTTTCTTTGGGATACCGCTTTTAATGAAAGTTTGCAAATTTGTACTTCTGAATAAGGCAAATAAAGCTTCTTTTTCCAATTTTCAAAAAAATATAAAATTGTACACACTAGGGTGGATCGAAAATCAGGAATTTTGTTATAAGGTAATTTGAAAAAATTTTTAATTTTTTTGTGATAGGAGAAAATATTTTTGCCGATTTTCAAGCAAATTGCTTCCAGTTTCTTGTCAAATCTTAAAAATTAATATATTTTTTCATGGTAATTTTAAATAAACAAAAAGTACATCTTCGATTTTTGTTAAATAATTTTTGTTATCATCTAATAGTGCTCTACAAGTTTAATGATGCAGCTCCTGATACTTACTGCATAACAATTATAAAAATATTTCATATAAATAATTAAAAGAACTTACTTTAAGCTGGAATCAAAAAAAATTTCTTTGGTTCAATATTTCGCATTTATCACTGTCGATTCGTGAGCTGGCTTTCTTTGAAGGCTTGGGCGACTTTGCCAGTACAGATGTAGGCAAAATGAAGAGATTCGAGTGTCAGGTGTGTTCCGAAGAGGAGCGTAAAAGTCCGTGGTATCACAATCGACCACTGCTGGCCTAAGGAAGTCGCATGTTTATTTTCTGATTAGCACCACAGACTAACCTAACTCTCAACTATATTTCAAAGTTATAAAGGGTGTTTTTTATTGAGGTATAGAACTTCGAATTGAAATAAAACACAAGAAAATCGTTTTAATGTCCATCAATTTGGCTTTATTGGAAGGATAATTTTATGCCATTAATGTTTAAATATGATTTCGGGCATGTGGCCGCCGCGGCTGGCTCGAATATAGCCAATTCTACAGGTCCAATTTTCAACCACTTTTTCGAGCATATGGGGCCGTATGTTGGCAATAACGCCACGAATGTTGGCTTCCAAGTCCCCTAACGTTTCTGGTTTGTTGGCGTAGACGAGCGACTTCACATATCCCCAAAGAAAATAATCCAATGGTGTCAAATCACACGATCTTGGTTAATCTTGGTTAACCGAATTAATTGCTCTGATGGACGATTATGTCGACCATAAAATGGACGGAGCTTGCGGTGAACTTCGCGAACTGAACCATTACTTTCGAAATAAATTTGCACGATTTGCAAGCGTTGTTCTTTTGTCAACCTGTTCATGATGAAATGGCAAACCAAACTAAATATTAATCACTTGACAGCTGACAAAATGACCGCCAGTTAAAAAAGTGATGCCAACTTAAAGTTCTATACCCCAATAAAAAACACCCTTTACTTTCTGTTCAGGCCGAAATTATCCAAAATTGGTTAAATACTGACAGTCACCAAATTTATAAAAAAAACAAATTTTCAATGCGATAATATTCTTTAAATTTATGAAATTCTTATGAATATGATAATGCAAATATTAGGGATTAATAAAGGGGTTTAAAACGAGGGGAAATTTTTCCCACTAGATCGACTTTGCTCATTTCAAATCCCAACAGATCTACACTTCTATGTATATGTCTTTTCATTCTCCTATAAAGTAACGAAAAATCGAGATACGCTCTTTCTAGATTAAACCAACGATATATCGATTGTATAAAAAAACGCAGGTCGATATTTCAAGGAGGAGCCGAGCAAAAACATTAAAATAATTCAAAAATGTGTCATAATAGAACAATTTATGTTCTGGGATGTGTTCTGTCCATCAATATAAATATTTTTGAGTTTGTTGATTAGTTTTATGCGAAAATATCGAAACTTCGGAAGTTTAAAATAATACAGATAATAATAAGCGTAATTGCAATTCCTCCTCTACAGCCGTTTATACATTGTGGCATGTATATAAGATTCAGGTCGCTCGCACTTGTTTTAATGTTGTTCCTTCTGACAAAGTCATATTGGGAGTTTTTTTTCAATATTTTTTAATTAGAAAAATATTCTTTATGTTTTCGATACAGCCTAACGTCCATATGCATACTAGTACACATTATATGAATACATGCATGTACATATGCATATGCATATGCACATTTACTCTCTCCGGTTAATGAACGCACAATTATTATAAATGATTTATGAATGTTTAAGTTAATTACGTTTTTGTTGTTCAATATTTGTTTTCGTCCATGAACGCCGTTGCGCGCACCGCACAGTATATGCAAATGGCCGCTGCTCCACAATTGGGCGTTGCTTCCTATAAACCAGATGCTGTCAATCAGGTGCAACCACGCGGTATATCGATGATGGTTAGCGGCGACACAGGCGTGCCATATGGCACAATGATGCCACAGTTGGCCACATTGCAAATTGGCAATTCGGTAAGTAATAGTTGTTGTTGTTGTAATAAATTTATGCAATATCTCATTCGACACCCCTTCCAAACACCGTGTAAAACCTACTGCCTCCCCTCCCTTCCTTCCACCTCATTGTTTACATATGTAAATAAAGCGAATTCACATTAATACAAAACAAAATAAAAAATAAAATTCATCAGTAGTTGTTTTTAGTCTGAAAAAAAATCCTATAATATTTTTTGAATAATTAAAACTATAATATATATTTAAATTTAATTTTCCTTTTTATTAATTTTGATTTTTTCTTTCGTTTTTTCTTTGATTTTTCTTTTCGGTTCTTTTAGAATTTCTCTCCATCATTACAGTATATTAGTCCAAGTTATCCATATTATGCACAACCTACAATTATACCAACAATGCAAATGACAGATTCTGAACAGGCTAGCACAGCTGCATCTCCCGATGAGGCATATACGCAGTATCCACATCCAGCCGCTCCCAAATAGGTTTTCGCGAGGTGAGTGCGTGAGTGTGATTGATTGATTGAATGGATTCTCAAAAAAAAAACTACAATTCAAACAAATCCAAAATTGACATTTTATTTTAGCCAACAGTATACAGTACAACTTACTAACTTACCTGCTTACATTCAAACTACATTTCTTTTTCAAAATTATTTTTAGCGGTTAAGAGGAAAAGTTTTTGCTTTTATGATTGATTTTGTTTTTCAGTTGCTTTTATGTTTGGTTTTATTTAGAGAAAACAGTTTTTGTTTGTAGATTTTGCAGATCTATGGATTTAAGGGTAGTTAAATTTTTTTCAAAAAAAAAAAATAATATAAAAAGTGAAAAATTCTAAGGTATAGCGATCAGTATTTTTGACGTAGAGTACTCTGATTCGTGTCTATCCTGAAACTTATAAAACATGTAAGGAAAGGCTACAACAGAAACGTCAAATCGGGAGCTATATCTAAATTTACATTCGGCAAAAAAGGCCGATTAGCTGAAGACGAATATTTAGGATTATGAATAAATAAAATTCGATTCATTATAGCTTTTTTACAATTTTCTAATGATGTTGATAAAGTATTCTCTTTTTATTGAAGTGAGTCCAATTTATTACCTCGAACATTGTGACGAATAGAGTTTTATATTCCACGATATTAGCTATGTTCCTTTATGTACTTATTTTTACACATTGGTGATTCCATTGGAACGGATGTGACACTTTTGCTTAAATTTTTTAAATATCTCCCATATTCATGGACTGAGATTTTTACTATATTGCCAATTGTCAGGTTAATCGGAATATTACTGCAATTGCAAATAAGTCTTAGCGTTTTAAATATTAGAGATATACAACAAACTAGAGCGTCACGGGTGCGACCTTAGCTTTGAAGAAAATCTTAAAGTTACGTTACCGACATCTCGTCATGAATATAGGAAATATAGGATATTTAAATTGTAACGGCCGTGACTTTTTGACGGAAATTCTGTTACGACATCAGCCTATATCTGGAAAAGGAAATGATCAGACCTATTGTTGTCATAATTTTTTTGAAATATAATCAAAAATATGTATTATGAGAAGTATAAACATTACGAATGTTTATTGGTAATTTTATAAATTATAAATTGATTTTGAAATATTGTCGAAAAAAGGGTCACTTTACGTGGAGTCCTCGATCTACCATGCCAAACTAAATATCACAAGCATTTCTTTTATCAGTGGTCTGTTCGGAATAATATTGTATACCCACTGAAATGAAATTACTGTTGAGACCACGTTAAAATTTTCAAACCGATAAACCACAGGTTTTCTTGGAGCTTATATGCCATAAAAATGGTCAAGTTTTCCCTTTGATTTCATTCAAGGAGTTTTCATGAAAAGTAATATTTTTCATAGCTGCGTGAAATCCATTTTTATTCGTTTTGGGAAATATAAATTGTTTCTTTATTATACTTCTGCTATTTGGCAAAGGTTGTTTACATTCGCTTGCCATCCATCTTTTTTAGGTCGACTACTTATTGAACTGTCCTCGTATTCGGAAGATAAAATTACCCGAAATATTAAATCGACTGGAAGTATATCGATCATTCCAAACCGAACACCTTTTTTACATCACCATTTCCAATTTCATTGAAGCTTTGTACGATAACTAAACTTAAAATATTTGACTCGTAGAAGACAAAAAAACGATTTTTTTTCAAAATATATGACCCAATTGAAAATTGCGAAAATCAAGAAAAACGTGCCGAGGTATGAACATAGAAAATGGTGTAGTGAGAAAACGCGTGGGCACAATTCAAAGAATGATTTCTTATTTTAAAGGTAATTACAATTACTTTTCGCCAGCGTTCTTGGCTATTGACTGCTACTGACAACAATTTCGTGTATTTCTGATTTTTCTTCTTCTTTTATATTTTTCACTATGAAAAAACCAACCTAAAAATTCAGAAAAAATATAGGCATAGTCCCTGACCGATTCTAAACAAGCCCTGAAAATTTCAGCTTGGAGAAAAAACGGGTTGTATTTAAAAAAACATGTAAGGAAAGGCTAAAGTCGGGCGGGGCCGACTATATGATACGCTCCACTGTCTATCCGAATACAATTCAATTCGGTAGTAAAGTGAAAACGTGAAAATTGAAACCTGGAGCGAAATAGGTGAAATATAATATGTATAGTTTGGCCAAAATCGGTTAAACATTTGGGAGCGACATTTGTATAGGGGCTATATCTAAATCTGAACCGATCTTACCCACTTTCTGCATAGGTGTTTATAGTTGGATTAAAATATATTTGTCAAATTTAAAGAATATCGGGTCACCATGTGGTTTCTAGAGCGGAAAATGTCAAATCGGGAGCGACATTTGTATGTGGGCTATATCTAAATCTGAACCGATCTTACCCACTTTCTGCATAGGTGTTTATAGTTAGATTATAAGATGTTTTGTCAAATTTAAAGAATATCGGGCTCACTATATGGTTTGTAGAGCGGAAAATGTCAGAAAAAGGGTTATATACAGAATAAAATATCGGTTAAATGGTCCACAAGGATTTGTTTCCATAAATATCCGCCAAAAATGAAATTAAACCCAAAAATAAATGCAAAATCACCCAAATGAAAAGTCGACCAAAAGATTCAACAGTGTTTAATATGAAAAATCACCCAAAACAATCTCATCTGGAATATGTCCAAATCCGGCTACGCAGAGTGGCGCTATCCTACTTACAGATTTTCTCCTCTGGGGTAGGTCCAAAGCAGGCATAATAAAGGCTAGCTGCGTGGCCTCTTGGGTATGTCCAATGCGTTGGCGACCTTTGGCTGCACTTACAGATGTTCTGCCCTGGGCTATGTCCAAAACCAAATACGCAGAGTTCCATTATATATTGTTATATATAACATGCATGATTTCAAAAAAGCCTCAATAAAATTAAAATTACAAATGTACTATCGCCCATTGGGATTTTGGGTGATTTTTGCAAATACTAAATGTGAAATACTACCCACTAATTACACCATGCGACAGTACACCTGACATACACCGGATGATATAGGTCTAAAACTATAGACAAAATTGAGTTAATTAGCATTTTCAGTTTAAATTCCTCATCATGTTGCCATTAAAAAGAACTACAGCATCTCAAAGGATAACGCTTTTCAAAAAATGATATTCGCTCCATACGATACTGATATAATTGTGATGAATTTCTGCTAAATAGACTAGAAATTTCATGGTTTTTTCTCTTTTAGTTCTGCATTAAAAACCATTTCAATTTTCGCCCTTTAAAAAATAAAATATGACTAAACTATGGAGGAAACTTGAAGATGTTGTCAATTCTAAACTAATTCACATAAAAACATGGAATTTTAAGTATATTTAATAGATGTTCTCCTCTTTAATTTAATTAAGTTTTTAAATCATTTTTTAGAAAAATTATATCCTTGAATGAGTATCAGGAAAAGAAAAATATATTTTTCATAGCTGCGTGAAATCCATTTTTATTCGTTTTGGGAAATATAAATTGTTTCTTTATTATACTTCTGCTATTTGGCAAAGGTTGTTTACATTCGCTTGCCATCCATCTTTTTTAGGTCGACTACTTATTGAACTGTCCTCGTATTCGGAAGATAAAATTACCCGAAATATTAAATCGACTGGAAGTATATCGATCATTCCAAACCGAACACCTTTTTTACATCACCATTTCCAATTTCATTGAAGCTTTGTACGATAACTAAACTTAAAATATTTGACTCGTAGAAGACAAAAAAACGATTTTTTTTCAAAATATATGACCCAATTGAAAATTGCGAAAATCAAGAAAAACGTGCCGAGGTATGAACATAGAAAATGGTGTAGTGAGAAAACGCGTGGGCACAATTCAAAGAATGATTTCTTATTTTAAAGGTAATTACAATTACTTTTCGCCAGCGTTCTTGGCTATTGACTGCTACTGACAACAATTTCGTGTATTTCTGATTTTTCTTCTTCTTTTATATTTTTCACTATGAAAAAACCAACCTAAAAATTCAGAAAAAATATAGGCATAGTCCCTGACCGATTCTAAACAAGCCCTGAAAATTTCAGCTTGGAGAAAAAACGGGTTGTATTTAAAAAAACATGTAAGGAAAGGCTAAAGTCGGGCGGGGCCGACTATATGATACGCTCCACTGTCTATCCGAATACAATTCAATTCGGTAGTAAAGTGAAAACGTGAAAATTGAAACCTGGAGCGAAATAGGTGAAATATAATATGTATAGTTTGGCCAAAATCGGTTAAACATTTGGGAGCGACATTTGTATAGGGGCTATATCTAAATCTGAACCGATCTTACCCACTTTCTGCATAGGTGTTTATAGTTGGATTAAAATATATTTGTCAAATTTAAAGAATATCGGGTCACCATGTGGTTTCTAGAGCGGAAAATGTCAAATCGGGAGCGACATTTGTATGTGGGCTATATCTAAATCTGAACCGATCTTACCCACTTTCTGCATAGGTGTTTATAGTTAGATTATAAGATGTTTTGTCAAATTTAAAGAATATCGGGCTCACTATATGGTTTGTAGAGCGGAAAATGTCAGAAAAAGGGTTATATACAGAATAAAATATCGGTTAAATGGTCCACAAGGATTTGTTTCCATAAATATCCGCCAAAAATGAAATTAAACCCAAAAATAAATGCAAAATCACCCAAATGAAAAGTCGACCAAAAGATTCAACAGTGTTTAATATGAAAAATCACCCAAAACAATCTCATCTGGAATATGTCCAAATCCGGCTACGCAGAGTGGCGCTATCCTACTTACAGATTTTCTCCTCTGGGGTAGGTCCAAAGCAGGCATAATAAAGGCTAGCTGCGTGGCCTCTTGGGTATGTCCAATGCGTTGGCGACCTTTGGCTGCACTTACAGATGTTCTGCCCTGGGCTATGTCCAAAACCAAATACGCAGAGTTCCATTATATATTGTTATATATAACATGCATGATTTCAAAAAAGCCTCAATAAAATTAAAATTACAAATGTACTATCGCCCATTGGGATTTTGGGTGATTTTTGCAAATACTAAATGTGAAATACTACCCACTAATTACACCATGCGACAGTACACCTGACATACACCGGATGATATAGGTCTAAAACTATAGACAAAATTGAGTTAATTAGCATTTTCAGTTTAAATTCCTCATCATGTTGCCATTAAAAAGAACTACAGCATCTCAAAGGATAACGCTTTTCAAAAAATGATATTCGCTCCATACGATACTGATATAATTGTGATGAATTTCTGCTAAATAGACTAGAAATTTCATGGTTTTTTCTCTTTTAGTTCTGCATTAAAAACCATTTCAATTTTCGCCCTTTAAAAAATAAAATATGACTAAACTATGGAGGAAACTTGAAGATGTTGTCAATTCTAAACTAATTCACATAAAAACATGGAATTTTAAGTATATTTAATAGATGTTCTCCTCTTTAATTTAATTAAGTTTTTAAATCATTTTTTAGAAAAATTATATCCTTGAATGAGTATCAGGAAAAGAAAAATATATTGCACTTTCTTTTTTTTTCATAATTTGGGCAATTATTCTTTGGGTGATTTTTCGTAGCCCCTTTGGGAACATCATATTTCTGAGTGCAGATATTGTTAACATAGTTACAAAAGCAACACCTATCAAAATGCTTTTGCTGGTTCTTGAATTACAATGACCTCAACAGTTGGATTTTAAATATCACAGTTTATTATATAATATTATATCATATTCCAATAAATCGGAGTCTGAGTTTTATGACATATCTTTGTCAACGAAATATTATACTACCTTTAAATCCATGAATGTTTTTCATTTTATTTTAGTTGCTTTGTTTTGTTTTGTGTTGCATGTCATGTTTTCATAGCGATTAACTAACTAAATTGGAAACGCTGAACATTAAAGCCATTTCGCCAACTTGAATGTTAAAATGATTAATTATTTAAACTATTTTTTCGGCGTTGTTCTAAGCACACCTAGAATGTGTCAGTCAGCCAGTCAGTCAGTTGCTACCACCAACAGCGGCGATGTTGTCATCATGGTTCGAAATTCACAAAACAAAAAGAACAAAAATAAATTAGAAAATTTTATTAATTTTCATCATTCATTATTAATTGAGTAGAGTGCTGATTTAATTGCTATGATTTTGCATTATTGTGTTGGTGTTTGTTTTTTGTTCGTTCATTCGTTTGTTTGTTTAGATTTGGTTGATTTTTTGTTTTGTTTTGCGTTGACTACACTCGTACACCATCATTTTTGTGCGCTGCTTGTGTCTGCCTGCTTTGCCTGCCTGTTTGCTTAAATCTGCTCATCACAAACTAGCCGTAGTAAACTGAACTAAATTAAGTAACTAACTAACTAATAGCTCGTAAACACAAACACAACACATGCATCATTTAACACGCAAAATGCGAATTGTTGAACTTAAACTTTGTATTTAACTATCTAAATAGTAGAGGTTTTACCCAAAGACCTTAAACGAAGAAGATGTGCCAAAGCTCTCAGCAAAATAATAAAATAAAAATGCAAAATGGTTGAAATATGACAACTCTACTTGAACCCTGGAACTCAGCATTGCTCATTCCTCATTAATATGTGCGCTCATCGGTGCATGCATCAACGGAAAATAAGAATTTAATCACAACTGTAACGAATATTTATAAAGCAAAACTGTTGACCAAACATTAAATATTTTTTATATAGAAGAAGAATCGTAAAATCAAATGATCTCTATACAATACAAATTAATTATTCTGAAATAACAAATTAATTATCCTAAAAAAAACAATAATAATAAAAAAATGATTAAAATTTAACGTTTTTCTTTAAGACTGGATAACTAAGCTGCGGTAATAAAACCTTAAATAAAAAGTTAAAATTTCACTCAAAATTAAAACTTATTTTTTTAAATTATCGCCAACAGTAATATACAGTGGTGGTCACGAGTTTAGCACACTTCACATATGTTGTTTATAATAGCAAATAATTTGTTCTGATAATGAACTCTGCGCAAAATATTTGTTTTTTAGTGTTGCTTATGGTGTGATCAGTAAGCCCAATAATTTTTTTTTCGAAATCTTTGTGTCTTTTCTTCGTACTCTCATGTTTTTGCAAGTAATTCGTAATCTGGGCTGGACACAAATTTAGCACATTTGATAAAAGTTGTTATTTTCTAATTATTTTTGCGTTTAAATTAATTAAATGGTATGTGTGGGTAATTTTTACTCAAATGGAAATTATTATTTAACAAAAATTATAATTAGATATTGCTAAAGGAAAATAGTGCATTGAGGCGCAGCGTCAGGTTATTATGCAATTGAACGACAGTGGAAGTACCGCTGGGGATATTGCAAACATTATAAATTGCTCCAGACAGATTGTGTACAATATACTAAGCCATATTGGCACTTATGGGAGCTTCAAAAATATTGCAAAATGTCCTCCGCCGAGAAAAACAAGCAATAAATCGGATTTTTTAATTTATAGAACCTGCGTAGCAGATCCATTTAAAAGCTCAACTGTGATTCAGAGAGATTTTTCGGCAAAAATTGACATTAGCATTTCCTCATGAACCATAAGAAGAAGAACCAATGGACAAAATTTACTTGGCTGCATTGTTCAACATAAGCCAGACGTATCAAAATATGGCTTACAGTGTCAAATTTAATCTGCTCAAGATCATTTAGAAAAATCCAAGATTTTTGGGAAAGTATCGCCTGGATTGGCGAATCGAACATTTGTCGGTGCGGATCTAATAGGAAACAATACGAAGTGTGCCCTCCAAACATGCATCACAACCCAAAGTACAAATCTGAGACGTTAAAGCTTGTTGGCGAAAATCTAATGATGTATACTGCATTTTCTGGACACGGCGTTTGTCCGATACACAAAATCGATGCACTAATGGATCAGAATATTTACAAAAATCTATTTGGTGATACTATGATAACATATTCAGATAAAGACATGCCAATTATACACGACAACCGACCAAAACACACTTAACGCCAGTGAAGAGCTGTTTGAGGCTGAACAAAATAGATTTTTAAAAATGGTGCAGCACAGTCACCGGATCTCAATCCTATTGAGAATCTATGGAATGGACTTTAACAACATATTATAGCAATAAAACCCAAAAATTTGCCCGATTTCTTGAATTAAACACAAAATTCCTGATATGCTACTCCAATGGAGTCTTTTATGCCTCTAGTGGAGAGTATGTCCAGAAGATGTACAGCTATTACTCAAAATAGCGATTATCCAACCAAATATTAAGTTTATAATAAAATGTATTGGTTAGTTCAGATTTTTTCCGATTTGATTAAAGTTTTTTTAATTTGAGCTAAATTACTGTCTAATCACTTTTCGTATTATTTGTACTTTAAATTGCATAAAACTAAAATGCAGCATAAGATCCGAACAAAAACAACGTTAAATTGTCATCTTATCGTACGTAATATTTTAGAAAAAATACCGGTCAAAAAACATAACGTTGAAGTTGAAATATTTGCTTTATAAAGTTACATGTGGTGACTGTGCTAAATTCGTGACCACCACTGTAAATGTGTGTATGAAAACAATTTTTGAAAAAATATTTTATATTAAAAATATTGGACTTAGCCTGGATAATTATCCAGTATAAGTCAAATTTATGGTTATCGAGGCAAAGTCCAAAAAAGTCAACACAAAATATTTTTTTTTTTTTTGAAAATTTGTTTTGATACAAATATTTATATTGTAGTTGGCGACAATGTGAAATAATATTTTTTATTTTGAGCAAAAAAAAAAAATTTTATTAATGTTTTTGTTATCGCAGCTTGTTATCCCGGCTTAAAGAAAAACAGCCTTAATATAGGTTTCGAAGGATAGTCCCCAACATAACACTATGTTGTAAAAATTTTGTCGAAGGGCTATGTATAAAATTTTCAGATGTATTTTGACTTTGTAATATCGAAAATGATATAATATTTTTACGGATAAATTGTTTTTAAACAAATGTTTACTAAAATTCCAATTTTCGCCGAAAGTACCTTTTTGAAAAAATTCTTTTGTGGTGGCACAAAAAACATAAACAAGTAAGAAAACAGCAGTAGGCTAAACCGACTTATAATATCCTCACATATCTATGGAAATTACTTAGGGCCGGAAGATTTTTGTGGCTAGTGATTACCAAAGGTTCTTAGCATATGGTCCTAGCTTCCACATTTATAAAATAATTGTAAAATCATGAACAAATATCAAGACAATTGTGTGGGAGGTGCAAGAAAGGGCGTGGCTAAAGCTTAAATATTTGTTTGGTTTAAAGTGATTATAAAAACATTTTCAAATATCAAATTTTATATGAATTTGACTACCCGTGTGAATGTTACGCCGGTTTTATTTTAAACAAAGCTTATGACATTTTGTGTGGGAGGTACCAAAAGGGGTGTGGCAATAATCCATAATCCACACGAATGCAACATCTATAAAATAATTGCCAAATGTCAAATTTCACAGCTTTAACAGCTTTAATTTTACCTAGTTTAGGGTGATTTGTGAGGGAGGTACTAGAAGGGGCGCGGCAAATCCCGCCATATCTAGTACACTTAAAGTACTTATAAAAAATATCAAATTCCAAAATATACGTGATTCCGAATATCGGTGTGAAAGTTTTGAAGGTTTTAATTTAATATAGGAATATTGTCCATTTGTGTGGAAGGTACCAGAAGTGGCGTGGCAATTTTGCCCATCTTCGAACTTAAACTAAGTTTGGGAAAAATATTATCATGTGCAAAGTTTGGATTGATTCCTTAACTCCCTTCGAGAGTTATCATGCACACCAGCCAGACAGACGGACGGACATGGCTCAAACATCTTAAAAAGTCGTGAAACGGATTTGCTCCAAAGATACTTAGGGTCTTAAGTTACTCCTTCAATGCGTTACACTTATTGTCTGTGCCAAATGATATATACCCCCTACTCTGTAGAGTGAGGGTATAAAAATAAAAAATATATATTTTTTGCTTGCACATAGAAACAGTGTTTTAGGAAGAGTCTCCAATTTCTTTTCGAAGAAATCTTTTTTTGTGGCACGAAAAAACATAAAAAATCGAAAAAAATATTGTTTAACATTCCAATGATGAAAATAATGTCAATATGTAAAATACCTACGGAAGCCATTATACATTTTTTTATAAAATCATATTGTTTTCATTTTTGTTTAATATTGTGAAAACATATTAGATAACAAATAAACAGATAGCAGATTTTTTATATAAGTCTACGGATAAATGTAGAAGTACATGTACAGTCTTCACGTATGACTAAGTCAGTTTAAGCAAAACCTTCTTCAAAAATTAAATACTATTTTTTAAAATTCCCTTACTTTTACAATAAGGATCATATCTTCTACATTTATCCATTATATTTATTTCCAATTATATTATCCGTTGTATTTTCTTCCAATTAGCCTTGTTTCTTCCGTTAAGAACCAATATTTTATAAAATAAAACAAATTATTCAGTTATCTACCTATTTCTAAAGATATTCTTCGCGCTTTTTTACCAGAAATTTAAAAAATCATTATGTTTCTCAAAAATTCTTTTGTGTCTACAAAGAGGATCTTAACTTCTACATTTATTCATAGATCTTTTACATATAAAAATTGTTTTCATCGTTAGAATGTTAGCTATTGAAAAACGACATAATTTTTCCATTTTTTTAATATCAAACTGTCCCTATTTAAACTTTGACAGAATTTGAAATTTAAGTACAAATTATCCATAAAACATTTTTTATGTTGAGTTTTATGCACAAAAGTACCCCAAAAATAATATTTTTTATGTATAGGATAGTATAATCTGCAATATTTTTAGAAGATTCACGAACTTAATGGGTCACACTAGTATACATACATAGATTTTTTCTTTAAAAATTTCAAATGTTTTGAATTGTACGAACTATTTTCGTATATGCTTACCCTATATTAGGGCTGTTTTTCTTTAAGACTAAATAAAAAGTTAAAATTTTACTCAAAATAAAAAAATCTTTTTTAAAATTATCGCCAATGTGTGGTGAAGTAAATATCAATAATGCTTTGAGTTGAAATTTTAAGATAGTTTCTTTAGGAAAAATTAAATTAGACAATGAAAAACAAAGGTCTCAAACACGTATCCGAGTAAATGTTGTCGAATTCAAATCGACTTGAAACTCGGATTTCATTGTATACCGCTTAACAGTATTTGTTATTAAAAATGTCAAGATTTTAGAATTTTCGACAAATTGTTTTGATTGCTGAATAAGCACCAGAATCAATTAATTTTGTTAGGTTAGCATTTTTAGAACTGTGAACCAAGTTAGCTCTTATCCGCAATCAAAAACATTTTTTGGATATTTTAAAATTCTGACAATTTTTCAAACAAATATAATTAAACGAAAAAATCCAACTATTTTATTTACCATAATCCACGCTAACTGTTTTATTTTTACCGTGACGCATCCATCCTCTTGTTATTGTAAAACAACTACCCATATTTAGTGAGTTTCAAACTAAAACACTGAGTAATAATTGGAAAACAAAACCACCATCAAGGAGAACAGTGTGGCATTTTGGATTTATTGCGAAGAGTTTGATGATTTTTTGAGGATATTTAACCATAATTAAAAACACGAACACAAACTATTAATACGACAAGATTTAATGACCATAGAAGTCATTTGTAATGGATTAGTTATAAATTTAGTCCAAAATAAAAATAAGAAAAAAAAAATCGGCTTTACAGGCTAATGAGTAAACTTTCCTTATTACAAGGTCGTGAGTCAAAGGTACCAACCGAAACCTTTTTTCCTGAAAGCGCTTTAAATGTAAATAATTACCCTTGTCCTAAAATTTATTATTGGTAGAATTATTGCATTTTATATTTTTGCTGTCGGTTTTCATAGTGACAACTGAAAATCTCTTCGCATTTTGTGGTATTATTTTGTAAAATATAAATAATATTTAAATATAAATAACTGCAGTCTATACAAATGATGCATTAGACGCCACATTGCTTATTTTTATAAAAATATTTTAAAAATTTTCCCTCTGAAGAACCATCTTCTGTATTATACTATTTTCACAAAAAACGGGATCAGTGACTTCATTTATACGTATACATTTAGTTATCACTTTGAAAACCCAAAAAATACTCTAAACGTCCAATAATAAGGCTGTTTTCTTTAAGCTGGGGTAACAAGCTGCGATAACGAAAACTTTAATAAAAATGTAATTTTTTACTCAAAATAAAAAATATTTTTCTTCTTATTATCGCCAATTACAATATAAATATTTGTATCAAAACAAATTAAAAAAATGTTTTGTGTTGACTTTTTTGGACTAAGCGCCGATAACCAAAAATTAGACTTACACTGGATAATTATCCAAGCTAAGTCCAATATTTTTAACATAAAATATTTATTTCAAAATTTGTTTTCATACACACATTGATATGACTGTTGACGCTAATTTTAAAAATGTTATTTAGGTTTCTATTATCACAGCTTAGTTATCCAGTCTTAAAGAAAAACAGCCCTCATAATAAGTTATTTTAATACAAGAACAACAAATATATTTAAAGTGTTTTCAAGGGTCTATTAATTCAGGAAAAAATGAAGGAGAATGACATGGGAAAACATAATTTTTAGAGGTGTTTTCATAGGAGGAGGCAACGAAACATTTTGCAGATTTTATACCCTCCAGCCATAATATCCTAGGCTTTGTGTATTTGTTTGCAACACCCAAAAGGAAAGGAGATAGACCCATCGTTTATTATACAGATCGGCTTAGAATCACTTTCCGAGTCGATTTAGCTATGTCCGTCCGTCTCTCTATCTATTCTTCTAATCAATTATTCTCAGATCCTAACAAAATTGGTACAAATAGCGTCGAATCAAGGACGGACGCTATTTAATTTGAAGCAAATCGGTTCAGATTTAGATATAGCTCCCATACAAATGTCGCTCCCGATTAGACTTTTTCCGCTCTAGAGACCACATATTTGCCACAACACCTTATATTCGAACTAGAAACATCTGCAGTGTGTATTAGATCAGTTCAGATTTAGATATAGTCCTCATACAAATTTCGCTCCCGATTTCAGTTTTTTCCTCTCTAGAAACCAGATATTTCAGCCGATCTTCTTCAAATTTGGTACTACACCTTATAATTAAAAAAAATCTATGTGGAAATTGGGTAAGATCTGTTCAGATTTACATATAGCCCCCAAACAAATGCGTCTCGCGATTTGACTATTTCCTCTCTAGAAACCACATATTTCAGTCGATCTTCTTCGAATTTGGCACTACACCTTATATTCGAACTAGAAACATCTGTAGTGTAAGTGTGTCAGATCGGTTCAGATTTAGCCTTCTCGATTTGACTTTTTCCCACAAACTTCAACCGATTTCGGTCAATCTTTACATATTATATCGAGCACTATTTGCCAAAAAGGCGTAAGCGCCATCAGCAAAATTATACATGAGAAGGTTTTTAATTACCCTACCTTAAGGCACATCATATAATCCGTAACGGAACTTTGTAAAGCTATACATTATTCAGAGAGGATGTAAATGGTCGTCAATTATCAATTTTTATCAAAAGAACGAAAAATAAAAATTTTGGTGCTTACGTATTTTTGGCAAATATGGCTCCATATTTAACATAGAAATATACATCTTTGAAGTGGTCCTCCCCGATATCACTTTGTTGCCGCATTCAATTGCAATGGAGCCCGACTTTAGTACTATGTAAAAAAAAATAATTACTTTTGATTAGGTCGTCCTTCGAAGGGTTACAAGTCAGTTTCATGTCAGTTGTTTATAACACCAATAAATTAAAGGACTAGACCCACAAATCAAGCAAAAAAATTCCCAAGCACCACTTTTAAAATTTACAGTCGGATCTAGCAAAATGGAAAAGACAATAGAAAAACTCTAAAAAGCTCCGTTTTTGCTGGAGGAAAATGAGATGAAGTTTTGAATTTGTCAAAATTGTTAATCACTTTTTCACCATGTCTGGTTAGATGATCCGACAGTTATAGAATGCAACTGCTTGTTAGCTCTAACATGATGAAAATGGGGGCTAGATATAAAAAATGTGTTTACTTTTCTTATCGAAATACTGGTACTGAGATTGCATATTTAATTAAATAATTAATATTATATTTCCGACTTTCGTAAAATTTCTAATGAAGGCGTTTGAAGGCATTTTGCCCAAATTTGATTAGATAAAACAAGTAAGGAAAGGCTAAAGTCGGGCGGGGCCGACTATATAATACCCTACACCACTCCCTGCTTATGTACCTCGCTTTGATTACTAAACCCAGGTATTTCATGGGAGCAATTTTATGTAGTTCATACAAATTATATAAATTATATTCATATAATTTATATGCTATAAATTCATCTTTAGTCAAATTTAACGAATATGGTAAATAATATGGTAATTGATCTAATTGTCCGACAGACAAATACAAATTATACAGTAGTATACCAAAGTCATTTCAAAGTATGGACATGGATATCACCCAAACAATTCTCATTGCAATGCAATTCGGTAAAAAATTGAAATCGGGAAGGATTTTTGCATCCTGTAAATGTATGTGTTTGACAAAAAATGTTAAATCGGAAAGGACATTTGTATGGGGGTATACTGAAACCAGGAACGATGTGACGCGCTTTCACCATGTCTGTTTATTGGTGAAATATAATATGTAAAATTTGGCCAAAATCGGTTAAACATTCGGAAGCAACATTTGTATGAGGGCTATATCTAAATCTGAACCGATCTTACCCACTTTAACCATTGGTTTTTTACATGTATTATAAGATGTTGTGCCAATTTTAAAGAAAATCGGGTACAATATGTGGTTTCTAAAGCGGAAAAAGTAAATTCGGGAGCGACATTTGTATGGGGGCTATATCTAAATCTGAACCAATCTTACCCTATTTTTGCATACGTGTTTCTAGTTCGATTATAAGATGTTCTGCAAAATTTATAGAAAATCGGGTACAATATGTCCTTTCTAGAGCGGAAAATGTCAAATCGGGAGCGACATTTGTATGGGGGCTATATCTAAATCTGAACCGATCTTACCCAATTTCTGCATACGTGTTTCTAGTTCGATTATAAGATGTTCTGCAAAATTTAAAGAAAATCGGGTACAATATGTCGTTTCTAGAGCGGAAAATGTCAAATCGGGAGCGACATTTGTATGGGGGCTATATCTAAATCTGAACCGATCTCACCCAATTTCGGCACAGGTGTTTCTAGTTGGATTATAAAATGTTGTGCCAAATTGAAAGAAAATCGGGTACAATATGTGGTTTCTAGAGCGGAAAATGTCAAATCGGGACCGACATTTGTATGGGGGCTATATCTAAATCTGAACCGATTTTCTCCAACTTCAATACCGATGGTCCTTGGGCAGAAAAAATAACTTTTGCCAAGTTTCATGACAATCGGACAACAATTGCGACCTGTAGAGTGCGAACAAGCTTAGATGGACAGCAGACGGACGGACGGACGGACGGACGGACAGACAGACATCGTTAAATCGACTCAGCTGGCGATTCTAAGCCGATCCGTATACTTAAAGGTGGGTCTAGCTCAATTATTTCTTGGTGTTACAAACATTTGGCGGAAAACTAACTTATAATACCCTAGACCACGAAGTGGTGTAGGGTATAAAAACATTGGCGCTAATTTCGAGCGATAGCTTCATGTATTATTTTGAATTTGAGGACACCATCAGTCGTTTGTGGCTTATTGGTATATACCGGCGACTGTGGTCCGCAATCCACTGCAAACAGAGGCTTCATATCCCTGAAGCATCGTGTGAATTGATATTGTCCAAATCAGCCAATTTTCCTTGAACGTTTGGACAATTATCCTTACCCGTTTTTTCAAAAATGGGCTTTGTCCCTAAAGATATCTTTTTGCTTAAATCGGGACCGCTAACAACTGGTCCAGAACAGGACGGTCAGCCTTAACATATTACTCGAAGCTGTGACTAGCTTACTTACCGCTGCCTGTCTTTTCGTTATTGCCTGAAAAATAAAATAAAAAACAGGAAAGTTTGCAAAACACAATTGCCATTAAATGCTAAAATCTACTAGATTCTAATGAATGCCCTCATCATCACTTCTCCAATACACATTTTTCTGAGTGTAGACGATAACATCACCTGCCCTGTGATGTAGCCCCCCAACTTCCGCAACTAAAATCATTCACATTCCATACACATTCTCTATGCCATGGTCTTGTAATTTGATATTACCAACAATTTGGTAACCTTAAACTATAAAATAAAATAAATATTCATACAAATATATATATATGTAAATAAATATAAATGCATGCTTGCTTTTTAAGTAACCCTTGACGTTTGTTGGCGAGCAGGGGAAATTTGAAACGGAATGAATATTGCTGAACTGAATACTAAATTATGTATAATTACCTCCAATTACAGATGTAATGTTCTAATACCGCACGTGGCACTTTGAAGGGGCTGATGATTTTGACTGGTTTAACAACAACAACAACAGTGGCAGACATTTGAACAGAAAAACAGAAAACCCAACAACAACAACAGCAGCAAAGAAATTACTAAGAAAGCAAAAAAACAACATTCATTTACAACAACTTTACAAATTTAAAGGAAAACTTTTATATTTACCGAGGAGAACAACAAGAACAACCAACCAACCAACAACCCCATACAACAAGAAGAAGAACAACAACAACATCAACAGTAACAGCAACAACAACAACAACTTAAACCAACATTATGATGATAATGATGGTGATGATACAAGAAGAAAAGGAAGAAAATTCAAAACAGTAAAGCAAAGACTAAACAAAAAATAATTAAAAAATATTATTTAAAGGTTAAAAACAAACAACAAACAAATAAAACTGAAACACAACATTTTGCGAAAATGCAAAAGCAAAATAAAAACAAAAATAATCTAAAAGAAAACAATTTAAATATTAACTAAACTAGAAGTTTAAGCAAGAAAGGAATAAAACAAAAGGAAAGGAAAAGCCAGAAAATGAATGAATGAGAATGAGAGAATCTAAACCATTAAAATGGAAATGAAAATGTTAATGAATACAAAGATAAAAGTTTAGAGACAAAGCCCGCAAGTTGTTAACACGAGAAAAAAAAACAACATACCAACCACACAGCAAACAAAAGGGGTTTTTATGAATCATTACCATTTAAGCTCGATTAAAGCAAAAGTAAAGAAGAATAGATAAAAATGAAAGGAAAACTGCAACCACAACACAGCAACCAAGAAAAGAAGTTACCACAACCCAAAAAACCCCGAGGAACAAAATTAAGAAAGAGAAAAACCAAATTATTTTGAATTTCACCTAAAATTTCCCTATTTGTGTTAGAGCATCACTAAAAGAAGTTATTGAAAGCTTCCGTATTTTTTATGGAAATTTAAGAGTTCCTCTATACATAGTTCTTTTTTAGCTTTCCACTTTAATTTATATTTCATTTTATAAATGACATTTTTATATGGGAATTTTATATTTTTTTCTTGTTTTTAATTTATTTTTCTTTTTAACAAAGAAATTGTTTTGTTTTTATGTGAATAGTGTTTATTTTTTATTTTTAAATTCTCTGCAATTTGACTGGTCGACAGCAGGGCTATATTGTCCCGGACTATTTGTATTGAAATATCCCTGATTGAAAATAATAAAGAAAATATAATAAAAAATTATTCGGAGACTTTCTAAAAGTCCACTCTGTTATAAGGGATGAAATTTAATTCCAAATGGCAGATTTCCATAATACTTGTGTTTTTGAGTCACTTTTAGGTTTAGAAAAGAATATTAATAGTTTTGGAATTGAAAAATGAAAGAATGTAAATTGCAAAAATGTAAATGTAAGTCAGAATTTCAAAGATTATTGATTGTTAATTTCAACAAGTTATGTCCTTTTAGAAAACTGCTCAATTGAAAAATTAAAAAAAATCCATTTAAAAGTAAAACAGACATTCTGAGAGTCCTACAAAAAATGATTGATTTTTAATTAGAAGACTATACTGAACAAATTGTGTCCCTTTAGAAAAATTGCGCGGTTGATATTAAAGATAAAACAGACATTCAGAGAGTCTCAAAAGAAAACTGTTTTTAAAATTACAGAATTGATTTTCAATCAGAAATGTTTGTTCTAAATTTAAATTTAATCCTATTAGAAGCATATCCAATTGTAAAACGAAATTCAGCCCATTAAATTCAAGGCGGACATTCAGAAAGTCCATAAAATGTAAATTTAAAATTACAGCTTTATTCTAAACAAATTGGGCCCTATTAGAAAATTGGTCTATTGCCAGACATTCAGAAACCGAACTATTGAAAAATAAAATGCCAGCCAGGCATTCAAAAATTCTCCATAAAGTGATTTTTAAATTACAAAAATGATTTTCAATTAGTCCTATTAGAAAACGGTCCAATTGAAAAATTAAAGACATCACTTTAAATTCAGAAAGTCGCAAAAATTGACTTGATTAAATTACAGCATTGATTTTTCAATTGGAATTAGATACTAAACAAATTGGGCCCACAGTTTTTAAATTAGTGTTAGTTTTTCTGAAAATTATCACTTCCATGCTTTTTTGTAACCTTACACTAACAGGATTTGGATAAACAGAACCTAAGCAAATAAACAATGTGAACCTAAGCCTATTAATTTATCTAAAAATATTAAAATTTGTCCATTTGAAAAGCGCAACATTTCCCTTTAGAACAGGACTGTGCTTACATCCAATTTTTATTAAGTATTGAAGGCCATGTTGCATTCTGGCCCTAACAAGGCAAGTGTTTTGGCATATAAAGGGCAAGTATTTTTTAAATAGGCCCCACAGTATTCTCTTCATAAATAAAAACACCATTAATCTCAGAGTGGACTTTATAAATATACCAAATCAGGGATGTTTGACAAATTTCTCAGACGTGGTGCAGTTAATAGATTATCATTGTATGCATTTCAAATAGTTTTATTCCAAATTTACACGTCGGCCAGTATCATTGTTTAGTAAATCTTAAAATAATTATAATTTTTACTTTTTTTCGAAGGAAGTTTCAAATTGTTTTGAATTGATGAGTATTGAAACAGAAAACAATGAAAACAAACAAACAAACAAATAAAAAACAAAATGAAACATATTGAAAACCATGCAATAAATTCAAGGGAAATTAAATAAGTCAAAAAACCAGTTAGAAAAAGAGAATATTACAACAAAACGAAACCCATTTAAAAACAAGCAAAAGAAAATATAGTAGATTTTTTATAAAAACCAATAACAAATAAAAAGCAAAGGTAGAATTTAGTGAAAAAATACAAACAAAAAACAAGATTAAGAAAAGAGGCATGACCACAAGAAGAAAGGAATGGAAACAGTAGTTTATTTAGAGCAAAACAAAATAAGAACGTTTTTGAAACGGAATACATACATACATGAAATGAAGTAGAATAACTGACATGGAGTAGGAAGAATGATGAGGCGCGTCCCTAAAGAACAAAGATGGCAAAAATAGACATTTGTATTTTTTATTAGATGAAGAAAACAAAAGGAAAAATACCTAAACTTCTTAAGTAAAATCTAAAACAATTTCTTTAATTCGTTTAGTTAATTTATTTAAATTTAAACAAAAAATAGTTTATAAACTTTCCAACCATCCCCCACTAAAAAACACCCCCTCCACTATTATTTTCTAATTGTTTGTAACCATCATTTCAAGAAAAAAATACAAAAGACTAGCGTATTTTCTTTCCCCTTCTTTCAAATTTCAAACTTTTTTAAGTAGTAAAACACGAAACCCAAAATATTGAAATAGTTTTTAAGGAGAAAAAGAAAAATCCAAAACAAAAAAGGGAAATCGCACACACAGTGACCCGTTCAAAACGTCACGCGATATATTTGAGAATTATTTCTTGGTTTAGATAAGTTTAGTAGTAGTACACTCTGAGTGCGTGTTGGGGTGAATACATATTTTTGTCATGAGAAGGTGTGAAAATGTTGGTTGTTATAGGCCCATATAACAACACATAGCGTTAGCGATCTATAATGATAATGAAACAAAACAACATTTAGTAGTTTTTAGTCAGTTTTAGACGTAAGTAACAAACAAAACAAAACAGAACAGAAAACAAAAATCTAGAATGGAAAGTTATTGTTTAAGTCTCTAAACAGCAACAACAAAATGTAGTTTTATATGAAAAGAAAAAAAGAAAACAGAAAATGTAGCCTTTAAGTGAAAACAACAACTTTAGGTTATACCAATGTAAGTTATAGTACGTAGTCAGTTTTTTGTTTTAATTTAATGTTTTTTTGTTTATTATTTAAATTTTATACGTTTTTACGTGTGGTTTTTGTATTTGTGATTTTTTTTATATACATACATACTTCATAGACATGCAGGCAAACAAACATCCATACATATACATATATATATTTTCTTGAAACTAACAGACAAACAAAAATACATTCCTATTTTGAGAGAGCCATAATAACACATGTATGAAATTGTAAATGACCAAGTTCTTAAAAGCAAAAAATGTGCTATAAATTGTTCAAAAAGTTTATCTAAATCGAGGGCAATTGAACACAATTAAGGGACAGTTTGTCAAAATTATGAATATTCATAGTTATGAAATTTTTATCTCGTAAATTGTTTCCCATTAAATGTGAGACAGACATTCAGAAAGTCCCCAAAAAGATGATTTTGAAATTACTGGATTGATTCTCAATTAAAGGAGTTTTTACAAATTGGGTCCTACTAGAAAAAATGAAAGACCCAACAAAGGTTATTTCGAAATTACAGTATAGATTTTATATTAGAAGATGTTACTGGGAACAAAATGATCATAGTTCAGCTACACCTTTTCACAATCATGAAAATAGTATTTCAAATATATTTCCAAAGTCATTTGTAAGTCTTATATGTTTACTTTGATAAAACAAGCCAAGTAATTGACTCCTTCGTCGTTTTTTTGCTTTTGTGCAAATTCTTGAGTAACATTTAATGATTCAAAAATTAAATTACTTAAAAAATAATTGCATATGGACTGCAGCTCAACAGTTGGCTTTACGATAAATGACTGTTCAACGATGATTTGATAGATGACTAATTAAAAAATTTTGTAATGAATTAATCACACTCCTATCGAGAAATTAATTTTCCCCTCAAAATTACAATTTAGATTTTGGGTAATTTTCAAGTTTCCCTCCTTATTCGCGATTGGGATGATTCATAATTCTAGTTATTCAAATTACGATTATGACTGGCTTAGCTCTGATCGGTTGACCTCTAGTGATTTATTTATCCGATCTAATTATTTCTGATACAAAAATCTATTTAAACGATTAATCACACTGACCAAGTTCAAATTAACATGGGAACAGCGGAGACAGACATTGAGGCTGGCATATACTACTTTATGAATTCCAAGCGATAATTGGTTGCAGTTTTTAAAAAAATCAACTGCATAGGAACCTTCAGTCAACTTACACTAATGCATTAACGGTGTGGGAATGCAATGCAAATTATGGTGCTCGCTTGCTTGCTATTGCCAACTCTTGTACCAGATATGTCTTTCCTTTAATTCTAATCTATGAATTCTTGTGACACGAAATAGTTTCGAAATTTACAGGAATCTTAAGGAATTTTCTAGTCGAAAATGGGCTGTTTTAAAGCCAGATATTCGTCTATTTCAAAATAAGATAGAAATCCATCTTTCAAAATAACAAACACAAACAAACTGTAAGATCGTAGGATCCTATCCGATCCTTTCATATTTTCCACACAACTTTCAGCCTAAGGTAATTTGTGTTTACATTTGGGTCAATCCGAAACAAGTATTTGTATCGAATCTCCTGATTCCACCATAATTGTGTGATGAGCATTGTTCTAGCTATTGGCCCGCCCCATTAAAACATTAGCAACTGTAGAAAATTACCTTTTCACAATATGTAGTAACAAATATAGCAATCTATTCTTTACGTTTGCTTCTCTCCTTTGCTAATCCTACCTTCCTCCCCGCGAAACCTTGGCTCGTTATAATTGAAATCTTACAAACATTAAAAAATATTTAATTATCACGGAAATACGAAAATGAAACGGAGAACCATGAAATATAACAAATCTTAAATGAAGAAGAAATAAAAGTTACGAGAAAAAGCCAAATGTCTTCCTGATTTTGACGTTCTTTAAATAAATGAAAAGAAAATAAAATAAAACAAAAATGAAATAAACAGTATATACATCTTTTATATAGTTTTTAAGATTTTTTTGGAGAAAAATAACAAACAAACAAAGGAAAAAACATAAAAAATCTATGATAAAAAAACACAAAACTAGACTGATTATAAAATTTGTATAAGATAACAAAACTAAACAAAAACCAACTTAAATCTTTAATAAAAATAAAAAATTATACACACAATGAAACCAACAACCAAAACCTTAAAAACAAAGAACTTGAAACTTTACGCAGACTTTAGACTTTTTTTTGGTTTAACACTTCCCCACAAAATGCATCCACAAAATGCACATTCCAACCAACAACAAAACACACACACACACGCAAACACTGCAGATCTTTTCTGTTATTCTTTGAAAAAGCTACCACAATACCAACAACAAGAACAAAAAATCACAAATACAAAAATGTCTAGAAAGAAAAATGTCCCTTTGTTTTTATATATTTATGTGCAATGTCCTGTTTTTATTTTGATTTTATGTTAGTAGAAATATTTTTTGTTTTTTAAATATAGAATTAAGAAAGAGGATTTTTTTCTTAAATTTAATTGCTTAGCAAAAAACACAACACACATACATTTAAAATTTAGTGAAGTGAAGAAAAAGAAACAACATGTTTTTTTTTTAATTTAAGTGAAAACAAATCTAAATAATTTTTAAGTGAATTAAACAAAAAAACAAACAAACAGAAGAGTAAAACTTTAGTTTTAAGCTGTTAGGCAGAAAATAGAAGATTATCTTTTCTTTTTTGGAAAAAAGCTCTAATTGATAAGGAAACACATTTTTGATAGGTTTAAGTTAAACAATAACAACAACAAAACAAAACTAAAAATTCTTTACCGAAAAAAATCTAGGATTAATTATAGCAGCCTGTGTTTGAAAACCACACACACAATTGAGTACATCGTAAACAAGAAATTCTGAAACTTAACGAAACTATATAGAAAAAAGAAAGAAAGAGTTGAAACTAGCTGAAAAAGGATAACCAAACTACACCTAAACTTCCTTTATCCTTTTGTTTTCTAAAGTGGAAAGTATTATGCTGCTACAGTTATTTAAAACAAAACGTAAAAACAGAAACAGAAATAAAAACGAAAATTCAACACATAACACTGTTCTTCAAAAGTATGGATGTTATTGGGGAGCCGAAAAAATTAAGACGATTTCAGAATTGGAGGATCGTAGTTCAAAAATACCCAACAACTTTGATAAAAGTGTAGAGAAATATGAACAATATGCCATCGCAAGCGCCCAAAACCCCACTCAGAATCTTAATTTGAATCTGCCGCCCCCAAAAATGCCCTTCAAGAGCAGTGTTATTGTAATTGTAACTTTTTAGGTAAACCAACACGAAAATGTCTTTATTTGTAAGTGATCCGATCTGATCGGCTCTCCCCTCTGTTTTTCTTTTTCGTTTACAATTTTTTCCTAAATAATTACTTTTTTTTCTTAATTTAAGACTTTTTAGTGCGTAATGAAAATGAATAGAAGTAAGAAAACCAACAATGTTTTGCTGTAATTTTAAGTAGTTAATTTATTGCTCTATTTTTAAACTATTTTTTTATGTTTTAACTGAAAATCAAATCAAATGCTTTGTGTATGTGAGCAGAAGAAGAAGTGGTGATGCTGACGGACGTTGTGTAACGCGTTTTTTACTTTATTTAAATCTTTTTTTGTAATTTTTAAGAAATTTGTTGTTTTTATTTTAGCTAAAAAGATAAGTAAAGTGAAAAAATAAATCGTAAAGTTTAAGTATTTTTTTTAATAAAAAAAACGACGAAAAGATAAAGTTTGTATTGAAATGTTGAGAAATAAAGTTGATTAGAGAGAGAGAGAGTGGCTTAGAATTTGTTTAATTTCGTTTTCTATTATTAGCCTTAATGCTTTTTTGTTTGCTTCTTTTTCTTTATTTCAAATAAATATTTTTTTCGCCTAAAATTACACTACTTTATTGTTTTATTTTCTTTTGTTTTTTTATTTTATGATATAACAACGCACAAAGGCTCCTAAATTTCACAATACATGTGTTTTCTAATAAGACTTGATAATTTTTTATTAATAATGTTCATCTTATATATATATTGCTGATATATTTGGCATATTCAGAGAAATTCCTGTATTTGGCGCAAATAGTTGCTGTTTCGACTCACTAAGTATTTATAGAAAAACATTATGCGCGAGCTTTGTGCAAACTTAATATCCAATTTTTGCGCAAAGCGGCGTTTTATCCATTTTATTTTGTGTGTCTAAAGAGTGTGTTAAAAAAATATTTGGCTCGTCTAAAACAAAAAATTGTTTTCGCAAAACGGAACTTTATAAAAAATTTTGCACTTTTGCGACGACTTAAGATTGTGTAAAACGTATCTTCGCATTTTAGGCTACATCTTTTTTGTCCAAATATGTGGTGTCTAATCCATAAGACAATTTGGAAAAATATTTTGTGCAAATTCCGAATTAAAGTGTTTTTAGAAACACAAAATGTTTGCGCAAAAATTGGATTTGAGGGAAAATTCCAGAGAATTAAGAATTTTGCAAAATACGTCTTTGACGTATTTGATTCGTCTAAACCCGAAATATTTCTTCAAAAACTTGTTGCATAAATGCATTTTAGTTACTCTGGAGCTAACCCATAATTACTAAATTATGCGTTTTCCCAGATAATTTGTTTGTCAAAAAAATCATAAGATCTATCTATGACGACATCCAATTAGAAGAAGTTGGTAAAAAGACTAATTTCACTGAAATCGCCTTCACCAACCCACAGGACTTATATTGACATGGCTAGAATTCGTCTTAGACCCAGAATGTGTATATTTTATGAGGTCTGCAATGAATATGTCAAGGTGTTACAAACGGAATGGCAAATTGAATGTACCCCTCTCTTATGGTGGATTGTGTAAAAACCAGTGGATAACAATGTATCAACCCAATCGACCTATCGAGTACTTCAAACTAAAGTGCGACAAAATGTCAATTGTTTGGTGGTCAGGTCGACCAGACATTACCCACCCGCAAATATTTAACTTGGACCTGAAATCGATCGTATGAGAATCGTTTCAGTTCTGATGAAATTATTTGTTCTATTGGAAGATCTGTTATGATATTCCTGTGATGAATTTTCAAAATCTTAACAACAATTTTTAAAAGAGCCCCATATTATTTTGGAAACTGTTATATTTTCAATTAATTATAATTTCAGTTATTTATTGTTTTTGTTTATGAAAAAGTCCCTTAAGGACACCGACTTATGAGTTTTCTTTTAAAGTTAAGAAGAAGAGGAATAACATATATTTTTTTGAAACTTTTTGAAGAATAAAGAAAAATAAAATAGAAATAAAACAACTGTTAAATAAGAATCATTGGCTTAAAAACCCAGCTCATAATTTAAACAAACACAAAACCCAACTTGCTTTAAGTATAAGAAGAAGAAAACCAACATGGAAAATTAAATTAGAGATTATTTGGAATAAAAATAAAAAAAGTTAAATGACTACAAACAAACAAAACAACTGAAAGCAAGAAGTAAAACAACGTAAAAAGTAAGAAAAAAACAAACCGTAAAGTAAATGCATTCTGCAAAACTCTAAGCTTAAGAAATGAAATGGAAAAAATAATAAAAAAAATGTGAAAACTAAAAAAATACAAATAAAACAAAAAGAACTTGTATATTTCGCTTGTTGCTCTTTATTAACTTTTAAGTCTTACTTGAAGAAACCCAAAAAACCAAAAAATGAATCTTTGAAAGATAATTTTTTCCTTTTTAATTTTAGCTATAAAAACCAAAACCAAACATTTTTTCTAGGAAACATTTTTCGATTATTGAAAATCTACAAAAACCGACAAGAGAAAAGTCGTATGTATTAATTTTTTTGCATTCTCCAGAAAACAAAAAAAGATGTGCTTAATTTTTTTCCTAAAACCAAAAAAAAATTCTCAAAAATTTTCCGCCAATTCTAAAAAACTTGACAATTTAAAATCCCTCAAAAAAAAACTGGAAATGCAAAACTTTATACATTTAAAAATAAAAATAAAAAAGATGTTTTTGGAAAGAAAAAAAAATTAACAAAAAAACAAACAACATTAGTTTAGATAAGATTGCAAAGCTTTTTTGTGCTAATTTTTGCTTAAGTCTTCATAGTTAAAAAAAAAAACAAAAACAAAAAATGAAACCATAGATTTAAAAACAAAGAAAACAGAAAAAAACATTACATAAATTTAGTGCAAAACAAAAACAACAAGTCACTAACAATTTTGTTTTAACAACAACAAAAATTGTGAAAATATAAAAACAGCCAAGTTGAAGCGAAAAACAAACAGCAACAACAACTGAAAGAAAGAAAGAAAACTTAATACTTAACGATAACAAAAATCATACATAAAAATTGATTTGAAGAACGAACCGTTTAATTGAGTCAACAACCGATTTATAAGTTGTCCTCAAATTGGAATCACCAAAACTTTCTGTGGACTATTGTAAAACTTAAGGACACACTACACACGACATACACACAAACTGAGGTCCTTGAAAAAGAACGTCGAACGTCGACGTAAAACGCAAATAGCCACTAAATCACAGAGTCAAATGGCAAATAACACAAGGACAATGGAAAAGAAATGAAACGAAAAGAAAAGAAAAAAGCAAGAAACACAACAAAGCATAATTGAGAATTTTTTTCTGCATCAATAAAAAAGAATACTGATTTTCTGTAAGAAAACAAAAAACGTTACTGCATTTTTTATTCGAAACTAAACGGGGCTGGGGAAAAGGTACAGTAAAGTAGAGCTGAACTAACGGCAAGGTAAGTAGAGCCACATGATTAAAAAGGCAATTGAGATAAACCCATTTGAAAATAAGAAATGAAAGTAGCAACTAAAATGAATAAAAATTGCATATTAAAGCAATAATAAATTAAATTAAAAATAAATTAATTGAGGTAGAGGCTTTGTTTTTTTAACCAATCATATGTTTGCTACGCACACTCTGTAAATTTCTGAATGGAAATCGCAAAGAGTTTCTCGGATGTCGGCACAAGTGAGAAACTCCATGTTAAATGAACGAGAAAATTTCGAATGTTTTCCGATGTTAATGGTTCGATATTGCCAAATATTAATATATATTAATATTATTTAAAAAATATTTTTATTTTTTCGTTTGTTTTATTTCGACCTATATTTGATTTGACTTCAAATGAAATGGTGACATTTATTACTTGGCTGCACATTACCTCTACCACGAGTTCTGGCCCGTGACGTCCTTCAGGAGGTTTCGCAGAGATTATTCAACCAAATTCCCGGACTATTTAATCAATGATTCTTCCAAACTAATGAGAACAAAACTTTGAAATTTTCCATATTTTAAGAATATATTTTGATGTGTGAAGTTATTACTTTTTTCAGGAGAAGTTTTGGTATTTAACGAATAAAAAAATTATTACCTAAAAATATGTTTTGAAGTTATTTTAAAAAAATGTGTACAAGTACTCAAGTGTAAATAGACATCAGTATTTCTACATTTTTGCAATAGTTTTTACGTTTTTTATTTTGGTCTGTAATCAATATTTGATTTTAACTGGGATATTCTCCTGGCTCAAGACCATTTTGGATCTATATTTTATGGAATGCAAATTTATTTACAAATGGCATAGATATTAAAAAAAATATTTTTGCGTAAAGTTCTGTACTTATAAGTACAGGAGATACCAGATTATGTAAAATATACTAAATCTTATTTATTGTTTATAATATAAGATGAAAGTATTTTGTAACCATATACGGCCTATAAAAGTAAAAAAATAGAAATCGAACTTTGGGTGATTTTGCTTCAACATTAGGAGTGTCTAAAAATCCCCTAACACACATCAGACATTCCACACTATGCCACAAAAGTCTACAAACGAGAGTAAATTATTAATAAAATAAAAATTGATGCTGTTAAATCGAAGTTGGAGAATAATCTTTAGTCTCCAGAAAATGGAAATAAATTAAAAACTAATATGTAACGACGTTTGTAGAAAAAACAAAAATTAAGTTTGTAAAGCTCTGTAAACACCAGGTGCTCAGAAAACAACGTATGTGCCTATACTTTGAGCTTTTGATCGTGTAGACACCATTGTTTTTATTTGTTCTTCATATGGAAATTACAACAGAATAGGTGTGTGTGTGTGTGATTTCTTCAAGTATTTGTTTGTGTCAAAACTGGCTAAAAGCGAGATGTACCAGGCGCTCAGTAAAAAGAGGATGAATTATCTTCCTTGTTCTTTTTGTGGTAAGTTGCTCATTCGTTCTGATTTGCTCATTCGTAATTGTTGCTGGATTACAACTATGTACAACAGATGCACATGTACACATGTTTTATTTCAAATTTCTTTTTAATTGTATTTTGTTGCTATTTTTCTCTCGAAGTGGACAGAAGGAGACACACATAAACTATCGATCCTTCTCTATAAGAGGTGATGCAGATCTAAGTAACAGGAGAAATAGAAAGTTTTACATTCCAGTTGTTGTAAATTGTTTCTGCGTGGTTGTCAAAGAATGGTACCTATTGTTTTTTGAGTACCTATTACATTGAGAAAGGCTATTTTTTCTTTTAAACCAAATTGAATGGCAAACCCGAAGATTTTTTAAGATGCCCATTGTTACACATTGCGTGTTAGACAATGAGAGGATTAGGGTTTTGGTCTTAATATTTTTTTTGTGCTGGGAGTAAAAGATATTACTTGCTGTTGGTTTTGAACGCCTAATACAAATATAGGCTTAGAAAACAATACTGTTTCTTCTTCTTCCGATCAATTAAAATGCAGAGCGCCATGCTTTGACCAAAACTTTGTGTATTATCAGGAGCTCAGAAAAATATCAAAACAATTATCAGTCAATTGTTGTTTTAGAGTTTTATATATATTTATTGTGGAAGATGACTCAATCAATCATCTTGAAGGTCATTCATACATGCTATCTATGTCAACGAGTAGTTCAGTTATTTATATCAGGCGCTCAGAAAAAGAATCCAATGCTCTTAACCAAAATCCCCACCGTAATTTTTCATAGTGAAGGATCTTTAGTTTATGCCTACCTCCTGCATTCCTTTACGCAAAAAGCAACAATACAACATTAGAAACAATCATTTGAGTTTTTGTAAAGTAGAAAATATGTAAAAAACAGCAAGATGCTTCTTTTCATCTTTGATGGGCGCCTGGTACATCAAACTAAACAGACAACCAAGGATTTGTTGGATCTTCATCTGTCATTTTGCCAAGAAAAATTTACATAAATCAGATTTTTAAAAAATAACGACTTTAAAATGTATAAGGAGATGTTTCGCTATTGTGTTTTCTGATCTCCTGGTAGTGTATATCTTTGTGTTGGTTTACTTCAGATCATTGCTTTGACGAAATAACTTGAAAACTCAAAACGCGAGCTTTCATTTGCAACAAACACTCTGGCGTATGCTTTTTTACTTTCACATGCATTTCATATGTATGTCTCTTTCTCTCTTTAATGGGCGCCTGATACTTTAAACTGGCAAGATAACAATAGACACAGAATCATCTGGTTTCAGATTTGCCATATGTGGGGATTTGTCCTCAAAAAGACAAAACATATGAAACTGGGGCAGATGATTTTTGTGGGGATTTCCTAAAGTATTTTTTGATTTTTATACTCAAACCAAGTAAAAATTACTCAAAATTAATTTTATTTATTCATTTACACTACAAACGTGCTTCAATTAAGTGACTGGTTTTTCTCGAACATATCAATTATTTCGAGAAATGGGAGCCATTTCATCAACAGTTTTTCTGGGCGTTAACTGGTTTCATTTGAAATCTTTAAATTGTCTAGAACGAAATGTACTACAATTTTAAATAAGGATCATGTTCACGACATAAAAATATTCCTGATTGTTGGCGAATCCAAACAAAATTCCTATTTTTTTTGTTCTGTTAGAATTCTCTGAAATAAAAATTCGTTTGTACTTGGACATCATTGGGGATTTCTAAATCCATCCATTTTGGGGGACAAGAAAAAAATTTGTCTGGCAACCATGTCTAATTTTGCAGTGAAAAATTACATAAATAAATAAAACAAAATTAATCAGATTTGTGTTAAAGTGTTTTCTGGTCTCCTGTTACTGCATGTATTTATTTGGGTTTAGTCATTTTTGGCGATGTAACTCAAAAACGTAACAAGGGATCTTACCCCATTCACTTTGTAAAACGTAAGCTTTCTTCACATAGCTTTATTTCAGTCAGTTGTTTTTGTAACAACAAAATATACAGAAAATAACACTAGGGGGGGGGGGGGGTTAAACGTCATCTACCGGTAGAATATATAAGTTCTTCGGCAGTATTTAATTTCTCTACGTACCTACTGGGCTTTCAGCATTTCTGGACGCCTATTGCTACTGAAAAGTAGTAATCAAGAACTTCCTTTATTAACTCTGACAAGGAATCGAAATAAAAATTTGATTTCAAAATCAAGTTACGCTCGAAATCTCCGTATCTGAAAAGCCTTCACAGACCTAGATAACAAAAAAATTAAAATTTAACATAAAAAAATTCAAAATATATTTTTTTTAATTGTCGCCAATATATATAAAGAGTGATTTTTTTGAGGTTAGGATTTTCATGCAGTAGTATTTGACAGATCACGTGGGATTTCAGACATGGTGTCAAAGAGAAAGATGCTCAGTATGCTTTGACATTTCATCATGAATCGTCTTACAAACGAACAACGCTTGCAAATTATTGAATTTTATTATCAAAATGCGTGCTCTGTTAAGAAAGTTCATTGCGCGCTTCCATTTTATGGTCAGTTTAATCGACCCACTGAAGCGGCTATTCGGGCTATTGTGACTAAATTTCGCACCAAATTTACATTGTTGGACATTAAACCACCAACACGCTTACGTAGAGTGCGAACTGAAGAAAATATCGCAGCTGTATCGGCCAGTGTTAATGATGACCACCAATTTTCGATTCGTCGCCGTTCGCACCAATTGGGTCTCTGTTACTCAAAAACGTGGAAATGCCAAAATTGGACTAAGCGGATGGACCACCTAAGACGCAGCCGCGGTCAACATTTAAATGAAATTATCTTCAAAAAGTAAATGTCATGGACCAATCTAACGTTTCAAATAAAGAACCGATGAGATTTTGCAAATTTTATGCGTTTTTTTTAAAAAAAAAGTTATCAAGCTCTTAAAAAATCACCCTTTATATAATAGGCCTATTTTTCTTTAAGCCGGGATAACAAGCTGCGATAACAAAAACTTTAATAAAAATTTAATTTTTCGTTCAAAATAAAAAAAATATTTTTTCACTTTGTCGCCAACTACAATATAATATATAAGAAATTTTCAAAAAAATATTTTGTGTCGACTTTATTGGACTTAGCCTCGATATCCAGTATTTTGACTTACACTGGATAATTTTATCCAGGCTAAGTCAAACATTTTTAACACAAAATTATTTTTTCAAAATTTGTTTTCACACACATTGATATTGCTTTTGGCGACAATTTTAAAAAATAACTTTTTATTTTGAGTTAAATGTTAACATTTTATTTAGATTTTTGTTATCGCAGCTTAGTTTTCCAGTCTTAAAGAAAAACAGCCATAATATAGCAATATCATTTTTTGTGTGTGTGAAAACAAATTTTGAAAAAAATAATTATGTGATAAAAATGTTGGACTTAGCCTGGATAATTATCCAGAGTAAGTCAAATTTATGGTTATCGAGGCTAAGTTAAAATAAGCCAACACAAAATAATTTTTTGAAAATTTGTTTTGATACAAATATTTATACTGTAGTTGGCGACAATAGACCTGTTCGATTAGGCTTACTAGCTTTATTTTTGTATGTAATTTACTCGCTTAACAATAAAGTAGCTTACTACTCTCTTAGCTTCGCTGCCATATTTTTCTTGTTAATCCATTCGAGAAAAACCAATGGATAGCAATGATGCCGCCCAATCGAACAGGCCTAATGTGAAAAAATATTTTTTTTTATTTTGAGCAAAAAATTAAATTTTGTTAACGTTTTTATTATTCCGGAAAAACAACCCTAATATTGCGATAAAACAGTAAGTGGACTTCATATAGTAAAATGTTCATGTAGCGCTTAAAAACACTCCGATATACATAACTGTCGGATAGAACAAACTTTAGGATAAACAGGCATGGCGAAAATGGCGGTTAAACTCCTGTAAAATGACAACATACGCAAGTGTCTGCTACACTTGACCTTTTGGTCTGTCTATCCATTGGCGGTAACTAAAGGGTGTTTTTTATTGAGGTATAGAACTTCGAATTGAAATAAAACACAAGAAAATCGTTTTAATGTCCATCAATTTGCTTTATTGGAAGGACAATTTTATGCCATTAATGTTTAAATATGATTTGGGGCATGTGGCTGGCTCGAATATAGCCAGCATATGGGGCCGTATGTTGGCAATAACGCCACGAATGTTGGCTTCCAAGTCCCCTAACGTTTCTGGTTTGTTGGCGTAGACGAGCGACTTCACATATCCCCAAAGAAAATAATCCAATGGTGTCAAATCACACGATCTTGGTGGCCAATTGACAGGTCCATTCCGCGAAATTATGCGGTTAACCGAATTAATTGCTCTGATGGACGATTATGTCGACTATAAAATGGACGGAGCTTGCGGTGAACTTCGCGAACTGAACCATTACTTTCGAAATAAATTTGCACGATTTGCAAGCGTTGTTCTTTTGTCAACCTGTTCATGATGAAATGGCAAACCAAACTAAATATTAATCACTTGACAGCTGACAAAATGGCCGCCAGTTAAAAAAGTGATGCCAACTTAAAGTTCTATACCCCAATAAAAAACACCCTTTATTTGTCATCGTAACCATATTTGTCTTCTAAAATATTTATACATTTAAATCGGAAGGAAAAACCAAGTAGGAAAAAGTAACAACAAACCCAGGCAGCACCCCTTAACCTGTTGTTTTCCACACATTTGGCTGTGATACCATTTCTATGCTGCTCACGAAAAACCCAACGTACATACTCGTATTATATCCCCACCAGGCATGCCAGTCAACGGCGCGTGTACGACGGACGTGTCTCCTCATGAACCTCGGTTCACACAGATTTTACATGTTGCGGCCTGTACATACAGCTGGCAGCCTGGTATTTTGACTCGTTTGATGGTTTTATGACTGTCTTCCATTGACAGTTTAATGACGGGTTTTATGACGATGGGGGATTGTTATTATCGCTCGTTCGTCGTTCGTACACACGCATTAATTTTATGACACGGCTAACAAACAAAGTTTACAACATACTGGGTTGGTTAATAGTAGAGTAGTAGTACTTCTTCAGCCCTCCGTGGAAAGAGAGAAATGTTCGTTGTACGGCGCGGTACATTAAATCGGGTCGAAAAAAGTTGAGTTTATGCCAACGTATATGAGACCTTGAATGTTTTTGTGAATATCCACGATTTTTTCGAATATATATTTTAACAACTCCGATCTAGAGCGACATGCAAAAGCTCACTCTAGATCGGCGTTGGTAAATGATACAGCCGAAATATTTTGGAAGTACGTATTCACAAAATCAAACAATTGATTGTTATTATTTAAACCGGATTTTCCCGCTTAGCTGTATTTGTTCGATAAATTGTCAGAATTTCAGAATTATCAAAAAGTATTTTTTACTTCAACTAACACAAGAAACATTTAATTTTGAAAAATGTTATTTCACTAAAACCTCAAACATACCCATGCCTCTCTGCACAACGTTTTGCCCATGTGGCGCCAGAGCATGTAATGTGTAATGTCTCGCATTTTGCTTAACAAATTTTTGCCCAAATATTTGTAGTGTCTAACCCACTGTTTGTTTTAAAAATGTCAGGCTGGCAAAATTATATTAATTGTTACACAATGCCTGCTCGATTGGGCTTACTAGCTAAATATTTGTATGGAATTTACTCGCTTAACAAGAAAGTAGCTTACTACTCTCTTAGTTACCGAGTAAGACGATGCAGGTTTTTTATATCTGATTTATTTAAATAAAACCAATGGATAAAAATGTTGCCACCTTATCAAGTCTCTTAACTTTAAGCTAGTAAGCCCAATCGAACAGGCCTAAAATAAAAATGTTTACAACAAAAATATAAATGTGTGAAAATTTTCAAAAATATTTTTTATGTTGAAATTCTTATACTTAACCTGGTTATTAATATTAAATAATTTTGCTGTCAATTTATTAATTGTTGAGTCAAAAACAGCACTAAAGTTTCATTTCAGTAGCAACCGCCACTTTTTTCGTCCGTACAAACTGACCCGGTTTAATGTACATACTCGGAATAATGGACGGGCACAAAAGAAATTGTTGGTTTTAGGGAAAAGCGCTGAGCTGTGATGGTACTACACAAACAGAATACTTAAGTAGCCCATGGTAGCTGTTGTTTCATATTTTCTTTCTGTCTCGGCGTTATTACCACCAATGTGATATTTGAGGAGGAGAAGAAATAACAAATGTGAATTCAAGAATATTGGCGCACTACTTCTGAGAGCCTGGTAGAAAAACATGCATTTTTTATGTTTGCTATTAAAGTGCAAAGTAGAAAAACAACAAAAAAGCGAATATTCCGCTAATTAACAATAGGTCTGTTCGATTGGGCTTACTAGTTTATATGGTGGTATCTTTGTTACCCATTGATTTTTCTTAAATGGATCAAGACCACTAAGAGAGTAGCAAGCTACTTTCTTCTAAATACCATACAAGAATTTAGCAAGTAAGCCCAATCGAACTGGCCTAATGCGTCAAAGTTTAGGCATGGGCGACTCTTTGATCCCTACACAACTCCTGTGAGCATAATACGACACTAAGGCAGACTGGTTAAAGACGGCATAATGGAAACTTTTCTACGCCTTTTTCCCTACTATACAAAATTCTGGTTTGCATTTTCCCTATTCTCCGTAGCTACCACAAATTATGACAGTGGAATGAAGAAGTGAAATTAATGTCAACGTCCAAACAAATCGATTGGTCATTATTTTATTATTTTTGAGAATTTTACGCTATATTTGTGTAAAATTTTGAAAAATCCGACCATGTTATTGGACTTAAGCCAATTAAAAGAGTTGATAATAAAAATCGACTATTAAACTTAAAGGTAGACAGCGGATTTTTATGCAAAATCGTACTTTGAACGGATGGTTATAATTGAATGCCGTCTTCGCACAAATGATTTTACTTATAAAACAATTTAATAAACCGATATAACCAATTTTATGCCAGTATATCTTGCATAGCAATATGCATATTTTATACAACTTGGTATAAAAAATGGAATTTGCATAAAAAATCCGCTGTCTACTTATAAGCCCAATCGAACACGCCTATTAGGCTGGGTCGCTGGTTCATACAATTAAAAAATAATATTCAGTCAACCACCAGAAATAATATTTTGATTGTTTAATTATGATTTGCAACATATTTTGTCCCAGGGCCAAGTCCTTGTTAAACGCTTCTGAAAACACACCGAAAAACAATGTTTTTCTAGTGTACTGGCAGTTTTTCTAAATTTGATTACACTGTCCGACAGTTCATATTACACTTCAATAATTGCTGTTACAATAACAACACTTCAATTATTTGCGTTTTTAGTTTTTCATATCCTAATCCTGTTGTCCCCTCACAGGACTACAAACTTCGAAAACATACATTTTTTCACAAATTATTTTATATAGTTATATTATTATTTTATATAGTATATAGTTGCTGAACATACCCCATGCCTCAGATGTAAAGAAAACATAATGTTATACACCGATATGCTGCAAGAAGAGGCCAGAGTTGGGAAACTTTAATCGTCTATAAAATGAAATTCCGATGTGATCAAAAAAAACGCCATCAGAAACCATTGTCAGAACCCCGTAATTTTTTTCGTCTTGTACTGTGTAATTATCGCTAAAAAATAAATTCAGGTCAAGAATGAAAATTCTTTCAAATTTTATGAACATTTCTTCAAAATGAGCAAAATTTAAAATCTCAAATAATTTTGTATCTGAAGAATTCCATGTTAAACCAACGTAGGTCTTCCGGCTTTACTGAAATTTGTTGGTGAACGTATTTGCGAATTCGATCTAAGGTCAAAATTATATAAAAATTCTATGCAAGCGACACTACTTGGAATTATTGTACCACGATTTATCTAAAGAAATACTTATGTGTTCTAAATAATCTGTAAATTTCTCAGATATCAACAAAAATGTAGAAATATTTTTTCTTTTCATAGAGAAATATATTAAAATATTATTTTTAAATTTTAGTTTTAAAAAATAAATACATTTTTCCGAAAATTTCACGTTGGTTTAACATCTATTCGACTTGGTACAAAAACAAAATTCTGTGACTATTCTGAATAGAAAGTCCCAACCATAATGAAATGATATCGATTTTTTGTTAACTGGTGCATTGTCGAATTTAAAAAAAAAAAAGAAAACAGACATTCCTATATTAAAGTAACTATATTCTAAATTAATTAAAAACGTGTACCCAATTAATAGATTTTGAAATAAATCCACGAAAAGATAGTGCTTTGAAAAACCCGCGGAAGTCAAAACAGTGCTGTGTATTCCATTTTCAAAAAATAAATAACACGTTCATGCACGGTACATAAACGTGCCTTTAAACTTTTGCTCTTTGAACATGCTCGCTAGTAGATAAGTTACAAAAATATGTTGTCACTTATAAAATGTTTGTAATTATTACCGCTGTTTAGAATGCGATGTCTGCCACAAATACCTGGAATATGGAGTTTTTCTATTCTGCTTAGCATGGATCTGAAAAATTCCACATTAAAACAAAATGAACTCACCGGATCTTACAATCCGATATTAAAATTGAGTTTTTAGTTCAAATGTTTCCTTTAAAGAACATAATTATTCAATTCAGAAATTTAGGGTCGGATGCCAGGAGACAAATTCGTCTGAGACGAACAAATCGAAAAAAGCTGCGTTATAAATTGTGTTGTACGTCGATAAGAATGAAATCATCGGATTTGAAGAAATTCTCTTTCTAACGTCTTCAATTCGTTCGTTCGTCTCACACGTATTCGTCTTCTAGGAACCGAATTTAAATCGCCTTCGTATGAATATTGAATGATCAAATAGATATTTGAGAATCTTAATACTAGTAAATATAGTCGGCGGTATAAATATATATTTATAATCTTTTTTATATAAAACAGGATTTTATTTTATTCAATTTATGTATATTACTAACCAAATAAATGTTTGTATTGTTTTTTTATGGATGTTGATGTCTTAATTCAAATTGATCTACACGTAGAATTTCTTGTTCAGATGGAAAGATGAAAAATAAACAATAGTTGTAATTGTTTATGGTTCATTTTGTTTCGTTTTATAAAATTTAACTTTTTTAGAATTAAAAACATAATTTGTTGTATCGTTTGTTAACAACTAATGCCATTATAATGGTACCGGAATATTACAATGCATACGAACGAAATTACAAATTGTTTTCGATAATGTTGGTAGGGGCGGAAGAAACATCCACTTAACAAATAATATTGCTAAATAATAACTAAAGAAAACCCAAATAATATAAAATAAAATTAGATTTTCCGTGGTGATTTCGATTGTAACAATCACAGCAGCAGCTACTTCACTTCCCACCAAAGCCCATAAGGTTCCCCAAACCACCCAGACCACCGGCCGCACCCTGTTGTAATTGACGCATCATATTCTGTAGGCCTCCAACACCGCCCATTTGTTGCAACATACGAGGATCAATCATCTTGGCCATTTGTTGATTCAGTTTAGCCATTTGTGTGGGATTCACATTCTTGGTCATATCACCCTGCTTGAACAAACCCTTAACGCCGCCCATTTTCTTTACGACGGCAGCAAATTTAGTATAGTGTGACACCAATTCCTTAACTTCACGTTCGATAACACCGGCACCTTGTGCTACGCGGATGCAACGTTGAGGCTGTTTACTGAACAATTTGGCGCCGTCTCGGTTATCCAATTCCCCATCGGACATACTGTCCATCATAGTCATCATGCGTTTGATACGAGCCATAGACTCCTGTTCACCGCCTTTGGTCATAAAATCTTGAGAGAAACCGGGAATCATGCCCATGATCTGAGAGAATGGACCCATTTTCATGATATTCTGGAATTGTTCGTACATATCACGTATGGTGAACTGACCATGCTTGATTTTCTCCAGGAGTTCTTCGTTGCCATCAAGTTTAAGTTCATTTACCTAAAAGCAAGCAAGTACTGTTAAATCTTTTTCGAAGTATGATGTAAGTTGATGGAGAGGTGGTTTGTGTGTAGAAATCATAATTGTGTTTTTATCATTTTTAATGTATGATTATGACTCTTACATTAATATTCATTAGCATCATTTGTGAATGAGTCTACATGATTTATTCTCTATTATTTAAAGCGGCTTAATTCAAACATTAACATTCTGATCAGATTCAGATGCGTTAGTCGCATTTAAATTTTGACTCGATATGAACGATATTTCACAAGTCCAAGAACTCGAAAATCACACAATGGATAATGCTGATAAAATATATCTGGGATTGAATTTTTCCTTTTTAATTGCAAATGCAATTTTTGGCATTTCTTCAAGTTTTTTCTACCACCTTGCATCGAATTGATTTGTTTCAAAAAAAAAAATACTATCCACGAGTTATATGCGACGGATGTGTATAATCATCCGTCGCCAGGGGAATATAAAATTCAAAGTGAATAAATTCTCCTTTTTTCACGGTATGTTAACCCCATAAAATTTTCTGATAATTTCACAACACTTTACCTTTCCTTTCCTCAATTTCATAATAATGCATACCTTATCAATCAGACCCTCAATATCGCCCATACCCAAGAGTTTGCTGACGAAGGGCTTTGTCTTGAAAGGCTCGAGATCATCAATGTGTTCACCAGTGCCAATGAAGATAATTGGAGAGCTTGTGGCTGCCACAGCTGACAAAGCACCACCACCCTTGGCGTGACCATCCAACTTGGTAATGATCACTGAACCAATGTCTACTTTATCCTTGAAAGCTTTAGCTTGAGCTTCACAAGCCTGTCCAATTGTGGCATCCATTACGAATATAATATTGTCCGGATTGACAGCATTAGCAACAGCCAACATCTCCTCGAATAATGATTCTTCCTGTTTGTGACGACCGGATGTATCGACAATAATCATTTCGAAACCTTCACGTTTAAACATATCCACACCTTCCTGGGCAATTACGACAGGATCAATTTCTGTGTAACTACCATAGAAGGGTATTCTAGCCTTGGTGGCATTCTGTTTGACCTGATCGTAAGCGCCAGCACGGAATGTATCCGCACAAACCAAACATGATTTCCAGTTGCGTTTCTGGTAGTGATAGGCCAATTTGGTACAAGTTGTCGTCTTGCCGGAACCCTGAAGACCGACGAACATGACAACATTTGGCTTTCCCTTAATGGGTTGATATGGTTTCACTCCGGGATCCACCAGTTTTATCAATTCCTTAAAGACAGCACTTTGAATCATGCGTCTTTTGTTCAGACCTCCAGCCATTTCATCGAAGTCAATGACTGCCTTAACATTTTCACGCAACTGTTTGACCAATCGAATATTTACATCAGCTTCCAAGAGGGCAGCACATATTTCTTTTAGCATGGAATTTAAGGCCTCTTCATTGATTACGGTGGCTTTGCTCAATGAATGCAAGGCAGTGGTGATTTTCCTACCCAAATCTGCTAAAACCATCTTGATGTTCCTCCAACTCGCTTACAATAAACACCAACAAAATGCAATTACTTCGGACAGATCTCCTCCGTGTAGCCAACGATTTATCTATTAGTTTTCACGTGTATTTTATGTTTGCAACAAAGAATTTGCGTAAATGCAAGGGGTGATAACTTTTACTTTCCTTGCTTTTTGTTAAACACAACGTCGTATGTATTTTGGTATTTTGACACGTCGATGTGCAAGTCAGAGTCCAAAGTTGAGAAGAACTGTGACAGTAACAACGGCGTTGCGAAAATCAAATGTCAAAATGTTTTTGGCAATGAACTTAGCAACCAAATATATATAAGTATCGGAATGTATAGTACAAGAATGAAACCCCATAATATATTTTTATTTATATGTATATTTAAAAATATAAAAAATATATGTATAAACAAAGCACTTACCTACACAGATGTTGTAAGGCCACCATATGATTAATAACAACTCTGTATTATCAGCGGGAACGAGTTGTATTGTTACAAAACAGTGTTGTCATTTGAAGGTGTACCGTCAAATTCAGCGCTTTTTAAAATAATGGCATTTTCTTTGAAAGCTGGATAAATTAAACATGAGACCTGTTCGATTGGGCTTACTAGCTTAATACTTGAATGGGATTTACTCGCTTAACAAGAAATAAGGTTACTAGTTACTATCTCTGATTTATTTAAATAAAACCACAAAGATAATGGAAATACATAGATTAAACAAAATTCTCAGAGAAATGCGTAAGAGGAGGGAAATTATTTAGATGGCTCTGAATGACATTTTGGAGAGAAAATTTACCTCATTTTCTAAAAACCACAATAAATGGAGAATAAATCGACTAAAGTGTGGTATTTGACGTATAATCATAAAAATCGTTGGAATTAACTTTTACTTCATTCGTTTCCTTTCAATTTTCAGTGCTATAAGCGAAAGAGAGAACAAAATTGAGTGAATTAGAATTTACTTTGAGTGAAATAGAATGTACTTTTTACACATTCGCCATCTAGTGGTCTTGGCTACACCTACAACTATTTTATCTATGTATTTCCATTACCTTTGAAAACCAATGGATAAAAATGTTGTCATCTTATCAAGTCCCCTTATTTTAAGTTAGTAAGCCCATATGCCTGTTCGATATGGTCGGTAAAAAGAAAACGAAATGAAACTGAAGGAGGATCGAGCTTTTTGACATAAGTGGATACTTCGGAAGAGCATGGTAAAAAAATACTAATTGGATATTTTTCATTTTAATTTTTTTGACTTTACAACCAACATTTATACTAGGACTTTTTTCTCTTTAAGCCGGGATAACAAGCTGCGATAACAACAACGGTAATAAAAATTTAATTTTTTGTTCAAAATAAAAACTATTTTTTCACATTGTCGCATTATGAACAAATGTAAAAATATGTTAAAAAACATAAAAACAAAAAAATAAAAATTTTAATTTTCTTTCAAATAGAAAAATACGAAAAGTAGTATACTTTGGGCCGATTTCTAAACTATATCCGATTTCCCGATTTTTAATGTTAATATAATATTCCTTGGGTCATTGTCTAATTATGTTTTTTTACAGAACTCAAAAATGTCTACTAGAACAAAAGTTATTGAATTTTGGCCGATGGATTTAGATTCTGAACCACTGTGCGTCGTTACAAAAAAAAAATAAAATAAAACAGATTTTTATTTTGACCATATGCTTAAATTGTAGCTCTTAATTAACTCTATAATTGGTGCTAATATCGATTTTGGGAAATTTTTCATTTTCTAGATAATTTAAAAAACCAAGGCATTAGCATGTGACCAAAATAAAAGTCGTTTTCGCGACCAAAAATTCAAACGCCGATTTCAGCGAAACAGCAATATTTCAATGTGGATAATTTTAGAATTTTGTGCACTGATGTCTCTTAAAAATGGTTTTGATTTTATCCAAAAATTATTAATATTTTTTTGTAATTAAACTTTAAGGACTGCCGAACGTAACATTTTCTCCCATCGTGGTATTTATGTTGTTTCTGTTGTACTTTTTACGAAATTATAGGTAATATATATTTTTTAATCAACAGAAGTATTTATTCTCACATAATAACAGCAAACAACAAAATTTTGTTTTTTAATTCAATGTTTTGTAATTTTAGCTGATCTTCTTTCAACATTCTCACCGCAGTTTTCAACTTTCTTTATTTGTTTTTTTGTCACCTCTGTTTTTGTTCGTCTAAATTTAAATGATTAAATTTTTTACGTAAATAAATTGTTTATGTAATAATTTTTTTAATTTTCACACTTAAAATGTCGAACGTAACCAACTTTAAAGAAGTGCCAAGGTTACAAATTTTCTTATTTTCTAGTAAGGTTTATTTTATTAAAATTGTATAAAAATCTCTGTTTGTACTCAAAATTTGATGATATTTCTGCATGTACTTTGGACACAGTAACAACAAATGTTGTTTTTCAATATCGATATATGAGATAATGCAAATCAAAAAGTTACAGTAAATAACAGTCGTATATTTTCGTATTTTATATTTTTTAGTCTTGGTACTCCCTAAAAGATTTTAGACAGCAAAAGTCAAAGCGTAATGTCTCTATTTAAGAACTTTTATTAAAACAAAATGAGCAAGAGAAATATTCAAACGAGTAAAGTAACACTTGCTCGACTTTGCATTCGAATATCTCGAGATTGGATATGAATAAATGTAAAATTGTTGTACATTAGTTAAATTTGATTGTTTACCTATGAAAATATGATAAAAAATATGATAAAGTGTTTACAAGAGCATTTAATTTTTGGTCTTGGTGGACCTTTCTGTGGAATTGTCCATATATTAGATATATTGTGATTTCAAGATATTGAAAGGTAAAACGTAATATAACGGAATTTATATGAAAAAATCAAAAATAAATTTCTATAATAATTTATAATTTATTTCTAATAGGCATGTATATCAATCGGTACCTCGGAAATTTAAGACTAGGATATTATTAGCATTATTATTTCTCCTACACCAGATAATCTCACAGAGAAACCCCAGGAACGCACATAACAATCCTGTCAACAGGATTACAAAAGCATACAGGAAATGTAACATTGATAGGGGTCGATTCAACTCTTTATCCTGAAAGAATTGAGTATTGGAACTCAGCACACTATCCCATTGGCTATCCGTCATGAACTTATTCAAAATTCCACTGTCCTTCACATACGACAAGTATCGGTTGAAACGGTCCAAAAACGTTGAACGATGAGGCATCGGCACAAACATTGGTTGTGTATACAGTGGTTCCGGAATATAGTTGGCAAACGGTCTCTTCAAGTAGAGCTGTTGGAAAAACAGTAAATTGACAACATCATCCATAGCCGAATATATATGCAACATATTCAATTTTTGGCGATTCACATTAAGCTCCGTATTGTTACCGACAAACATACGCTGATATATCCAATGTATAAGTATGAAAGTCCAACTTGGTACGAGCGACGTCTTTTAAGGTAAGTATTTCTGGCTCATAAATACGGGAAGTGTAAATACCGGTCAGATTGCAACTGTAGAAATTCGTAACGAAAAATCCGGTGAACAGAAATAGTAGATGCAACATGAAGTAGAATAAAGTTTTGCGCTCGAAACTCGGCGTGGGAATGAAAATGATGATTTGTAGAGAGTGCAGCATGGATGCAGATAAGTTTCGTCGTTGAAATTGTCCAGAATCGACAACAGAAATAATCAGGGAAAGAATGAACAGTATAACAATTATTGTGAGCCAAACTTCTTTGTTGTATAATATCAGCAGATATAAAGAACGATTGATCTCCTCACCGGAGGGCACTATCAAGAAACAATTTCCAAAATGAATGACATCACTGCTAGCATATAGGTCATCATTGTATGGAATTTGAGTGGGCACAAAGTCGTATTTGGTTTTGAAGGAGAGATTTTTTAAGAACTCGTAATCGATGCCGATGCCCCACATATCGAAAAAATCAAGCTGTAGAGTGTCATTATGATATTCCACGAAATTCTCTATTAATTTGTAGTAATAGCCCGTTCTTATCATATGACCCTGGCGATTGCGATAGCTAAAGCAACGTGGTGGAAACTCTACAATCGCTATAGGCACTTTCATTTGCTGGAAATTGTCTAGGTGTGTACTGCCTATGAAATCCATGAAACCATTTTCCAAATGTCTTACTTGTATGTACGGATATGGTGTGTAAGTGTAGGTTACATTTCGCCACCACACCAACACGGATGTATATCCTTGTCTCCAACATCTCTGAAAGAGATGTAGCAGATCTTTTATTTTATCCCCTCCACTTTCGAACAGTACAATTATATGGGTGAAATGTCGTTTCCACAATAACTTATCCATTGCGGATAAAGTTATGTTGAGATTCCTCATATCCATTCTGGCGACAGTGAGTATTTGCATGTTAAAATTTTTATACAAATTTCGCATTTCTTTACTCGAATTTGTTATCAATATTTTCGGTGGTTCCGTTTTGCTGATTATTTCATTGATTTCCGATCTATGTGTTCCATTCAAATTTATCAATAAATTCAATTGGATTTTGTATTCCTTATTGAAGTCTTGTACTACTTCTACTATAGTACTTGTACGAGCATTATGATGGCCAGTGCAGTCGATTTGCTGTAGAAATGTTGCAATTAATAGCAGCACACTTACAGTTGTAATACTCTTACAGATTTCAGTCAATCTATTCAATTCCATTGCTAATCAAATACTGGTTTTATTTTCTTCTTTTTTTCTCTGTTACACCAAGGACAATTAGAAAACATAACACATAATGTGGGTGTATGCAACAATGTTCTTGTGACAACAAATGACTTGTTCCTTTTTAAGACTTTGAATAACATTGCGTTCGTCATTTATTACTACCCTCAGTGACTGGTGAAACTGCGGTGATAATAGATAAATAGTTTTCTAAATTCAGTGGGTTCATATATTTATATATTAACTAGCTGTTTACCCGTCGTTGCACGGCCACATTCTTCCTTACCCCCTACTTCGTATGCTTTTGAAGATAGAATGAGTACTAATTGATAATTTTAAAGTATAGTTTATGTGGGCAGTACCGCGGTCCTTTGTCCTATCATAACATAGTACAGCCAGGAACCATCCGCAGTCCACTGTTTAGCTACATTAAAATTTTCAGCCGAATCGGTTCACTGGTTTGGCGTCCTGTACGGAACATACAGACACACATTGATTTTTATATGTAGATAAATTTGCGTATTATAGTTATTCTAAATTGTTTTGAAATCTCCATCTCTTCTACGGTATTCTAATATTCATGTGACATTTAAAACATATCTAATATTTGTCAGTAATACACTAAGAAAAAATGTCTGTTATTAACAGCAGAGATTGTTTGCTACATATCAGGAGACACTTTTTCTGCTATCAAAACAGGTGTTCTGCCATAACAACAGTTTATCTGAAGTTTTGCGTCAGTATTCAACTGGCAAAAATTACTGCTGTTAATTCAAATATAATAAAAATAAGATACAGAATGAGCGTTTTGAAGTTAAAAGCCGTTCAGACTGACGGAACTTCAATTTCTTTAATTAGCTCGCGATAATAGGGCTGTATAACAAAAATCTAAATAGAATGTTAAAATTTCACTCAAACTAACAAATTATAAAAAATAAAATATCAATGTGTGTGTGAAATACAATTTTGAAAAAATAAGTTTGTGTTAAAATTTGTCGATAATCAATTTTTTTGGATAATCAATTTTTGTTTGATTATTTGTTTTGATACAAATATTTATATTGTAGTTGGAGATAATGTGAAATTTTTTATTTTGAGCAAAAAAAAATTATGACAGCCTGTTATCTCGGCTTAAAGAAAAACAGTCCTAATAAAAAATATCTTTCAAGTTGCATGTAATAACTTTCTTTGTAAAGGTATAGTTAATATATTCAATTGGCCAAGAATGATGTTTAAGGGGAAGAATGGAAATTTTTAATTAAAAAATAAACGTAACAATTTTAAAAATAAGATTCCCTCTTCGCTTCTTTATATTTATATGCAGTACTGATCTATACATCAGGGGTGGCATAGTGTTGTATGGGAATTTTAGGAGTTCGATTAGGATAACCTAGAACACCCTATTTTGTGAGGTTCGGAAAAAAGTTCATGAGCCAAAAAATGGGAGTGGTGGGGTGAGAGTAAGAAGACGCTCATTAGGGTCAAAGGTGAGGGAAAAGGGGAAGATACAAATTCATATTTTTTGGCAACACTTTGTAAAAGGTGTTATGAGAAATAAATAAAAGTAATACCTTTCGAATGATGCCTAAATGACGAATATCGGACGATAAATGACGTCACTGACTCCATATTTGTGAAATAATTTAATACAAGAGATGGTTTTTCAGAGCCAAAATTTTCAAACTCTTTTTACAAAAATGTTCATCGTTTAGGCATCATTCGAAAGGTATTTATTTTTTTATAAAATACTACCACCAAATACGAATAAGTTTTCAGTTGTCACTATGAAAAAACGAAAAAAATGCTATAAAAGTCCAATAATTGATCAATAAGTTACTCTAAGACAAAAATCGAAATTTATATTTAAAGTGCTTCCGAGAGTCTATTAATTCAGAAAAAATTGGACAAAAATGTAACGTAAAAAAATTACACGGGAAAAACATGATTTTTGGAGGTATTTTCAGGATCGTTCATCTCATAGATGGCTTGACCCAGTGACGAAATATTTTGCAGATCATCATTAAACAATCCAAACTTTATTTTCGTGGGGTGACTGGAAATTGTTTTTCCATTTGTAGGGCCCAGTCTACTATACATTAGGATGGGTCACGAAAATAAATTATAGCGGTAACCCGCTGAAGATTGGATTATTTAATGATGATCTGCAAAATATATCCTCATTGGGTCAAGCCATCTGTGAGCTAAACGCTCCTGAAAACATCTCTAAAAATCATGTTTTTCCCGTGTAATTTTTTTATGTTTGATTTTTGTCCAAAATTTTTTATGAATTAATAAACCCTTGGAAGGTCTTTAAATGAAAATTTTTATTATTGTCTTAGAATAACTCATTGGTCGTATTATTGGACGTCAGCTATTCTGCCATAACAGCAGTTTTTCTGCAATCTTGCATTAGCATTCAGACTGTGTTTGCAAGTGCAAGTGTTTGCAGTCTGCCAAAATGGCTGCTGTTAATAAAATTATAAAAATAGACAAAAATAAGCGTTTATATTTAAAAAATCGATATTTACATTTCACTGGCAATGTAGACTTGCAACATAAATTGATTTTTTGGAATTTATACATTAAGGGACGATCGGAACAAGAAGGAATAAAAATGGTACCAACTGAAGTATTACAGCTACAATCGTGAAATTTGTCATGTAAATTCTTCTAATCACATATAATCGCAAAATAAATGCATTTTTTCCTTTTAAGGGTGAGCGGCGCAAAAAAAGGATAAAAACGGTACCAAATAAATTACTGCATCTAGAATCGTGAAATTTGATATTTAAATTCCTCTGACCACGTAGAAGCGCAGTAAAATTGGATTTTATACTTAAAAGGAAGAAAATTGGTACCTACGACCACGTAGACGTGCAAAATAAATGCAATTTTAAATATATTTAATTTGACATTTATAAATCGATCGATAATTCAATCCCTGCCATATTAAAGTAGGACGCGACTAAATTTTTTAAAATATTTTATCATTTGAAACTTTGTAGACCTATAAAGGGGCAACAGGATGAAAAGTGAAAAACCGAAAACGCCATTTATCTCAATTGTTCCTATAGTTTCAGACATATGTATATAATCCGGTCCATGACGGTGATGACTTTTTTTAAATTGCCTTACAATGTAATGAAAAAATGATGTATTTTTGTAAGAGAGAAATAAAAGAACTTTTAAGAATTAATGTTTCATATAATTTTTAGAAATATAGGAGATGTTGATATTTTTGTAGAAAACAGTTATTTTTTAGATGGAATTACTCATATTGAACTCGATGATTTGGTTGTAAGTAAGATTATGTGATGTGTATTGTTGATTGGTGCAGTTGTATTTGTCTTGTGTTCGAAATAAGTCGTGGTTTTCATTCGTTTGAGGGGCAACTTCTGACTTAAAGATTTCGGTGAGTGATTTCAGTGAAAAGTCGAATAATAATTTTTATCAAGCCATTTATACATATATATATATACATACATATATATACGTCGTGAGCTTATCACTGTCTGTTTGGTCACATTCAAAATATTCTCTAAAACAAACGGCAAATTTTAACTTAACCTTATTAAATCACATACAAGAATTGCAATAAAAAATCATGGTATGAATATTATGGAGAAAAATTTGCAAAATTTTTCCTTTGTAAAAATTGCAACATTATGAAAGGCCAACGTTAACCCCCTCCTCGCCAACTTTCACCAAACGAAGTATAGTAACTATGCAATGGCCTTGAGTCAGGAGCAAAATGGAAATCTCTTAAAAATATGTAAAATATGTGTATATTGATTTCCGAAAATATTATAAAAATTTCAATGAAGATTACACTAGTTTACAAAAATATTTTTACCGAATGTATATCTCAATATTTCCAGATTGCACTTTCGAATATATCTTGAGACAGAAATAGCCAAAGAGAGATTCAATTTCCTGATAACTGTGTGGTCAGCAAGTGCTTTATCGTTCCTGAATTTTTTCTTTCGGAAAACATTTTTTCTAACTGCTGAACTTTATCATGATGTTGTTTTCTATATTATATGAGATTAATTATTCCTGTAATTTGGTCCAAACCGAAGTATCTTCGAAAAAAGAAATACCAAAAAATATTAAAATACTTTTATGGAAATTCTTGTTAAACGGGTTAATGAATTTTTCTAGAATATCTCCCCACAATGGCTGTTGTATAGTGTAATTGATCACATGCAAGCAAAATAACTTAACGACACAGATGTAGTATGTCTCGTTAAGTTTAATTTTTCGATAGCAGGATTTAAGTCACACCCTGCAAATTTGTTCCGAAGCGCATACTCTCTAACTTGCAATCCATAAGTTACGAATACCATAGCCGTCACTGTCCCTGAGAGGCAGAATGCCATACGAAGAAAAGAGACGACACTCTATGACGGATACTAAATTTTCGTAAAATTTTCTATGCATACCGTCACATGAATGTAGGAAATACTTATGTATAACGGTTATGTGCTCTGCCATAGATAGAGCTTTCACGCTTTCACCAACTCATTGGTGGAGAACCATACGCAGTTGAACATTTTTATTGTAAGCGTTAAGGAACTCAAAAACCCACAAGATTGTGCGACAAATTGAGCGGAGCTCTTGTAAGAAGAAAAAATAAAATAAATAATTATTGGAAAAATTAGAAAAAATCTTTTAGAGGAAGATTTAAGAAAATTTATATAAAATGTAAATGAATACATTATTTGACATAGTGCTAGTCATAACGAAGAGAATTTGTGTAAAAATTTAGTGCATATATGTAAGGCTGTGAAAAAGCTAACATATCGATGGAAACTTGTGGAAAATTTCTTCATGGAAAAAAGGATTTTTTTCTCGGCCTGGCCTATGACGTTCATCGTTTTCAAGTGAACAAAAAAATTGCATTGATTTTTTGATGGTTTTTCTCACCATTTCTAAAAGAATCTAGTAAAAATACTGACGTAAATTATGAAATAATGTAATATTAAATAAACAATTGAGCATGAAGTACTAAATATCGAAAAAATGCATTAGTGTTAACGGTTTTCGAAGAACTTAATAATTCTATATGCGAAAAAATTACATAAAAATTTCAGTATTTTTTCCTTTAACCAACGAACATTTTTTCTTTCAGCAGTGTTGCAGTATAACAAACTTGCAAGGCGAGTACAATAAAGAGGCAAAAAAGTCATCAAAAAGCTTTTTCGCTTTAACTTCCAAAAGCGCTAGAACGGAAACTCGCGCGCCTGTGTGTGAGTGTGTGCGCCTCCTGCCCCGAGTCATCTGTCGTTGTCACCAACTAATAGTAGTTGACTTCATTCAATGAACTAACAAAAGGAGACAGCAAAAAGAACACCACACAACCAACAAAGGAGCCGTGTAGTGTAGAGAGAGAACCAAGAAGAACAACAACAATCAGAACAGCTACAACGAACTTGTGTGCGTGTGTGTGTTTACTCTCTATAACGAGATTTGCAACCACCACAACGAACGCCCTCCAACACCCCCGTGCAGAGTGTCGTTAAAGACGGCCAGAGAGCAACGACAGAATATTCTCAATGCTGTAGTCGTCATCATCCGTTAGTTGGTTGTTATAAACACAAACACTGTCATACTTTTGTTTGTCGTGAAAACCTCCCTCCAACAGCAGCAACACACACACTCCACACTCTCTCACACAACAACAATAAGAGCCCCATCGGCGTAAACAGCAGCAGTTTACCCCAAAAACCCCCAATCTATCGCTCACACAACAGCCAAAGAAGCGCCGTACACCAAAGAAATGTAAGTGAAAAAAATCGATTTTTGTTTTCCGTTCTTCTCCTCTTATCTCACATAACCAACCAACCTCCTCTTCGTAGTACTACCTCTGCACTTGTACACATTTTTAACCGTTCTTCAACCAAAAAAAGAAGAAAAAAACACAATTGTTCTCATTCGTTGATGTGTGCTATACATGTGTGTGTGTGTTAAGTTTTTAGTTCAAGTGCAAATATAACGGATTTACTGTAGCAATTAATGAATTTTGTGCACAATTCAAAAAATAAAATCAGTTTATAGTTTCAACGTGTTTATAGAATTTAGAACAATCGAGAAATCCACGGAAATAATCTACAAATGTAAGCACATAATCCTGAAAAAATATTTCTTTTGCCACATTTTCCCTTTGTGTGTCCAACGGAGCGACCGACCGACCGACCAGCTTAGAAATTGCGTTCTTCTTCATAATTTCCATATGTATGTATGTATGTACATATGTAGAAAATAGTTCTTGCAAATCATCCGGATTTTTTGTGTGTGGGAAATCGATGTAAGGTCATGTTTTTCATGATTCATCTGGCGACGATGACTCCCGTCATACATTATTGATATTGACCAGTTTTTGATAAAGTCTTTGTGATTTTGTCCAAAACAGAAATCAACAAACAAAGAAGGAAATGGAATAAAATCTGTATAACACAAAATAATATTCATATGCCAAAAAAAAAACACGGAGTATATATTATATATAAATCCGCAGCTACAGTCTCGGGCCACCTAATTGTGACCAATAGTAAAGTGTTTTAAAAAATTAGTTCGGATCAAACTTCACCTTGTAGTAGTAAATATTTCAAATAAATAAAATAAAATGGTTTTCATAAATTTGTGTACACTAAACCAGGTCGCATAGAGTGATGAAACTTTGGTTTGTTTTATGCAAAAAATATAAAGCGGTTTTTCCATAACCTCTAAAAGTCACGATTTTTTCTTAAAAATCACGAACGTGTTTCAGTTGTTGCCCAAATAAAATATGGGGTAATAAAGTGATTCCGTTTTCTGCCATAAAAACCCACCCGGTTTAGTGTACTTATGCAGGTGGTAATCAGCAGTGGCTATTCACACAAGTAGTGAATATGCAGATTTTAAACTTGCATGTGCATACATTTAAACCAGGTTTTAAACTAAGTCTAGGATCATCTACCACTTGTGGTATACGGTCAAACGATGAATATTAGTAACTGAAAATTTGCCCTCTCCAAAAATTATGAGAATTGGATTACGCAAGACCTCATTAATTTCAGCTATGAAAACTAAAAAATCAGCTGCAACGGCATTCTAAAAGTTAACGTTCGTTTTTTACGTTCTTCTTATCAATCTGCGAAGATACGTATGTATTGGATGATTACCGTAGGTCAACGTTGTACATAGTTCGAGATTTACAGCGGCAGATATAGAAGTCTTTTTAAAATTATTTTTTGAAAACATTATTTTTTCGTAAATTTATTTTCCCGGAGATCTCATTTTAAGACTGTTGTGAATACAACCAACACTAAAAGTTTGCCTATCCGAAAAAAAGAGTTTTAATTTTTTGCACTAATTGTTTTAGTTTTTGATATCATATATATAACAAAATAATATAAATATTTCGTCGCTGGGTCAAGCCGTCTGTTAGCTAAACGCTTCTGAAAAGGCATTTACAAATCATGTTTGTCCCGTGTATTTTTTTATGTTGCATTTTTGTCCATTTTTTTAATTAATACACCCTTGGAAGCACTTTAAATATATATATATATATACATTTATATACATATATTTTTATACATAATATATACATTTCTATTCTTGTCCTAAAAAATCTCATTGGTCGTATTACTGGACGTTTAGATTGACTTTATTAGAAGGAATCAATACCTTTCGAATTATGCCTAAATGATATGAATATATGACGAAAAATGACGTCACTGACTCCAATTTTGTGGAATAATTTAATATAGGAAATGGTTTTTCAAAAATGAGCTTTGTGGCGTCAATTTTCTTCCGATGTTCATCATTTAGGCATAATTAGAAAGGTATTAACTATTAGCTATTTATTTTTTAGAAAATATCACAAAATTCGAAATAGTATAAAGGACCAATAATTCGACCAATAAGTTACTCTAAGACAAAAAAAAATATATTTAAAGTGCTTTCAAGGGTCTGTTAATTCAGAAAAATTGGTCAAAAAAGCGACATAAAAAATTCACGCGAACTACATTATTTTTAGGGGTATTTTATGGAGCTCGCAGACACTTCATCTCATCCAAACAATCCAAACTTTATTTTCGTGGGGTGACTGGAATTTTTTATCTATTTGTATGGACGCGACCCAGCCTAATATATATAAATCAATGTGTGTCTATATGTTCCGTATAGACAATGTAATGTACTGTAAATCAATGTATGTCTATATTTTCCGTATAGACACCAAACCGTTGGATCGATTCGCTTGAGAATTTTACTGCGGCTAACTACTCTACAGGGGATGGTTCTAGGATATACCAGGTCATGATAGGACAAAGGGGCGTGGAAGAAAAAATCATTTCAATCTGAAGACCCGTTCTAGAATTGTACCATTCTATACTATCACACAATCGCCTATGATATTCAAATTTGAAATGCTGTAAAACCACGTACAATTTTAACCCAATCAAATAACAGTTTTAACAAACCTCATATTACCCGCAAAAAACGAGAAGAATATATGTACCAAATTCCATCAAAACCGAAAAATATCAAATGTTTCGTTTACAAGTATTACGTTAGAATGAGATGCTGACGTCCTCACGATTCCATGCGCAGACATAGTCACGTAATGAATCGAGTATTTCTATTGTTGTCGTCATATTGTGAACTTTGATTGGCGGAAGTATGGGTGTCTTGAATCAGTCTTAAAGTTTAAACGTTTTGATTAAATGGGAATATTACAGCCAGCCATCGAAAACAATATGTGAATAATAGGCAATTTTTTAATCAATTAAAATGTGTACATATTAAAAACACGGTGAGGATTCTCAATAAGGATATACTAACAAAATTTTCTTTATCGGGGATAGGTCAAGAAATCGACTACAACTTGTACAATGCCTATTGTACAATTGCAATCTTGAATACGTACATTTTTTAGATCCTCACATTAAAATATACATTTAACTATATATTGATGAATTTATGAATAATATGATTTTCATATATGAAAAGATAAACCGAAGTCAAAGTACTGCTAACCAGTTCGTTTTCATTTTATCCTCCTCCACAAATTCTATGTTTGAGTTCGAGTAGTATATATAATGGTTATAAGTTAATGGCAGGGTACTGTACGTACTACACAGTGATTGGCATCATTCGTACATATTATATCCGTTCACATCCATACATCCTTGCGTATATGTGTGTAGGTGTGTATGTATTTGTACATGATATGAGAGCATCAATTTCACAATTTACTTAAGTGTGTCGGAGGGTTTCGTTATAGCCTTACAAATCCTTTATGGAAGTTAAGAAATATGGACAAACCATAAGGTTTGAGGGACATTATATATATGTATGCCACAATCTAAACTGATTTTCAACTTATATTGTACAAGTTTGTTTCATTTGTTCTTTAAATTTAGAATTCCCCGAAAACCGATTTGAACTCGGACATGCTCAAGAAAACTTTAATATTTTCTAAACGGATTATTTTTAGCACCACAATGCATTTGCGAAAGAATTTCAATTATTATATTTGTAAAACATCTAGATGCAATATAATTTTTAAATTTTAATTATTTTAAACGTGCTGGTACTGGAAATTAATGGAATTTTTTGCAAACAAATTAACGAATTTAATATGAAAACTATTAAACAAATTTTAATGATTTAGGAGTAGTTTTAAAAGGAATTTTATTCTACTTTAACTTTTGAAATCAGCTTTAAATTATATAAAGTTGTAAAGTCTCAATGTTTCTGCAAACAACATATAAAATATGTTTAAAAGTAAACATTTGAATAAACCAAAAAGTGTGATGTAACAAAAGTTGACCGGATTGGCATGGAGTTCACTCATGTGTGTAATGAGTGAATTCAACGAATAATAAAATAATAAAAATGAGACCTATTAGTTTTCATTGCAACAATATGAGAGATGCTATGTTAATATTAGATGCAAATAATTGGTTGTGCGCATTTGCTCTAGCTCAGCATATTTTTTTCTGGTTTTATATAGTGATTTTTGACCGTTCGCCTCAGACGAAAGAAAATAAGCTCCAGAAACAGACCCTTAGCGTTCTATATATTTAATGTATTTAACAATTTTTTGGCAATATATACACAAATACACAATTTTCCTACTTAACGTATAAGTAACATTTTCTTTAACATTAATCATACGCTACTAAATTATTGGACATTCATATAAATTTTTTAAGGAAAATAACACTGTACACATTTAAGGAATAGTCCACGCACATCAGAGCTTATTATTTTCAACGTCTTGTGTGACTACAAATGTCCATTGAATGATACAATGATACACTGAATAATTTGGAAATCAAATGGCTCATTTTATTTAGATATTTGGGCACAAAATTGGCTGGGATATTTAAAAGGATAGTCTTTGGAAGTCACAATTGACGTCTGAAAACGAAATATAGAGGACTCTTAAATAATTATTTTTCTTGATATATCCAAATCCCTCTCTCCCAACTTATCACTAAAATATTACTATTAGTGTCTCCCTCACATACAACATATTGGTTTCGTGTAATTTCAAGTTTTGTTAAATTCTTATAAAGCCAACAGCCACCCTAAAAATCAAATTTAAATTTCAATTCGCATCCAAGCCTGACCCATGATGTCGAATGATAACGTGCGACAAACAGGCACGATTTGCGGTCCATTAACAGGCATTATAAGGAAAAGCGAATGAAAATCTATCTGAACGACAACGTTATTTGCGAAATAAAAGTCAGGTCGCGAGAGTTTGTGACTGGCTATCGTTCGCTTAGGTTTTCTTTCGACATCGGGAGTCAGATAGAAAGCTTGGCTCTTATATTTTAGCAGTATGCGGTAAAGTGATGAATATGTATACTTCTAGAATTTTCGTTCATCAAAAAGATTTTCCCAACAATTTCTACACTTGTATTTTTCTAGGATTTTCTCCAAAATCCTAAACTTTACATCTGAAAGGTTCCACCGGGTTTTCGCACCAAAAAACATCCAAATGTTTCACTGGTTTTGTGATAACTTTAATTGAACTTTATGTCATCTCAAAATAAAACTGAGTTTTTATGTACGTTTAAAAAGTAAGTTATTTACCACCTTTTTCACCAAATTTCGTTAACCTACATTTAGAGCTAACCAGCGGTTATAGCTGTCGGTTTGTAGTAGTTCGACATCAATAAATGTGGGTTGTCTTGACGATTCGGTGTGAAGACTGCCGGAAGCACACGTGCACACAATTTTTTGACGCCGGCGTCAGGCGTAGCAGACGTCTTGGTGTATCCAATGCAAATTAAAAGAAAATGCTACTAATGTCACCTACTTATATACAGACGAACACGGTTATAATGAAAGAATTTTGGCGGTTCCAATGATTTTGTTTTATACAAATTGATACAGTTATAATGAACTGCGGATATAACGAACTAAAATGTCCGGCCCGTGTTTGACTGCATTAACATTATCCCACCTGACATGTTAATCATACGCTCATAAAAAATCCCATTCAATCGCCGTGTTTTTTTGCAAGTTAATATTGTTAAAATAAAACGTTAAGCTATCAACAAAGAAACTCAGAACAAATCCAAAATTTGCAATAATTTATTTTTATGTAATGTAAAATTGTCAATATTTTCAAATGAAATTAGTTGTCATTTTTGTTTAAAAAATATCAATTCTAATATTTCCGAAAGGTGTTAAAATTAAGACATATAAGATATTAACAAGCGAATAAACGTCTGAAACGTTGAAGATTTTTTCTTTAGAGGTATAGCAAAAGAGCCGCTTGAACACAAAACAACAGAAAACATGTAAGGAAGGATAAAGTCGGGCGTGGCCGACCTACCCTACAACTAGTCATTATATCCTGTGGGTGTTAAACGGTTGTTACATTTGAAACGGGTGATATACGATACAGCTAAAAAGGAGAATATATAGGGTCCGCCATCTAACTTTTTTTTCAACTATTCAACCGTTGGACTATTATTTGTGGGGTGCCCTCAGCAGCCATTTGAATGAAATTATTTTCCATTATTAACCGGAAGGATTGCACTTTCAAATAAAAAAAGAAATTTGAGAAAGTATTCAGTAGTTTTTTTATAGCATTTTCAAAAAAAAGTTATTTGTTGAAATATGTGGTTTCTAGAGCGGAAAAAGTAAATCATAGGAGACATTGGTATGGGGTCCGCCATCTAACGTTTTTTTTTCAACTATTCAACCGTTGGACTATTATTTGTGGGGAGCCCGAGGCATCCATTTGAATGAAATTATTTTCCATTATTAACCGGAAAGATTGTACTTTCAAATAAAAAAAGAAATTTGAGAAAATATTCAGTAGTTTTTTTTATAGCAATTTCAATTGGCGGACCCTATACTACAAATTTCATACGTCTATCCGTATTTGTAAGAAAATTTGAACACAAAATTTGAATGGGAGCTATATAAATCTGAACCGATCTGACCCATTTTTAGCATCGGTTTTCTAGTTGAAATATAAGACGCTTTCCCAAATTTGATGGAAATCTGTTAAATATGTGGTTTCTAGAGCGGAAGGAATCAAATCAAATATGTGGTTTCTAGAGCGGATAGAGAAAAATCGGGAGCAAAATTTGTATGGGAGCTGTATCTAAATCTGAACCGATTTACGTTGTGCAAAGTTTTATTTAGTTCTAACAATAATTGCGATTACACTGACTACAACAATAGATGGACAGACGGACGGACAGACATTGCTAAATCGACTCAAAAAGTGATTCTAAGTCGATCGGTATAATGGGTCTATCTATTTTCCTTTTGGGTGTTACAAACAAATGCACAAAGTCTGTGGTGTGGTGTTGTGATCTTATTGTAACCAACTAAAAAAAGATTTCTTCGAAAATAACGAGGTTCTGACAACGGATTCTGATTGGCTTCAGAAAATTCAATACTGCTCCTCTGTTCAATTGTGTTTGGCAATTCGGAAAGAGTGGGAAATTAACGAGGTTCTGACAACGGATTCTGATTGTCTTCAGAAAATTGAATACTGCTCCTCTGTTCAATTGTGTGTGGCAATTCGGAAAGAGTACGAAATTAACTCTAAAATTAATTTTAAGTTTTGACTTATTTCTGGTATTTAAGTTAAGTTTGGAGTTTTGGTGTATTCAGAGATTTATAGTAAAATTTTTACGGCAAATACTTTTGAAGAACATTTTTACCAGTCAAACCACTGTTTTAGGCGTGGTTTTTACCCTATTTCACAAAATGAATCCAACATCGAGAAGGTAGAGGGTTAAAATATTCCTCGCCGTATTTTAAATAATATTGCAGAACACATCACTAGACTTAAAATGTAATGATCGAATCGGACAACATGGAAGGTACCAAACCGTTCCAGGCGAGAATTGAACTAGGTAAACAGCTGCAGTCCATAGATTAACCTGGGACTCTTCAACGATAGGCGGTACGACCAAAGTCTTATGGTGCGGTCCCAATGAGTAAAATCAAATTCAGCACCATGATGGGACTTCTCACAGGTCACTCACCCCTAAGGACGCATGTACGCCGAATGCAGGGAGGACAAAAAAAGGTGGAACACTTACTTCGTCACGGCCCCTCCTTCTCAAGGCTGAGAGCCCTTCACTTATTGGGGGTCGATATTACCTATCCTGGAGCACCTTAGAAGCACAGGATGGTCGAAATTAAGGAAGTTCATGGTCGACACGGAATTTCCCTTTCGTTTTTTCATTGAGAGCGCACAACAGGCCGACTTTCGGGCTTAGTTGTATACCCCTAGGTATGAGTCACCCCCAACTACTACGGTTAGCGTGACTCCTCACAAGGTTTCCTATGCCGATTCAGCACATGAATATGTAAAGGGTGTTTTTTATTGAGGTATAGAACTTCGAATTGAAATAAAACACAAGAAAATCGTTTTAATGTCCATCAATTTGGCTTTATTGGAAGGATAATTTTATGCCATTGATGTTTAAATATGATTTCGGGCATGTGGCCGCCGCGGCTGGCTCGAATATAGCCAATTCTACAGGTCCAATTTTCAACCAATTTTTCGAGCATATGGGGCCGTATGTTGGCAATAACGCCACGAATGTTGGCTTCCAAGTCCCCTAACGTTTCTGGTTTGTTGGCGTAGACGAGCGACTTCACACGATCTTGGTGGCCAATTGACAGGTCATTCCGCGAAATTATGCACTCATCGAATGTTTCCTTCAATAATTCGATTGTGACGTGCGCTGTGTGGCATGTAGCGCCGTCTTGTTGGAACCACAACTCATCCACATTCATGCCATCCAATTCGGGAACAAAATAGTCGGTTATCATGGCTCTATACCGGTCTCCATTAACGGTAACTGACTCTCCAGCATTATTTCGGAAGAAGTATGGCCCAATGACTCCACCAGCCAATAGAGCACACCAAACAGTCAGTTTTTGTGGATGTAATGGCGTCTCATGTGGATTCTCTTCACTCCAAATGCGGCAATTTTGCTTGTTGACTTAGCCATTCAACCAAAAATGAGCCTCATCACAGAACAAAATTTTGTGATGAAAATCAGCATCGAGATGAATCTCATTTTCGGCCCATACACCAAAATCACGACGCATTGCAGGGTCGCGGCTTTAATTCTTGCACAAGCTGGATCTTGTAAGGTCGCAAGTCAAGATCTTTGCGCAAAATCTTCCATAAAGTTGATGGACAAAGCTCCAATTGCTGTGCACGGTGGCGAATCGATTCATTCGGGTCCTCTTCAACACTTTGCTCTACAGCGGCAATTGTTTCTTCGGTGCGCACTGTTCGACGTCTCTGCGGATGCGTATTATCACATAGAGTAAACGTAGTGCGAAAACGATCCATGGTTAACCGAATTAATTGCTCTGATGGACGATTATGTCGACCATAAAATGGACGGAGCTTGCGGTGAACTTCGCGAACTGAACCATTACTTTCGAAATAAATTTGCACGATTTGCAAGCGTTGTTCTTTTGCCAACCTGTTCATGATGAAATGGCAAACCAAACTAAATATTAATCACTTGACAGCTGACAAAATGGCCGCCAGTTAAAAAAGTGATGCCAACTTAAAGTTCTATACCCCAATAAAAAACACCCTTTAAAATGACCTCTATACGTAAACATTCAAACCGATACACCTTAATTTTTTGCCCCCTCTATCGGAATCCGTTGTCAGAATCTGGTTATTTTTTGTGTTCCACAGTGTTATTATAGAAAATTTATCCAGAGAAATATCTTATTCAACTCATAAATTATAAAATTTTTACAGCATTTTGACAATTTTGGTTTTAGAATTTGTTTTGAATATGCAAGCTCTATTGCCAAAAAAGACGTAAACGCCAAAAACAATATTATATTTTAACTATCTTTGCATAAGTTTTTATTTTATTTTTTTTAGCATAACATATAAGCCGTAACGGAACTTTGTAAAGCTGTATATTTTTAAGAGATTATGTAAATGGTCGCGAATTATAGATTTTCATAAAAAAAGAAAATTAAAACGGTGGTGCCTACGTCTTTTTGTCAAATAGGGCTCGATATCATTGTTTAAGAATAGTATTATACTTTGCAGATGCTACAAGTTAAGAAGTTAAAGAATTAAATTGTTCTATTTGTTGTGGCGGAGGTGAAACTTTTTCTGAATTTTGTCTGTTCGATAAATCGCGAGTTCGTGTTCGTTAAGTCACGAAAAAATAATACTAAATAATAAGAATTTTCTCTTAATTCCTATTGTTCAGTAGTGTTGAAACTACAAAAAAACCTCAACCCAACTCTATTTCAAAAGATTAATTAACAAAATTTATTTTCAAATTCGCAACAGCTAAAATCAATACTATACTTTGAACAGAAAATATGGGCAAGAAAGATAAGAAAAAGGAGGAGTAAGTTTGATTATTTCACAAACAATAAAAACTGATTTGCTTCGATGTTTGTGTGCATTCGTAGAAAGGCTAAGAAAAACAAAAAAATTCACTAAAACCCAAAAAACAAACATAATGCATTAATTTTAGAAAAAATAGGCTTTAGTATTTCATACGTATTTCTCTAAAGTTTCCATAGATATTAATCGAAAAGTTTTCTTTGTGCAGGGCGGATCCAGCACCAGCAGCCGATGCCCCACCAACTGATCAGCCAGCCGGAGAGGGCGGAGATGGAGAGATTGTTGGAGGACCACGCAATCCCCAGCAAATTGCGGCACAAAAGCGGTTACAACAAACCCAGGCACAAGTCGATGAGGTAAGAGCTAAATTAATAAACGTTCGTGGACTAAATTTTTTTGGAAAAAAAGAAATTATATTGGCTTTGGTGCAACTTGTAACAATTTCCAATACACTAAACTTCATTGTGAATATTCGGTATGTTCTCTATAGAAAAGGATCTCGTTAAAATCCATGTAGAACAATCAAAAATTAAGGTTTTCGATTTTTACACTTTAGTTAAACATAAAATTTGTCAATAATATTTTGCAAACTTTATATATAATATTTGATAAAGTATGTTGTGGTAAATTCGAAAATAATGTTAAAATAAGATTTTAAAATTTACGTTTACTAAAATTCCAATTTTAATATGAGCACTATATAGTATTAGTTCGATAACGCCCGGTTTTACGTTAAATTAAATTTCAGGTGGAAAAACTAGTTTAGGAACTGCTACCAAAAATTTGACAAAAAAATATTTAAAAAAAATCGTTTTTGCTGGTACAAAATCCATAAAAATAGAAAAAATTTTAAAAAATTATTTGTACAAGAAGGCTACTTATTTTTACATTGACCCACAGACTTTTTAAAAATAGATTATGTTTTCTTTCTTTTAATTGCAATATTTTTACCCTCCATTAGGGTATTATGTCGTTGTGCATTTGATTAGAACATCTAAAAGGAAACAAGATCGACCCATCGTTTTTTTATACAAATCGGCTTAGAATCTCTTATTGAGTCGATTTAGCAATGTCCGACTGTCTGTCTGTTTGTCCGTCCGTCCATCTATTCTTGTAATCAAAGTACAGGTCGCTATTATTGCTCGATCCTAAAAAAGGCGGGCCAAGGACGAACGCTATTTAATTTGAAGCAAATCGCTTGAGTTTTAGATATAGCCGTCATACAAATGTCGATCCCGATTTGACTTTTTACGCTCTAGAAACCACATTATTTACAGGTCGCTATTTTTGCTCGATCCTAAAAAAGGCGGGCCAAGGACGAACGCTATTTAATTTGAAGCAAATCGGTTGATATTTAGATATAGCCCTCATAGAAACCACATTATTTAGTTGATTTGTTTCAATCTTGACACAGTACAGAAAGTGGGTCAGATCGGTTCTGATTTGGATATAGTTCCCATACAAATTTCGCTCTCGATATGACCTTTTCCGCCCAAGAGACTACATATTTTAATCGAGAAAATGGGTCAGATCGGTTCAGATTTAGATATAGCTCCCATGAAGATTTCGCTCTTGATTTGTCTTTTTTCGCTCTAAAGACCACATATTTTAACCGATCTTCTTCAAATTTGGTACAACACCTTATATTTCAACTAAAGGGTGTTTTTTATTGAGGTATAGAACTTCGAATTGAAATAAAACACAAGAAAATCGTTTTAATGTCCATCAATTTGGCTTTATTGGAAGGATAATTTTATGCCATTAATGTTTAAATACGATTTCGGGCATGTGGCCGCCGCGGCTGGCTCGAATATAGCCAATTCTACAGGTCCAATTTTCCGTATGTTGGCAATAACGCCACGAATGTTGGCTTCCAAGTCCCCTAACGTTTCTGGTTTGTTGGCGTAGACGAGCGACTTCACATATCCCCAAAGAAAATAATCCTATGGTGTCAAATCACACGATCTTGGTGGCCAATTGACAGGTCCATTCCGCGAAATTATGCGCTCATCGAATGTTTCCTTCAATAATTCGATTGTGACGTGCGCTGTGTGGCATGTAGCGCTTCGCGAACTTCGCGAACTGAACCATTACTTTCGAAATAAATTTGCACGATTTGCAAGCGTTGTTCTTTTGTCAACCTGTTCATGATGAAATGGCAAACCAAACTAAATATTAATCACTTGACAGCTGACAAAATGGCCGCCAGTTAAAAAAGTGATGCCAACTTAAAGTTCTATACCCCAATAAAAAACACCCTTTAGAAACATCTATGGTCAAAGTGAGTCAGTTCGGTTCAGATTTATATATATCTCCTATACAAATTTCGCTCGCGATTTTACTTTTTCCGCTCTAGGAACCAGGTAATTGACCCGATTTTCTTCCAATTTTTTTTTTTACACCATATTATATTTCAACAAGAAACATATATTTGGTGATAGTGGGTAAGATCGGTTCCGATTTAGATATACTAATTTCGCTCTCAATTTGACCCGTTAAATGATTTTTTTTTTTCAAAAAATTTCTAAACCATTGTTCTGAAATTCACAATATTTGTAGTGATCATAATTTCCTTTAAATGTATAACCGGGCGTGTTCCCTTCAATAAATATTTTAAAAAGAATTAAATATTGTATCAATACAAGATTTTTTGGTGTTGATTTTATGCAACACAAAATTTTTACTTTTTACTATCAAACCCATATATTTTTCCGAATGTCAAACCACTATGTTTTTCCCCTTTCATCCAGGTTGTTGACATTATGCGAACAAATGTGGAGAAGGTGCTCGAAAGAGATCAAAAGCTTTCAGAGTTGGATGATCGTGCCGATGCCCTACAACAAGGTGCATCACAATTTGAACAACAGGCCGGTAAATTGAAACGAAAGTTCTGGTTGCAAAATTTGAAGGTAATTTGATTGAAATCATCATCCATATTGGAGAATGTAATTCTAACGAAATCTGTCTAACAATCCTAGATGATGATTATTATGGGCGTTATTGGACTCGTTATTGTGGGCATTATTGCAAGTAAGTCATGTTTATATTTAAGATTCCCCAATAAAAATGTGAAAAGAAAACCAAAGAGAATGAAAGCAACAAGAATAAAAGAAAGAAAGAGCACAGTCAACTTTAGCAAAAAGCAAAGAGGATGTGCAAAAAATATAGTCTACATGAATATTGGTATACTATATAAATTACATTCCATTCTTTTCATTCATAATTCCCGACATACCATCAAACAGCATTTGCATACACTTACTTTAGTGTACAGTGTACATTTTAGTGACTAAGCACCTCCATACTTACATACATACATACAAACATTTCACCACATCAACCCAAATAATGTTATCGTGGATTCACATCAGAAGTAATCATCAAATTCCATTTATAGTCAATTAAATTCATGTCATTATTTTATTTACTTTCTTCGTTTCTTGTTAATTTATTTATGTATTTTATTTTTTAGGTAATTTTATGTAGATTGATTGCTAGCTAGATTGCTTTAACATTCAATTTCAATTCAATTGACAAATAATTGTATTTAATACAAAACAAACTAAAAAGAAAACTAAAACTAAATCTGTCTTGCACTGGTGATCATCTAATTGAGAAATTTCCAAAGGGCCATTTCGAAATTTTTGATTTTGTATCATACAAACTTTCAAACATTATTGGATTTCCAAAGAAAGTGAAAAGGCTTTACCACTTCCATCACCAAAAAATAATCACAACTAAAACGCACTAAAAAAAGTTATCAACAAAGGTTCAGTATAGATTGTGTTAATTTTTAATTTTAAGTGGTTTTATGCACGACAAATAATTGATTCTTCTCCGACATGGCTAATGTGTGGTAATTGTTTAAAATTAACTCATTAATTTAAGTAAGGCTTTCCTAACAAATGTTCCAAAAATATATATAGTTTAGCAAAAATAAAAACTGGTGAAATTAAGTTAAAAGATACACTATATGATACCCTTCGGCGTTGTCTAATCGTTCACATGACTTTGAATATTCCAAAATTACTGGCACCAAAACCATTTATATACTGTAAGGCATACCACAGGTATTCAGTATTGTCTAAGTCCCAAGGGCTAAGTCATTTTAAACGCAAACGTGTTGAGTCCACAATTTCACAAATATTTTGCTTTTAACGTAACTCAAAAGAAATCTTGTTGAAAAATTCCTGATATTATCCAGTGAGTTAAGGATATATCACTATTTATACGAATTATAAGTATTCTTTATTGTTTCTACAATATTACGTAATAAAATAGTTTTTTTTTTTTAAGTAAATGAAGTCGGAAAATAAAAAATGTAAATTATAAATATAAATTATAAAAATATAAATTAAATTTAAAATCACCACATATCTCAAAATTAGCCAAATCGAAGATGATCCAATTAAATCCGGTGCGTAATGACCCTTAAAATATTTTGTGTTTGTTTGATTTTGTGTCTTACGTGTACTTTTCTTACGTCTCGCTACCACGTTAGTCAAAATATATGTTTTTTGTGAAAACGTCATCATTCCCAGTGTTTCCGTTCCCATATCAGTTTGAATTTGTGTTCTGTTTGGTTACTGATTAATTGGTGTTAACATATATGCGCCTACTCCTCCAAATTCTAGCAGCCCCTCACCACCCTTGCATAACTTGCATTTTGATATCGAAGTAGTTTGAGATTGAGATCATATTCTATTTTTGGAAACCATGTAGCCGTAGTTCAATGTTCGATTAATGATTATCTTTACAATACATTCACAGTCCGCCTCCTATTCAGAAATCTATCATTAGTATTTATTTACTGCAAACAAAAACAATCCATCCCACCATATGTACAATAGGCTGGGTCGCCGTCCATACAAATGGAAAAACAAATTCCAGTCATCCCATTAAGTTTGGATTGTTTAATGGTGGTTTGAAAAATATTTCGTTCATAGATCAAGCCATATGTGAGCTAAACGCTAAAAATAACCCTAAAAATCATGTTTTTCCGGTGTTACATTTCTTCCCAATTTTTTTTTGAAATAATAGACCCTTGAAAGCACTTTAAATAAAAATTTTGATTCTTGTCTTAGAGTAACTTATTGGTCGAATTATTGGACGTTTATAGAAAGTTTTGTAGATTTTCAAAGTGAATACTGAAAATTTTTTTCGTATTTGGTTGTAGTATATTATAACAAATAAATAGCTGTAGTCAATACCTTTCGAATGGTGCCTAAATTATGAACATTGGAATGAAATTGACGCCGCAGAGCTCATTTTGTAAAAAGTTTTGGAACATTTTGGCTGTGAAAACCATCACCTGCATTAAATTATTTCGTTATTCATCATTTAGGCATCATTCGAAAGGTATTAATTCCTCCTATTTATTTTTCTTTACACCTCTTACAAAATGTTTCCAAGAAATATGAGTTGTTAGCTGTCACCTTGAAAACCAGCAAAAAATCGATATAAACGCCCAATAATTCTACCAAAGACAAGAATAAAAAATTTTATTTAAAGTGCTACCAAGGGTGTATTACATTAGAAAAAAAATTACACGGGAAAATTTTTAGATGTGTTTTCAGGAGCGTTTAGCTCAAGATGGCTTGACCCAGTGACGAAATATTTTGTAGATCATCATTAAACAATTTAATCTTGGGAGGTGACCGCTGCAATTTATTTTCGTGACCCATTCTAATGTACAACAGTTGCTACTTTGAATCCCCCTTGTGCAGCACAACTCTACTTCGTCGTAAATTTGCTTCTTCCATAACAATTTAATGAAATAATTTTAATTTATTTTAAATTAAGCAGGAAATATAAATCTTTCTACTCTCTTTCTGGTTAAGTGAGGGATGTACTATTGTTAAATGTGCACCATGGTATTATGATACTAATAAGCAAAATTCTTCCTGCAAACACAGCAGACTCAAGTAATTCAAACATTGTTTTTCCCCATGAATAGCTGGTATGATAAGGCTGTTTGGGGAAATTTGTGTTTCCTGTAGATAATTATTTTATGAAAGAAAATTTGTCCTCACAATTCGATAAAGGACAACATGTGAACGTATTTGATTCTCATTGTTTATGCTGTGTTTTTCGTTCACAGCTGACACAGCGGAAGTTGGAAGTGTGAGCGAACCTTTATTCTTTCCTAGAAGAGAAGTAGTTCTGTTCGCCGTGGCGTATGATTCATATCGAATGATAATAACACTTATACCTCACGGTGGAACATTTAATTGATAGACAACAGTCATTTGTGACAAAGTTTGATAGCATTTGATAGTATGTATGTATTCATGTATCTCGACACGATAATGTCATTAAAAATGTTTATGGTCAACTTCTTTAAACATAGTTTTTAGGAATATTTTATTTAGACCGATAGAAGATAAAATAAGTAATAAATATTGTAAACACTGTTTTGCAATGACACATTGTTCAATTTGAACAAAAGTACCAAAGAAAATTCAATTTTCGAACAAAATTTAATTTAAAAAAATTATTCTTGAATGAAATCTTAAGAATAAACTATATTGCCTACACAGCCTGAGATTGGGTTTAAATTGACAACTACCTTAGAACCTTTTAATTTTTATGAAAAAATCCATAAAATTAAAAAATAATGTAATTTTCCTGTTTATAAGAATAAACAACTGTGACCAAGACATACATACATATAATCAGAATTTTAAAGAAAATAAAAACGCCTCTTTGAGAAGAATTGCGATGGGGTAGACCCAAAATACGCCACTATATACACCCTTATATCATTGACAATCGAAGTTTAGTATAAAGTCCAACTACAATATGATAGCTAGTATAAATAAATAATATATTTATTATATTATTATATTGAAGAAGTTTCATTGTATTTGCGCTATTAAATCTAAATAGTAATATTTTTATCTTGTTTATAGGACTTTCTCAATAAAACATAGGTCACACATTTCTCTTTATTTATTCAAAATTGTGAGAAATATTTTTAAAATATGCATAGTTTTACATATATTTAATATACACATTAATGGTTATGTGTATACAAAAACACATTTTTTAGTACAGCATAATAGCTATTTTATTCGCATATTAATAGAATGTGCCCTATGGTAAATTAAAAAATTAAATCTTTGCGTAAGAAAATAATATGTAGACATACTCGTTTGCACTATTTTAAAATTAACTTTGTCTTATGGTTTTGTATAGGGACCCCCAAAAATGGTGGGAGTTAGGGGGTAGATGTGTTTACAAGAACTATTGCAAATGGAAAAATAGTAGGACCTGATCTAACATTTTAACAATCTAGGTGCTAGGGGATGTTTATAATTATTTTTTTGGCAATATGCCTCAAAAATTGTCTCAGCTAGGGGGTAGATGTGTTCAGAAGAATTGCATATGACGAAAATTTTTAGAACAAATGTTATAGATTCAAATTGCTTTGAATCAATCATTTTCTAATAATCTTTGCGAATAAAATCTGACATATGACAAGAATATAAAAAAAGCTATCGGGGATGTTGTGAGTGTCACCCCACTTAATTTTTGGCGAAACTAGATCTTAATTACTGCTTATAGAAGTCCCAATTTCATTCGATTGTTTAGTAGGTTTTCTGAAATCAGTTTGATACTTCACTGATACTAACTGTCACTAGGCAACATAGACCTTTATCTTTTATATTAGCGATTCTGAGACTGAGAACTCACTTCACTCAACCGTAAAGTGAAAACCAGAAAACCTACGTTAAATTTTAATTCGAAAAGAAGTAACTAAGTGTATCAGTAATTTAATTAAAAAAACTGTCGGTAATTAAATAAAACGGCAAAATTCTATGATGTAAGTAGACAGCATTGCATTCATAAAATTCGCAAATGAGTATTTTTGGGGTTTTCAATTGAAATTTTTACAGTAGATACAGATGGGGTTAGTGATTAGTTTGATATAAAAAAGTTCTTTATCAAAATGCAGATAGACATTACTGAATATAAGGCCTCGATATGACTTACTTTTTTTTTAATTGAAAGAAAAGTAATACAAATTCTTTATGAATCTTTGAAATAGGGTGTTTCCGGATAAAGGTTAAATTCTTGTCAAATATTTAAATTCCCACTAAAATTAAAAAAATAACATGTCCGTCTGTCTGGTCTCAACTATATTTAAAGAATATTTTTCTAATCACTAAGAGGTACGTAATCTGAATACTTTCGCCACGCCTCTTCTAGCATTACCCACAGAAATCACTCTATCCTAATTATGAGCGATATTGCCTCACCCCGTCTGGTATAATTCAGACAAATGGACCAAATCTTTGGTTACACATAATGTACATTAGGTTGGGTCGCGGTCCATACAAATGGAAAAACAAGTTCCAGTCACCCCACGAAAATAAAGTTTGGATTGTTTAATGATGATTTGCAAAATATTTCGTTCCTAGATCAAGCCTAGCTCACAAATGGCTTGATCTAGGCTCCTGAAAATAACCCTAAAAATCACTTTTTTCCGGTATATTTTTTTTGATTACATTTTTCTCAAGTTCTCTTCTAAAGTAATAGACACTTGAAAACAATTTAAATATAAATTTTGATTCTCGTCTTAGAGTAACTTATTGGTCGAATTATAGTACGTTTATAGTATTTTTTGAGGATTTTCACAGTGACTACTGAACACTTTTTCGTGTTTGGTGGTAGTATTTTAAAAAAATAAATATACCTTTCGAATGAGGCCTAGATGATGAACATGGCAATGAAATTGACGTCACAGAGCTCATTTTTGTAAAAAGAGTTTGAACATTTTGGCTCTGAGAACCATTTCTTGCATTAAATTATTTCACAAAAATGTAGTCAGTGTCCTCATTTTTCGTCCTATATTCATCATTTTGAAAGGAATTGAATCCTTCTATTTCTTTTTTATAACATCTGTTACAAAATGTTTCCAAGAAATATGAGTTTTTATCTGTAGCCTTGAAAAAAACACAAAAAATATATATACATAAACGTCCAATAATACAACCAATGCCAATCCCACGGCAGCCGGTTCTATGTACCGGATTGACTCAAAGATGAATTCTTCGACCAAGGGCTGCCACCTCAGCAATATATGTTATGTGTTTGTCCGTTTTTTCATCGTGGGAGCAACATTACCCGGAGTGTTTGCTCCGATTACTACTGGTCCGTGCCGGGATAGAACTAAACCCCGGACCTTGGATCTGTTCGGTTTGCCAAAACCGAATACACCACCGAGCAACATCAGTGAGGTGTAATAGATGCCTGGAGTGGGTGCATTTCCGGTCTTGCTCTGGCCTCGGCCACGTAAGGGAGTACAGCGATAACTACGTTGCCGCATGCTGTACCAATATGCAACGTAGTCCGTCCAGCGACTCGCTGTCGTCGATATCGTCGTCTACATCGTCGTCTTCTTCGTCATCGGTCTACGGTACACCTCCGCAGTCTCCCCCGCAGCAGTCCGTACAGCAGCTAACACCACACATTGCTGTAGCAAGACCGGACAATGTACTAATGTTGCAATTTAATTGCAACGGTCTTCGAGGCAAAATCAACGAGATAGTGGACTTTATGAGTCGGAACAACATCAAGGTCGGTGCGATTCAGGAGACTAAGCTGACCGACACCTGCAGCTTGCACAGTTGTGACGGATACAATGTGCTACGTAAGGATCGCACCAGAAGTGGAGGTGGGGGATTGGCGTTCCTGATACACCATTCTGTGCAGTATAGGTCTATCTCGCCTGAGCTTGACTCTAGAGACCCATACATGGAATGTATGGGGGTAGCAGTCAGGTCTGGGGCTGCCGAGATAGAGCTGTACAACGTGTACATTCCGCCGGTTGCCAGCACTGCCTCAAGTTATCATCCTAACATCAGCTCGCTGCTGCAAGGGGATAACAGGGTTATACTTGGTGATTTTAATGCCCACCACGAGCTTTGGCATTCAATCCTAGGTAATGACCCGAGAGGTATTGCGTTGGCGGAACAGATTGACGACTCCACGTTTTGCACAGTGAATGAGGATGCCCCCACCAGGATTATGGGTGACTGCCACAGTTCGCCAGATATCACCATCGTTTCGGCTGGTCTGATAAATGACAGTACATGGCGACCTGTCATATCATTGGGCTCAGACCACCTCCCCATAATCCTCTCCATTGACCGACCATCTGATTTCATCACCTCTGAACGCCGTACTTTTCTCAACCAGAGGAAAGCGGACTGGAACGGGTTCAGAGAGTTCACCAATCGACGCTTCAGTGAACTACCCATTCCTTTCGACGTGAGGGTAGCTGAGAAAAATTTCCGAGTCATCGTCAACGCAGCAGCCGCTAGACACATCCCTGCTGGTCGAATACCCAAAATGAGACCAAACTTCCCAGCAGAGGCAGCGGGACTCGCAGATGAGCGTGACGACATTCGTAGGGCTAATCCTGGAGATCCTAGAATCAGGGAACTGAACCTAGAGATTAACAGGTTAGTCAACGAATACAAGCGGAATAAATGGTTGGAGCACTTGAAGCAGTGCAACTTAAGTTCCGGAATTAGTAAATTGTGGGCAACGGTTAAGTCGCTCTCGAACCCCACCAAGCGGGACGATCACATCGCTGTTACTTTTGGTGACAGGACGACAAATGATCCGAAGCGGTGCGCGAGTTATTTTAACCGGCTTTTTATTGAGCACCCCGAGAGTGACAAGGCGAAAAGGAGTATCATGCGTCATATACATGGTCTCCGAGCCGAGGAGGTACCACCACAATTTACTACAGGCGAAGTTGCACAAATCATCAACAGCGCAAAGTCATCCAAAGCGCTTGGTCCAGACGGAATCTCTATGTTGATGTTGAAGCAATTGGATGAACCGGGAGTCGAGTACCTGACGAAGGTCCTCAACTTGTCCATGGCCACTCTGATAGTTCCCGAGGCCTGGAAAATGGGCAGAGTGATACCGCTACTGAAGCCAGGGAAAGATGCGAGTAAGGGAGAATCGTACAGGCCGATCTCTCTTCTCTCTCCAGTAGCGAAGACGCTTGAGGCACTTCTCCTCCCGAGCCTTAATGGACATTTTCCGATTGCAGATCATCAACACGGATTCCGTAAGCAGCATAGCACAACAACTGCTTTACACGCTATTACCACACATATCGGTCGCGGTCTGAACCAGGATAAACCGTGCGACAGGACGGTCCTCGTGGCCCTTGACCTATCGAAGGCATTTGATACGGTCAACCATGCCGTTCTATTCGAGGACATTGCCAACACGTCCCTCCCGAACAATCTGAAACGTTGGATCGTGAATTATATGTGTGGACGCCAGTCATTTGTGGAATTCAGAGATAGGAAGTCAAAACCCCGTAGAGTTAAACAGGGAGTTCCCCAAGGTGGGGTGATATCTCCGGCTCTGTTTAATCTCTACCTTTCTGGTATTCCACAACCACCTGACGGCGTGGAAATCGTGACATACGCCGATGATTGCACGATATTAGCGTCGGGACCCAAATCTGATGATATATGCGAAAGGCTGAACACCTATCTCGTTGATCTTGCCAATTTCTTCGCAGCGAGGAATATGAAAATATCCGCCTCCAAATCGTCAGCCACACTATTTACCACATGGTCTGCAGAGGTCAGAAGGACATTGAATGTGAAAGTCGACGACACGCCAATACCGACAGTAAACTACCCCAAAATCCTTGGGGTCACATTCGACAGTCTATATAAATCCTCTGCACACGCCACAGCTATTTGCGATAAAATGAGAAGTAGGAACAAGATCCTCAAGTCGCTTGCCGGCAGCACTTGGGGAACCGACAAAGAAACCTTGTTGACCTCTTACAAAGCAATAGGCCGGTCCGTGGCTAACTATGCGGCGCCAGTGTGGTCTGCAAATGTGAGTGATACGCAGTGGAGAAATATACAAACTTGCCAAAATGCCGCCCTGAGAACAGCAACAGGCTGTCTCCTCATGTCCCATCAAGATCACCTACATGAGGAGTCTAAGGTCATTTCCGTACGTAGGCACAACTTTATGTTGTCTACGCAGTACTTGCTTGGGTGTTACCGCAGAGACCATCCAAACCACCATCTTATGGCTCTGCCCCCTCCGCCCAGGCAGGTAAGGAAAGACCTCCAGGATCTAGAGAGAGAGGTCCAAAGGTATAAGAGAGAGCCTCTAGATCAGCGAGCATACAAAGCAGGTTTAAACGATATTCACAGAGACGCAGTCGCAGCAGCAATCAACAACAACGCCATGAATATCGTCCTCGGAGATCATCCGCCAGAAATTGCATCTGAAGAGAAACTACTGCCGCGACAAACTAGATCGGTTTTGGCACAGCTGAGATCTGGATGGTGTAGCCGCCTCAATTCGTACTGGGCACGAATTGACGGCAACGTGCAGAACATCTGCCCCGCTTGTAGCCAGGGGCCACACGACACGCTACATCTATTCAACTGCCCTGCAAAACCAACTCAGCTGGTCCCCAGGTCACTATGGACGCACCCAAAGCAGGTGGCCATCTTCCTGAACCTGGAGACGAACGACGCAGATCCTGATAGTGAAGGAGATTAAAAACGGACAACACAAACATACATATATAGCTGTTACAACAACAACAACCAATGAGTTATTCTAAGACAAGAATACAAATTTGTATTTAAAGAGCTACCAAGGGTGTATTAAATCAGGAAAAAATTAGACAAAAATGCAACATAAAAAAATTACACGGGAAAACATGATTTTTAGAGCTGTTTTCAGGAATGCTTAGCTCACAGATAGCTTGACCCTGTGACGAAATATTTTGCAGATCATCATTAAACAATCAATCCAATCCTCCAATTAATTTTCGTGATCCATCCTAATGTACATAATAATATGTTTCCCAAACATAATTGTTTTTATTCACCAAATGGTACGTAATCTGAATGGTTTCGCCACACCTGATACTTCACAATGTTTCAACAATTGTTTGAACAGCATGGACACCCTCCTTCTAGTATATCCCACACAAATGACCCTATCCATGGTAAATCTAGAGACTATATAATTTGATGGTTAGCCGACTGAACTTCCTTATTATTTTTTTAAATTTTATTTTCTTTTATTATAATTGATCATGATCTTTTATTATATGATCATTGTTGTGGTGATTTGAGGGATTTTAAAATATGTATATATGAAATAAATGTTTGTTTTCATCACCTCCCAATATATTTTTAAGTAGGACAATTAGAGATGAACCTCATAAATCAAGTAGAAGACAGTGTACAATATAATAGTATACTAAATGGAACAATGACCCAATCCATATGTGGCAAAGTCTTTTTCAGTTAATTGTAAACGCAATTCACTCAAAATTCGAAATGAGATTTATGTTACGTTCATGTTCGTACTTCTGTTTCCAAAAGAAGGTTAGAAAAGCGTGAAATACAATTCATTCAAAATCGCCAATCATAGTCCTAAACTATTATAGACTAATTTCTTTCGTATGTAGTTAACACATGAACATACCTATAGTTACAGATCCAATGTCATGTCGTGCAATATCATTTTCCGAAATTTCATATTACAATATCATACGATTACCTCCATATAAATATACATATATATTTCTGTTTACTTACAACAAAACTGACATTTTTGCACCAACTTTACAGAGAAAGATGAAGATGAATAGCTAACACGTTAAAGAAACCTATATTAAAACCAATTTTAAAATATACATATACACATATACTGTAACCATATAAGGTAAAGGTATATTAACACATTCAAAATAAAACTGAAAGTACAAAAGCAGTCGAAGTAGTGCTAAAAGGAGATGTATTGGAGTTCATTGTTTAGGAACACTTTAATAATTTATTTATTTACTATCATTTGTACATTTAATTTAAGTTATCACTCACGAATTCACCAAGTTTTTTTTTAAACGTTTTAAACGATAACCTTCACTAACACACACACCGTCAAACACCATCCAATTGGAAACATTTTTTTGGTTGTATCTAGACTCGTTGTTCGGTGCCAAACCAGTACCAGCAGTACAACAATATGGTCAGCAACAAGTGCAGCAACAACAGATACAGGGCCAACAACTACAGGGGCAACAACCTCAGGGATATGTACCAAATACGAATGCTGGTGGTCAGGTTGCAATGCAACATCCTGTGCAGGAACAACAAGATGTTGGACAACCAGGACCACCGGAGGGCGTTCAAGAACACGGACACACGGTTGAGGATCAAGCTGAAGCACCTCAATCATTAGAAAATGCTCCGCCACCTAGTGAACACGAACATGCAGACACTAACATAAACACACAACCCCAACCAATACAAGCTTAGAAAAACCTTTCAAAATCCAAAATTGTAAGCACGCTTTCCACGAAATACGCTTTTGTTTTGGCCTATTATGTTTTGCTTTATTGTTTTGCAATTGACTTTAAATATTGGCAATTATTTGACATTTTCAAGCTGGTACTAAGTTCGTGCGATAAATCTTCGTTGAAGGGATTGCATTGATTGTTGATTAGTAATTCACTGAAGATTTTTATATATTATAAATTTATAGACGAACTCAGTACACGGCTTAAGGCTTCAGTTAAAAAAATGGTATCAGTGAGAGTGGTCTGGATTTTTTATTAGCAAACTTTCTGGTTTTTCTGCATCGAAATATTATTTAATAGTTCAAGGGATTTTCTACAGGTTATCCAGGATTTTCTTCAGGACTTGATATACATATAACCTCAAATCTGCAGACTATTTGGAAGACAATTTAAAATTTTGAATCATATATATGCCGGATTGACTTGATCTGCGAAATCTTGTGGTTCACTCAAAAAAATTCACTCAACACTTTTTTGGTTTTATCTCTTTTCATTATTTTTTCAAGATCCCAATTTAAAATGTATGTGGTAAAAGTTCTTGCGTCTCTGCCATTTAGTAAAAAAGAAGAATAGCAAAAGTTATACGATAACTTTGTTGTATAAAACTCCTTCACACTTTGCCATCAATTTTAGATTAGTATTATGTGGTCTTCCAAAATATCACTAGGGTTACCTGAATACACCAACTATTTTAGAGTCACTACACTACCACTGATCTATTTTATGCTTACGTTACACCGAATACACTAATCACTTTACAAATCTACAACTAACAAACATTTACATTTATTTAGATATTGGAATGCATGCCATTTGTTTAAAAATTAATTAGTTTTAGTTTTACATAAATACATGTTTTTATGTTCAATTGTGAATACACAAAATAATTTTGCAAATTCTTATGATCGTATGTTTGGAACCATCGCTATTGCTATTAGCAACGTGTGTTCGATTAATGGTTTTATTAGTGATCACAACGTAAACGTTGATTTTCAATTGTCATTCTCTATAACAATCATGTTACTTTTTGTAAGGAAACATATGTTATGGAGAATTATGGAAATAAAGCTAGAAGTTAATTTTAACTTTTACTTTAGATCACAGTACTAACTTATTTATAACTTTAAAAACATGAGGATAATTTTTAAGTGAAATATATTTTTTAATTGGACATTAGATAATTTTAAGCGAAATATATTTTTTAATTAGAGATTAGAAACTCTTAATAATAGTAGGAGTGGCGATACGGGTAATGGTTAACAACGATTTTCTACGGACTGTGGTCCTACAATAAGGTGATAACATCACGTCCTATTCTGTGCAGGTAACGCTCAGTGCTAAAGTAAATCATGAATTCAATGTGATAGTTAATTTTTGCCATTCCGAAATATACGTACATCAATTAATTGTAACAACATATTTAAATTTGAATGTATATTTCCCTTTGAAACATTAATTTGATATTTAAACTGAGGAATTAATTAAAAAGGGACTACCAGGCAAATGTTCCATTATTAATTACTAATTATTTGTATTCAATTAGAAATTAGAAGATAATCAAATGATTTTACACTTGGAGACTTCAACAATGGAGAATATATTCTGAAAGTAATCCAGAGAACTAGTCCAGTCACAGCGAAACAGTTTTGCGGAGTTGAGTTATCCTAAATTAGTTTACCAATCTCAAGTCCGTGCAAAAATTACTTATATCGAAAAATCAAAATGATATGGAGAACCAAAATAAGGGTGGAATAAGGGTGCCTTGACACAACACAACATTTTGAAAATGTTATTGATTACACTGTCCGACAGTCCATATACACTTGAACTAGATGATCCTGTTGCACCTTAAAAGGACTACAAAGTTCCAAAGTATACAGTTATTAAAAATTAGTTTAAATATTTATTCGCGCCCTATGATACCGGTATAAATGCCAAATTATCAAATTGCTAGCTTCTATCTGTTTAACATTTTAACATTGACAACTATTTCAAATTAATATGAATAAACTAAACAAATTAAGGAGTAAACTTGAAATGGTTGTTAATGCTGAACTAATACAGATAAGAACATGGTATATGAAGTATTTTTAACAGATATTCTGCTCTTTAATTTGCACTAATATCGTTATAAGTATTTAAAATAATTTTTGAAAAATTTATATCCTTTGGAATTTTTGTAGTCCTGAGGAAATGATAAACTAAAAATGGCAATAAATTCAATTTTGCCTATAGTTTCATACGTATATCACCCAGTGTATCAAGTGTTACGACGAATTAATGTTAAAGTGGAAAACGGAAACTCCCAGAACCACGAAAATAAAAACGCCGTCGTTTGTAATGTAAACAAACGAAGAAATAAGCGAAAAACTTTAATTTAATTAGGATGGTCGTATAACGACCAACAGCTGATAATTGTAAAGCAACATTGTGACCCCCAGGTCAAATAGAGGACTGCAACATTTTTGTAATTTCAGACTGAGGAAAGACTGAACCATACAATGAGTTCAAACGAACTCGTATTTAGGAAAATTTAACTTGGTATAGTTTCCTCTTATCTCTTTCAAACTTTTCCTTGCATTTGATTCTACATAAATTGTTTTTCAAATCGACTAAATGATTACTCAATCTAAGGAAATTTTCAGCAAGATTTTACTCAGTCTGAGAAAAAATTCAGCAAAAATTTAAAATCCTTCTTCAAACTCAGTAAGTACTAACTCAAACCGACGAAAATTATAATGAATTTTTACTCAAACCAAGTAAATTTTTACTCTAAGTTTTGTTTGTTTTGGGGAAAAAGTAAATATAAAATAAGTTCAATTGAACTGAGGATATTCCCCAATAATTCAAATATTCGAAAATTTGCTTCAGATTATGCAAAACTAAAAAAAAAAAACATAAAAAATGACAACATGGAATCATTCTGAAACATTTCATGAATCTTCTGTCATAAAGAGTTAAGATGTTAATCCATATTTGCTGCGAAAACATTCTGCATTCGCTTTCTCAGTGATGGTTTACAATTCAGTTTGAAGAAATTATGAGAGATAATTCTTATATTCAAGTACTGTTAGTATAAACTTTTTTTATAATAATTTGAATTAATAAAATAAGTTTCGAAGTCTAAGTCCAATTTTGAAGGCATGGATCCACGAAAAAGCAGTGCTTTGAAACCACCATGTTATACACAGTATTTCTTAGCCTTTTTTGTACTATAAATCAACAAATCATAAAAAGGGAATTTTGGCAAATTGAGATCGGACATACAATACGACTGCGAGGTTAAAAATATAAAGCATGGAAGATTTTGTCTTAACCTCAGTGAAAACTTTCATTAAAAAGTCGCCAAAGAGACTCTTCATAAAATGAATGAAACACGATCATAAAGCACAAATCAATGAAGTGTCATAGAATTTCTGAAACATTTCTTAGAAACTATGAAATGCAATACAATTTTGTCATACAATTTCTTTATTCTTCATAATATAATTTATGAAAATTTGCATAGATTTATAAAGAAACAACTTTCATAATTTTATAAAGAAACTTCATTAATTTTATGAAAAAGTTTCATAAATATTAATAATTTATACTGAAGTTTCCAATATAAACAATGAATATGCCTTTGACCTAAATCAGGGTACATACTTATGTCAGAGCTAACAAAGGAGGAATGAGAATTGCTAGCATTCCACCGAATAAAGTCGACACACTAAAAATGTAGTTGTATGTTATGAAACACTCCACAAAAACTACGAAATCATTTATTATATTTATGAAGACATATATTATTGGTTATGACATATTTCATAATCTTTAATACAATGAAATCGTTCTTTGATCTTATGAAACTAAGTTTCACTAATTTAACAATTTTTTTTATGAAATTTGAAATGTTTATGAAAACATTTTATGAAACATTTCATCTTATTTTTTTTTAATATGCAATTAAGAAAAATTTTAATAAATTTATGAAAAACATTTTATGAAATCGCTTCATAAATATTCACCCTTATCGCGAATAAAAGGGGAATTTGTTCACGTGGAATTTTCTATTTCCCTATCGGCGTAGGATGGTAATATGAATATAAATCGGGAATAGATTTCTCTTCTTTGCGTTGTTTTAGATATAAGGCGATCAAATCCAAGTAAGAAAGCGAAGAAGCATGAAAAAATCACCATAAATGGTGATTGGAAATTTAAGGGAACAATTCATTCTCGGGGAAATTTTATTCGCGATAGGGGTGAGTATGAAGGAAAATTCTTTCAGCGTATTCGTTTGGATACCGATAATGTTCCGAAAACCGACAAATTTATTGATATTCTTATTATTGTTATTAGAATGTGCTTGTTTATCCTGATACCTGATCAAGCTTGAAGTACCAATGAATGATCCTACTTTGACTTGTACACCTTTTGTCGTAGGAGCCAGTAAAACAATAATAAATAAATATTTGAAGTATACAAGAGTGCTCTTTTATACATACGCCGTGGAACTGTGAAGTCCAACGTTAATGCTTTTTCTAATGTGTATTCTTTAATTTGATAATCAAATCTCTATGTAGATAAATATGTAAACGTGTGTAAAGCTTTTGAAAAAAAACCCAAGTAATTTAATATATTTGTCTATTATTAAATGTTTGAACATTTCCCAATAATCATACGTTACTAATAATGGATGTTTGTAAATTTTCTCCCATTTCAAAAACAGATAAACTTGGACTAATAGGTGGTGAACCACAACCCCAATATCCACCACAATACTATATGCCACCACCACAGCAGCCACCACCACAAGCAGCCGCCGCTGGTGGTGGTACATCATCGTTGGTCGCAGATGATAAACAGCATGGCGGGGTATAAGGAAATTAGTTATAACATCAACAACTACAACTACTACTTAAAACAACAACAAGAACAACAAACAGTGTTAAAATTGCTTAAAAACTAAACTCAAATCATTATTGTTTTTGTTTTTCCTTTATTTTTTTAACACACACACATAAACAATTATAGAAATCATTTAAAACAATAATAAAAACAAACACACACACACATAACCTCAAATAATAACATGGATGACAAAAAGAAGATACTTAACAAATAATGGTAAATAAATTTATTATTATAAATACAATGCAAATAATATAATAATAATACTGATAATAATACAACTTATAACAAAATAAAAAATGAAAACATTATATCCAAAAAGAAAACAAAATTGAAAATGGTATAACACAATTAAAAGTAACTAAATAAATAACAAGAAAACAACAACTTAAAACACCTTTAGAGAACAAATGTATTTCAATAACAAACCAAACCAATCTTATTGCATACAACTAAAACCAATTTCCAAATAATACTTAATGCAAAAACAAAAAACTAAAACTTATAAACAAAATGGGAATTATTACATACATATATACTTAATAACACTCTAAAATCAAGAAACGATTAAGAAGAAGAACAAAAAAGAAACAAAACAAACAAACATGGTGTAAAAAATATTCAAAAATGAAATGATTAGATGATTATAAACAAAAAACAAATAAAATGAAATAATTTATTTATGGTTGCATTATTTAATTTCAAATAAATAAAAATTATAACATACAATTAAAAAAATAAACCATATATCTTTTCGATAGTAACGGTAAAATGAAGGTATGTATGTATTTGACTGAATTATTTTTATTATTTATTTAACTTTATTTAATTTTTAATTTGCATTTATTTCAACACTTATTAGACCCAATTTATGTGGTACTTTTTTGCTTGGCTCAAATGTCATTACTATCGACTTTGTGTGGAAGCGGTGTAGAGCAAAATGTCATGAGACTGAATTCTAAGGGGAGTTTAGTTTTCCATTAAATTCTTTTAAAATTTAAATTTTCATAACAGTACAAAACTAAAACATATATCAAATCTAAGTTGAGAATACTTGCATATTATCAATTATCACGGTTTTAAATCGAAGTAAAGGGTGTTTTTTATTGGGGTATAGAACTTTAAGTTGGCATCACTTTTTTAACTGGCGGCCATTTTGTCAGCTGTCAAGTGATTAATATTTAGTTTGGTTTGCCATTTCATCATGAACAGGTTGACAAAAGAACAACGCTTGCAAATCGTGCAAATTTATTTCGAAAGTAATGGTTCAGTTCGCGAAGTTCACCGCAAGCTTCGTCCATTTTATGGTCGACATAATCGTCCATCAGAGCAATTAATTCGGTTAACCATGGATCGTTTTCGCACTACGTTTACTCTATGTGATAATACGCATCCGCAGAGACGTCGAACAGTGCGCACCGAAGAAACAATTGCCGCTGTAGAGCAAAGTGTTGTAGAGGACCCGAATGAATCGATTCGCCACCGTGCACAGCAATTGGAGCTTTGTCCATCAACTCAAAGTGGTTGAAAATTGGACCTGTAGAAATGGCTATATTCGAGCCAGCCGCGGCGGCCACATGCCCGAAATCATATTTAAACATTAATGACATAAAATTATCCTTCCAATAAAGCCAATTGATGGACATTAAAACGATTTTCTTGTGTTTTATTTCAATTCGAAGTTCTATACCTCAAAAAAAACACCCTTTATAACACTATTTCAAATTCTAGTATAACACATCCATCTGAAGCTATAGGTGTTAATTGGCATTTTTAGTTTTTAATTTTCTCATCCTGTTTCCCTTTAAAATGACTACAAAGTTCCAAAGGATACAAATTTTAAAAAATTATTTTTAATATTTATATCGGTAAAAATGCGAAATCAAAAAAAGGAATATGTGCTAAAAATACTTTAAATTTCAATCTTCTATCTATATTAGTTTAGTATTAACAATGATTTAAAGTTTTATCTCTTAAAAATCAAGATATAAATAAACTAGAGAAGCTAAGGGGTAAACTTGAAATATATGTTATTGCTGAATTAATATAGAAAGAAGCATGACATTTGAAGTATTTTTAATAGATATTCTCATCTTTAATTTGATACTAATACCGTTATCATAGGGTGCGAAGGGGTATATAAATTATATCCTTTGGAACTTCGTAATCCTGTGAAGGGGCAACAGGATGAGGAAATGAAAAAATAAAAACGTCAAGCGTAACCACTTTTTTTTAAAAATTGTCGTACAGTGTAATAAATTATTCCAAAAATATGTATCTTTCAGGTGAGCGAAAAAAAATTTTATTCGCAAATTAGATGATGAACTCATCTTCAACAATATTAATGGAATGTGCTAACAAACACCCTAACTAAAAAGATTCTTGAAATTCGGGTTATTTTTGCTTCTATGGTAGATATGTAGGTAGACACTTTCGCATTATTTTAAAATTAAGTTTGTTTTATGGTTTCTATATGAGGACTCCCAAAATAGTGGGAGAGGGGAAAAACAATAGGGCCTGTTCGAACATTTGAATACTCCATGGGCCACTCCGGTGGGTTGTTTTTACTTTTTTTGCATGGGGTCCTCTATAAGCGTTTCGATATTCAAATCTATATAAAAAACTAAACCGAGGTGACCCTATTTCACCATAGATTTTTCTAGTTGATATTTGAAGAAAATCGGTCGTAATACGTGGTTTCTAGAGCGAAAAAAATCGGAAGCGCATTGAAGCTGTATCTAAATCTTGTGCCAATTATTCTTATGATCGGACAATATCTGCGACCAGTTAACGCAAAATTCTATGATGTATATAAGCTCTCGATATACTATATACTGAAATATGCTTTTTGGAATTTGTAAGCGATTCTATCAGTTATAAAAAACAATTTATAGGAAACATTTGTTTTAGATATAGCTTTCGATACACACTTTCGACCTTAGAGAACCGATTATTTTAAAATTTCCTAAATTATGCTACATTTCACCTAGAAACATCTATGGTGCAATTGGATCACCTTGGTTCACTTTTGATATAGCTCTCTTACAAATGCTCTTCCCTAAAAAAACATAAATTCTATATTTATTCGTAGATTTTTTGGAGATATTCGTTAGAACGAACAAACGCGCGTGATCAGACTCCCAAAGTTATAGTCCAAATTGTAATGGTACTTTCGATGAAAACTAGATTTTTAATATATATATATCGTATTTAGGACATCAAAATATATTACAAAATTGTCTAAAAAATGCTGCACGAGACTCAGACTGCAGATTGGTATTTAATATTTTACTAATATTATTATACAAATAATATTAGTAATATATATGCAAATGTAAATGTTGATGTGCTGTGGTTTAGATATGGTATGGTAGATATGGTAGTAGTGAATATGGGTGTAGCAATCACATCGTCTCTAACATCATAGTATGTTTCGTCACACTTTTTGTGAGTGTTGATTTTATGAATTTTTTAGGTCTCGGACTCAAAATTTTTATTTTGTTTTGCATTGTGTTATTTATTTTGGACAAAAGTGTGTTTTCAAGGGATATATGGACTTGGCTAAATCGTCTTAGAATTTCGCTACGACCCAGAATATATATAAATCTTTTTTTTTTGATGTTACATATTAAGTTACAAATTTAATATGCACTTCATTCATTGGTGAAGAGTATTCAAAAGAAAAAAACAAATATTTAGGTGGCAACCGAATTCATAAAGCGGGAATTCCGCCTATTTAATTCGTCAATCTTTTGATGAGAAAAGGAATTTGTCAGTAAAAGAAAGCAGAAAGTCTTCTGTAAGAGCAGATTTTTTACTGAAAAAGAGATAGCAGACTTGTATCTGCTGAAATAGCAAACAGCTGTTTCCTGTTTTTAGCAATAAAGAAAAAAACGTTTTCTTGAAACTTTAAGCATATGTACAGAATAATATAGCCAGTTAACAACTTTATTAACAACACTTTTTAGAATAAATGTTATTAAAGGGAATTTATTACCACTGATTATTAGCGCTTATTTTTATCTATTTAATTAATAATTTAATTAACAGCAGCAATTTTTAGCAGACTGCAAATGCTGTATAAATCTGTAATTTTGTCATCCGATATTCAGTTTCTCACAGGATTTTAAAATAAGAAACGTAGAACTTTTGAACGATATATTCGTTTTAATTAAAACTTGATGAAACTGTGTGTATTTGTTTAACAAACACACTTATTTAATTTTTTCACCATTTTCAAACTTTTGGTACTATAAGAGTATTTATTAAAAAAAGTTAATGAGGAGTAAGTATTGTGTTGTTTTTATTCGTTAGTAATTGACGTAGCTATTGAAATTTTTATTAATTCTAAAATTTTCCGAATATAAAGGAGTGGGAAACCGATGTTTTACCCGTAAGTCAAGATTTTGACGGTGTTTGTGAAATTTCACTACAGATTCTTGTTTTACTCGACAAGACCTACAAGAACAAGTAAGTAAATTGCAGTCGGTTAAACCGACTTACAGTCCTCTTCAATAGTTTAGACCCACCCATTTGAAATAAAAAATAGGCTTGTGATATTTAAAAATTATTAAGCAGGAAAGAATAAGAATAATACCAAATAATCCTTAGGGTACACTAATTATGTATATACAATCGTTTCTTCCTCTCGGTTCTTGTCCCATTTGTAAAGCAACAGTAAAAATACATATATTCCTGACATTCATTTCATTAGACTCAGTAGATAAAACTGTGCGACTGTCTTGTTAAGTAATACTACTTTTCTTGTAGGTGTTGCCTTGTCAAACAAGCATCTTCTGTATGTGAGATTTCTCAAACGCTCCAAAATTTCGACTTACGTGTAAAAAAAACGGTTTTCCGTACATTTGCGCACTTACACTTATAAGCCTGTAAATTAGCTGATTACACCGTGCGACAATTTTACATTTTTTCTATTGGACCTGAGCAAAAAAATATACATATGAAACTAGAGATCGCATATGGAAAATCTGTGTGCTCAGTTTTCCATTTGTTGATCTTTTCTCTTTTTTACAGGACTTCTAATTCCCAAAGGATGTAGTTATTTTCATAATTTATTGTCATACTTTTGCAAGACATACAGAGGCTATATGGATATCAAATGAAGGAGAAGAATATCTGTTAAAAATACTTCAAATTTCACGGCTCTATCTTTATTAGTTTAGTATTATTTATATTATTTATTAGTTTATTTAGTTTTCCATGTTTTACTTTTTAAGGGGGAAAATTTTAAATGGTTGTTAATGACAAACTAATACAGATATAGGCATGAAATTCAGAGTATTTTCAACAGACATTCTTCACTTTCATTTGATACCCATAACGTTTTTGTATGTCCCGCAAAAGTATGAAAATAAATTATTAAAACAACTATATACTTTGGATTTTAAAAGTCCTGTAAAAAGGAGAAAAGATCGCCAAATGAAAAACTGAGTACAGAGGTTTTCTACGTACGACCTCTAGTTTCATTTGTACATGGTCCTATTCAGGTCCAAAAAGTAATGTCGCATGGTGTTATAAACCGATTTTCAGTTTATTTTTGGATTTAAAAAGAAGAAACGAAGATCTTTCTAGTTGTCCAGCAAAAATATTTTATTTCAATTTTCTCTCAATTTTCCAACTTTGGCAATGTTTTCGCACTTCAGTTTGAGAAGTAACCGCACTACTTGTGATTTAAAGATAACGTATAATAAAAAGTTTTACTTTTAAAAACCGTCATTATTTGACTGAGATATTTAAATTTTCACTAAAACTATTTTTTTTTTCGTAAAAAGTCGAGAGATGTGAACTGGAGACCAAAACATATTTTGGGAAAATTTAATTTAAGCACCCTTAACTCAAGTTCGTTTTATGAGAAGTTTTTGACCTTGAGAGGTCGAAAACTGCACCCGATCAATCCATAAATAAATTGGAATTATTTTTATATCCATTCGCAACTCTCCCACATCTGGCATTTTGGAAATTTCCTTTTCGCATTGACCCCTTTTCTTGTGTTTCACGCTGTTTTGGTTATTTTATCGATCCATAGTTCTCTAAGGGGTTCATTCGTTCTATTCTGTCCCCAAGTGATGCAATGTGTGGACAGTTTCTTGTCTCACGAATCGGTGAATAAACCGTTTAGGTCAATTGACCTCTTCATAGGACATCAAAATAAGGGTACTTGTTCTTAGTGATCGACAAAATAACCACTCTTAGAAACTGGAGGGTATCCGACCAAATACATACATATGTATGTATTTGTACAGAAAGCATACACATCGTTACCCTAATATAAAAAATACCTAACTCATTTTTTTGCAAATCGAGATTTTTGGTTATTTTTTAACAAAAAATAATCGATTTCTCAAAAATTATGAGTTAGGTCTTTTTATATCAAGGTAACGATATGTCCATTAGGATGGGTCACGAAAATAAAGTGGTGCAGTCAAGCCCCAGAAATGTAGATTGGATTGTTAAATTATGATCTGCAAAAAATTTCGTCGCTGGATCAAGCCGCCAGTGAGCTAAACGCTCCTGAAATCACCTCTAAAAATCATGTTTTCCCGTGTAATTTTTTTATGTTGCATTTTTGTCTAATTTTCTCTGCATTTGTAGACCCTTGAAAGCATTTTAAATATATTATTATTGGACGTTTATAGATTTTTCAAAGTGACAGTTAAAAACTCATATTTCTTGGAAACATTTTGTAAAAAGTGTTATAAAAAATAAATAGAAGGACTCAATCTCAATAATGAAGCCAAAATTATGAATATTGGATGGAAAATGACGTCATTGACTCCATGTTTGTGAAATAATTTAATACAGGAGGTGGATTTTCAGAACCAGAATTTTCAAACTCATTTTACAAAAATGAGCGCTGCGGCCTCATAGGATGTGGTATAGGATGTATTTATTATTTTTTATATAATATACGATAAAGTTTTCAGTTGTCACTTTGAAAAACTCTAAAAATACTGGTAACGATCAATAACATACTCTAAGACAAGAATCAAAATATATATTTAAAGTGCTTTCAAGGGTCTTTTAATTCAGAAAAAAAATTGGACAAAAATGCAGCATGAAAAAAAATACAAGGGAAAAACATGATTTTTAGGAGCATATTCAGGAGCGTTTAGCTCACAGACGTCTTGATCTAGGAACGAAATATTTTGCAAATCATCATTAAACAATTCAAACTTTATTTTCGTGGGGTGACTGGAAATTGTTTTTCCATTTGTATTGACCGCGACCCAGCCTAATGTTCATATGTTATCGTAAGTCATAGCCAAAATTGAAGTACGTATTTTTGTTCACATACTATAACTCCTACGCAAACCACAAAAATTACCCAAAAAACATTATTAAATATTTGCCTGCAAATATATGATATGTATGTATGTATATGTTACAAGCATATACAGAAACAATTGTAGCCAAATATTAAAATTCTTATATATAAACCAAATGTGTTTCCACATCAATAATTCGATGTGATTCAAGCGATTGTTGCAAGTAGTGTGGGAAGGTGGTATATATATATTGGATACGGCCAGACAAACTGCAGCATGGACATTTTATATATATTTATTAGTAGTATTTTCTTTGTCAGTTATTGTATTTCAATGGCTTTGATGTGGACTTAGTCTGTTCATTCCGGATATTAAATAGACTCTCATCTAACTGGCAATAATTTCCATTGTTATGGCTCGCAATATTGTTAAGGTGTGATGTTTGCTATTTGTCTAGACATCCCTTAGCTTTATCACGGGGTTTCTTCATAAAAAATCGTCAATAACAAAAACCACAGCACGGCTATGATTATATTATATGATCTGAGCGTAGATGTGTGGAAGGATATGGGAGGATATGCAAATGTGAAGTGAACGCTTTTACATAAATTAAACTATAAATACGCATTTGACATAATTAGAGCACAAACGACGTGCGAAGGCGGTTTAGGATATTTCGGGGAACACTACTGCGCTGACACACACCAACTTCCCAGTAATAAAGTACGTTGAAGGTGTATGTAAAAAACTTAGGACTTGCTATGAAAGATGCACAGTGGCTTGAATCATAATAGAAAAATTAAAATAATAATATAACTACAAACACGAACGGAACAAAATTTATGTATGTTTTTTAGAGGAGATTTTTCGCTGAAAGAATTGTCTTCACAATATTTATTAAAAGTCGCCAATAAATTGTGTGAAACAAGTCTCATAAAACGCATGTCAATAAAGTATACAACGGATTTCCTGAAAATTTTCTTATAAAGTAGGAATTGCAGATCTTCGTTTGTTGTCATATGTATAGTGAAACCTTTAATACAGCTATTACAATCCTTATTTTTATGAAAATTTTCATATAAAAAGAAATTTATTCTTAGTCTTTATGTTATTTGATTGAATTTTAATGTATTCTATACGAATTCAACCTATATCGAACAAGTTTTTCTTCTTCCTGTTTGGTAATGGAAAATGGGAGAACCACCCCTGGAAAAACTTGGTAAGCACATGTCATCGCCATTAGCCTTGCCAAGTAATAACATCTTATTACCCGCATGATTAATTCCAACTAATAAATAATGACTTACAAGTAACGACTTGTATATGTAGCATTTATTTTCCTCAAAATAAAAATGCATATACACCCTTCACAATTATCCAAAAGTGTATAATGAAAAGTGAAATTATGAGTGGAATCCATGGGGCTCCAGATCATCCGATTACATATTTTTTACTTATTTTTCCAATAATTGAAATCGTGGATGTAAGTTTTTATTTTTAGCTTCTTGGTATGACTGCAAGTAAGACGTTTCCCCCAATGTCATAAATTAATTGGAAGGGTACTTTTGAATGGTAATTGATGAGTATATTTTGATAGTTGGTAATGCGAGTTTTTGCAGGGACGCTGAGCTACACACGCATTGGACAAATATGTATTTTATATCCTGTGTGGGGATAACTCATCACTTCTGTATAGAGTTCTTGGGAAGCCATGTGTATATCAGCCTATATATATTAGAGTGGCTTCAAAATAATAGTTGTCGGTGTTCGCTACTAAAATAAAAGATTGGTTTGTTTTATGTGTTCTCCAAAAATATTTCACCTTTTTTTAAAATGAAAGTTTTCGACGATGTAATTTTTGCAGAGAATGTCCTACATACAATACTCGCTTTTTATGACTATTTTCTTTTATTCCATAACAGTGCAAATAAAAATAGAAATGTAGATATTAGGAAAATTGTGATATTTTTTATGCACATCATGAAGTTTGTTTAATATTTCTATAGGGACTACTTACGCGCCTTGTTTTAATAAATAATGATGATTCATTATTATAATATTAATAGTCCTATTCTATATGGGCAAATCTACGGTATAGTACGATTCCATGTCACTCAGGCTTCTAACCGCTTTAAGCGCAATATATAATATTTCTGAGAGTGTCATAATTTTCAAAACGACGAGTTTAACCTCGCCAACATCCTAAAGTTTTAAAATTATGCTGTTAATGTAGTCTACTGAGCTAATTTACCCTATTTTTGCTTGTAACTTTCGGGAGTTATTCAACTCTTTTGGCTATAACTTTTTCAGCATAAGAGAAAATCATTCTGATCTTTTTGTGGATGATAGTAATGATGTTGCGGAATCTTCTATATGTTGAAAAGGGCGTGTGCCATCACTGAGGAATAAATGGTAGCTCTTCAAAATCTGTCACTCTGTTTTTGAATAAAACGAAAATTGATACAATTTTCTTTATGACAGTACGAACATCATCAGGTCGATGCGTGCAGATCATGAAATTTCATATTTTTTGAAGAGCACATCCGCAGTTTGAAAAATAACTGGTGGCAACCCTGTGTGATCGGTGAATATGGGTACTACTAATAATGTGTGTAAGTGCTAAATAGATCGAATTATTATTTTGGTACCGAGAGCCATTTTAATTTAAATTTTGTTGATTTTCATAGGGTTTTCAGGCTTAACTTGCAATAGAACCAAAAGGGACAATCCGATTATAACTTCTTCAGCACTTGAAAAAAAATGATGCACGCGAGCACATTATTTATATTTAATGTATTTTTAACAAGTTGACGCTAAAATAAAACGTGACGCTAAACTTGCAATAGAACCAAAAGTGACAATCCGATTATAACTTCTTCAGCACTTGAAAAAAAAATGATGCACGGGAGCACATTATTTATATTTAATGTATTTTTAACAAGTCGACGCTAAAATAAAACGTGTGCCTCTAATTTGAAATTTTTAATTTTTCAAAATTGAAATCGGACTATTTTGTAGATTTTCCCATATAAATATAAAACTTCAGGAGTAATCAAAAAGTGAATCTTCCAAAAATTTGTCCTAAATATGAGGTGCATTATCTGCTTTATTAGGTAGAAACCAATTCTCTCAGGGCCGATTTTCCCATTTTCAAATTCTTGATTTTAGCTATAGTCCAAATGTTCGTACCAATTTGATAGGAAAAGTACTAATATTGAAGAAGTTTCGCGTGCATAGTAGAATGTACAAACCTAATTTCACGATTTCAGCTTCAGCCGTTTGGTTGGTATGATTTTTATCCCCATTCGACTCATTTTCCGCCTAAAAGTACAATTTTCGAAACTTCCATTATGTTTTCCATTATGTTTGGTTGGCACTATGTGTATCCCTCTTTTCCAATTGTTTCCTTTAAAAGTACGAATTTCCAAAAAGTCATTTTATTCTACGTGTCTATGCATTTAGAGAGATGTAAACACCGAATTTCATGATTTTAGCTATTGTCGTATCATTGGTACTATTATCATCCCCTTTTGTCCATAATTCATAATTTAAAAGTCGACAACGAGTTTAGCACGAATTTCCTTTTTATATTAGCTTGTCATCAAGGACAATCCCAATATCTTTCAGTGGTAAAAATTTCCTTAATGTGGTAATAACATTCCCGCTTATTTTTTTGTGCAGCATTTTTGTCTATTTTTTCTGAAATAATAGACCCTTCAAAGCACTTTAAATATAAATTTCCATTCTTGCCTTAGAGTAACTTATTGGTCGAATTATTGGACCTTTATAGTATTTTTTCATAGTGACAACAGAAACATTTTTCGTATGTTGTGTTAGTAATTTATTAATAGCGGCAGTCAATACCTTTTGAATGATGACTAAATGATGAACATCGGAAGGAAATTGACGCCGCAGCTCTCATTTTTTTGTAAAAATAGTTTGATAATTTTGGCTCTGAAAATCCATCTCCTGTATTAAATTATTTGACAAAAATGGAGTCAGTGACGTCATTTTTCATCCGATATTCATCATTTAGGCATCATTAGAAAGGTATGGATTTCTTCTATTTATTTTTCCTCTTACAAAATGTTCCCAAGAAATATGAGTTTTTAGCTGTCACCGTGTAAATCCACAAAAAAAACAATATAAACGTCCAATAATACGACCAACGAGTTACTCTAAGACAAGAATAAACATTTTGATTTAAAGTGCTTCTAAGGGTCTATTAATAATTAATTCTAATTACCATAAACAAATTTATTTTATAATCTGTTAAGCGTCGATAACATTTTTTTTATTTGGAACCACTGTTTGATGTATGTATGATGAGATGACAAATGCCAACACATAAATAAAATCCAAGTGGCGTCCAAAACGCACCAACGACAAAACAACATAAATATTTATCTTGTAAATAGAAATTTATTATAAACATAGTACAACAAGGTTCTAAAGGACTAAAGGCTTTAATTTAATCCCAAACTCCAGCGGAAATTTGTGTGCACCAACGGAACACAGTGTAAGTAAAATTCTCCTCGTACACCTTTATTTACGACGAACGGAAAAAAGCGCAAGTAAAAGAACAAACAACAACGACAAATATATAAATTCTGAAGATTTTGTTAAATAAGGATGTCGTCCTCCTTAATGAAATAAAAACATTTTGCTCGATACCAAGCAGAATTTTCCACTGTCTCCACGGGACATGCGCAAAAAGAAAATTGTGCGGTACGGGTCATGTGTTTTGCTATTTTACATTTGCACATTGGGATAGAGTGTATTGAGCTAGAATTAAACGAAAATTAAGTTGATCTGAAAATGTTTCTCGAATTATTGAATAGTACGTAAAGCTATACATCAATAAATATATATTTTTTAAGTACCACTTCTATAGAAGTGTGCTAATTCTACATTTGAATCACCGCGAATCTTACAAATGTTTGCAAACATCCCGAACAATCGAAGGGCGAAAAGAGCCCTAATTTCTTACGGTTATGATCTACAGTTATATATAACCTAATGAAAATACAATACAAGGTTGGACTTATAAACAAGTTGAAAATTTAAAAAACGACTTTTCAAAGGCAAAAAGCCGACTTTTGAGTTTTTACATGAAAATTTAAAACTAAATCTGCTTATACTACATAGTTTTTGTAGATCTTATACATATATATATTTGGGACAGAAAAAAGTGTAACGCATAGAAGGAGTGACTTAGGACCCCACGTATTATTTGGACTAAATCCGTTTTACGACTTTTTAAGTCTTTTGAGCCATGACCATCTGTTTGTCTGGCTGGTGTGCACGATAACTCTCGAAAGGAGCTAATAAATCAATTCAAACTCAGTTTAAGTGTTGAATTTAAACTAATAAATGTTTATACCCTACAACACCCAAAAGGAAGCGAGATAGACTCATCGATTCGATCGATATAATAAACGATTTTGTCATGTCCTGTCCATCTATTCTTGCAATCGCGTTACAGGTTCGCAATTGTTGTCCGATTCTAAAGAAACTTGACACAAACGACTTCTGCAAGTCGAGGACGGAAGCAAATCGGTTCAGATTTAGATATAGCAAATGTTGCTCCCGATTTGAGTTTTTCTGCTCTAGAAGCCACATAATTTAAGCGATTTTGATCAAATTTGGCAAAACACCTCATATTTCAACTGTAGTACAAATGTTTTAAATCGGTTCAGATTTAGATATAGCTCCCATACAAAGTTCGCTCCCGATTTGAAGTTAACCGCTGTAGAAACCACATACCTTAATCGATTTACTTAAACCTGGCATATCTTCCATGCGGATTGTGGAAATCAGTTGCAATTTTATATTTTATAAATGTTTTTATAATCACATTAAATATATATAATATTTTTGTTTTTGCCACGCCCCTTCTAGAACCAAAATTCTATCTGCATTAGTTTAGCATTAATAACCATTTCAAATGTTCCCCATTTCAAATGTACGAATAAAATTAATAACTAATTTGAAGTATTTTTAACAGATATTCTACTCTTTAATCTGACATACACCATAGTATGAAGAAGTATTTAGAATGGTTTTTGAAAAAATGTTATCATTGTTCTATGAAGGGTAAGGAAGGACGAGGAAATGAAAAACTAAAAACGCCAATTAACTCCATTTTGCCTATAGTTGTATACGTACATCATCCGGATTAAGTGTAACGACTTCTTTAATTGTCGTTCTCCCGCAATGTTAATATATAATTAAAAAATTGATTATCTTTTATATGGTCTAGAAGATTTTTTCTCTATTTTCAATCTAGCTTCTTTCCTAATCATTATTTGCTAGCACTATCTACAAATTTCCTAAATCGCTTCCATCAATCGCTGTTTTTTGGGTACGAACTTCCCCACTGTGCGTATGCAGTAAGAGTGTGGTTAGGAATGCTTTTTTGTTTTCATTGAACACATGCATTTGAGATGTCGACATGTCGTCGTATAAAAAGCCAAGATCTAAATGTTCCAGCTTCAGTTGTAAACAGACATAGATTGTTGTTTCCATTGCCTTTGCTGTGACAAGGACCTGCTAAAAAACGTGCATGTATCGAAACGTCTCTTACTATTACGACAAATCGTTACACTGTGGTTACAATAATTGACAAGTATTTGGAGAACTAGTGACCGCTTATTACAGAAATCTCAGAAATACTGGTAAGTGAATTGATTTCAGTATATACATACATACATATTGTATTAAAAATTACACAAATGACTGTCTTCCAGGCGAAGGGTGACAATAAATTCCACACAGTTTGCACGAACCAAATTTCATGTGACATTATTGTGAAGCATGTCTTTGAGATATTGTATGAGAAGTTGTGAAATTATCAAAGACACTATATCAAGGCACTAGTCTTGGCTTTAAACACCTTTGCACGTGTCGAGCTAAACGTTTAAACTTTGGCATAATATACTCGATGGTCTTACACTCAGAAAAAAGAGAAGCCGACCAGGAGTTAAAATGAATGAAAACTACTGAAGTAATTTTTCCACATGCCAAATTTAAACTTTTCCTTGAAATTATGATATACTTTGAACTTGATTCTACGCCATTTGTAGTTGAAATTGAGAAATGAAAATTGAAATTGAGAAACATATATTTTCTCAATTTCAATTTTCATTCAGAAATGTAACTGAAATTGAGAAAATACAAGTGCAAATTGAAATTGAGAAACTACGAATTGAAAATGAGAAATGTAAATTGAAATTAAAAAAATTAAATTTGAAATTGAGAAATGAAATTTGAAATTGATAAAATACAATTTAATATTCAGAAAAGAAAATTGAAAATAATTTGTATATTCTAATTTGCATTTGTTTATCTCTCAATATCAAATTGTATATTCTAAATTTCAATTTACTTTTCGGAATTTGAACTTATATTTTCTCAATTTCATTTTCCATTTCTGAATTTCAATTTGCAATTCTCAATTTCAATTGGTATTTTCTCGATATAATTTTATATTTTCTCAATTTCAATAGTTCAATTTTCCTCAAACCAATGTAATATTTAATCAAATTTAATACATTTTTCATTTCATTCAAAGGATGAAATCAAATTAAGTCTAGAACACTTTATCAAATCCTTCCTCTCACAGGAGTTCATATTATGGAAATCACAAACTCATGAACTCATGTTATTTAATATAAGTAAACATGTGAACTAAAAATAAGTTCAGTTACACTAAAACTGAGGAAAATTCTCTTCAGTGCTTCCAAAGTTAGTATGTGATATTTCGCAATATTTTTCACAAAAAACTCATATAAAAACAAGTAAGGAAAGGCTAAAGTCGGGCGGGGCCGACTATATGATACACTCCACTTTATATCCGAATACAATTCAATTCGGTAAAAAATGAATAATATGACCTGACCCAATTTGTCAAATCGAGAAGAATATATGTATCGGGGCTATATCCAAACATGGTATGAAGTGACCCACTTTCAAAATAGTTTCTTCCAGTTCAAGTATAACTTGTTATGCTCAATTTGAAGAAATTCGGCGGAAATACGTGGTTTCGGTGGCGGAAAAAATCAAGCCGGGAGGGAAATTTGTCTGGGAGCTATATATAAATCTGAACCGATCTGACCCATTTTCACCATGGGTGTTTCAAGTCGAAATATAAGATATTTTGCAAGATTTGAAAAAGATATGTTACAATTCGTGGTTTATAGAGTGGAAAAAGTAAAATCGGGAGTGAAATTTGTGTGGAAAATATATATAAATCTGAGCCGATCTTACCAATATTCACCATGGGTGTTTCTAGTGGAAATATAAGATATTTTGCCAAATTTGAAGAAGATCTGATATAGAATGTGGTTTCTTGAGTGGAAAAAGTCAAATTGGGAGCGAAATTTGTTTGTAAGCTATATATATATATATATATATATATATATATATATATATATATAAATCTGAACCGATCTAACACATTTTTACCACAGGTGTTTTTAGTTCAAATATAAGATGTTTTGCTAATTTTGAAGAAAATTTGTTAAAATATGTGGTATATAGAGTGAAAAGAGTCAAATCGGGAGGAGAATTCGTATTGGGGATATATCTAAATCTGAACCGATTTTCTGCAAATTAAATTGCGTTCGTACTTATCCCGAAAAATTTCGTTGTGCAAAGTTTGAAACATTGAAAAAAAAAAACGTCGTGAAGTTTTTTGTCGACGACAAAACAATGAAAATAAATAAAGCGAAAAGTGGGCATATAAAGGGTGATTTTTTAAGAGCTTGATAACTTTTTTTTAAAAAAAAACGCATAAAATTTGCAAAATCTCATCGGTTCTTTATTTGAAACGTTAGATTGGTCCATGACATTTACTTTTTGAAGATAATTTCATTTAAATGTTGACCGCGGCTGCGTCTTAGGTGGTCCATTCGGAAAGTCCAATTTTGGGCAACTTTTTCGAGCATTTCGGCCGGAATAGCCCGAATTTCTTCGGAAATGTTGTCTTCCAAAGCTGGAATAGTTGCTGGCTTATTTCTGTAGACTTTAGACTTGACGTAGCCCCACAAAAAATAGTCTAAAGGCGTCAAATCGCATGATCTTGGTGGCCAACTTACCGGTCCATTTCTTGAGATGAATTGTTCTCCGAAGTTTTCCCTCAAAATGGCCATAGAATCGCGAGCTGTGTGGCATGTAGCGCCATCTTGTTGAAACCACATGTCAACCAAGTTCAGTTCTTCCATTTTGGGCAAAAAAAAGTTGGATATCATCTCACGGTAGCGTTCACAGTTACGTTACGATTCGCATCATCTTTGAAGAAGTACGGTCCAATGATGCCACCAGCCCATAAACCGCACCAAACTGTGACTTTTTCTGGATGCATTGGTAGCTCTTGCAATGCTTCTGGCTGATATTCACTCCAAAATCGACAATTCTGCCTATTTACGTACCCATTGAGCCAAAAATGAGCTTCGTCGCTGAACACAATTTCTTTCTTTCTGAACTTTCTTAACAGAGCACGCATTTTGATAATAAAATTCAATGATTTGCAAGCGTTGCTCGTTAGTAAGTCTATTCATGATGAAATGTCAAAGCATACTGAGCATCTTTCTCTTTGACACCATGTCTGAAATCCCACGTGATCTGTCAAATACTAATGCATGAAAATCCTAACCTCAAAAAAATCACTCTTTATGTATATAGTAGGATGGGTCGCGAAAATAAATTGCTGCGGTCACCCCCCCCCCCCCCAGTAATGAAGATTGGATTGATTAATGATGATCTACAAAATATTTCGTCACTGGGTCAAGCCATCTGTGAGCTAAACGCTCCTGTAATTTTTGTAATGAGTTATTCTAAGACAAGAATCAAAATTTATATTTAAAGTGCTTTCAAGGGTCTATTATTTCAGAAAAAAATTTGGACAAAAATGCAACACAAAAAAATTACATGGGAAAAACATGATTTTTAGGGGTATTTTCAGGAGTGTTTAGCTCACAGATGGATTTATCTAGGATCGAAATATTTTGCAAATCAACATTAAACAATCCAAACTTTTTTTCGTGGGGTGACTGGAAACTGTTTTTCAATTTGTATGGACCGCGACCCAGCCTAATATATAGTATATTCAATTTAATTATTATTACATTTTCAATGCCTTCCTTTTCATTTCTGAGTTAAAATCTCTAACGCGAAGCGAATTGAAAAGATGGGACTTAAAGAAAAAAAAATCACAACAAAGCATTTTATTTTCTATGTCTGTTTCATAATTAAAAACATTTGGATTTCTGTTCATAATATCACCAGATTCTATAACCGAATAATTCACAGTTAATTAAAATTGAGATTATTATGTACATACATAAATATATCGAAATATAACGACAACGGCGAAATACGACAACCGGAATAAGGCCAAATATGTTTTTTACTCTTTATCCGGGCTTTTACCCCATTTTGACGGAGTAGTTCGAACGCTGCTGTCATCAGCTAATAATAGTTTGGAAAAGCTATCCTTCCATAACCTCATACACAGCATGAAGAACTACCGGTACCAAATCCTTCCATCTGATGTTTCACTATTTGGTAAAATTGTCGGAACTCATTTCCGTCATTCCTGTACATCTCCACTTTCTTACATTCACATCTTTCCTTTTTTTCATCTTTCCGGATAGACGATTCTCCTCTCCCATTTTCTATCAATATCTCCACCAACGCAATTTGCATATCCACTGACTGTAATGGTGCTCTGTACGCCACACACTTTCTTCAATAGCATTGTGGGTGTTTTCTGAAAGCCAAATACTGTTCAGCCGGCGTTGTCAAAGTTACAGTAGCAGAATCAGCATTACTGCTGTGCGAAATCCACCTAAGTACCTTTACTGCTACTAGGCAATGATTCGAACCTACATTCGTGTTTTATTGACAACTCGCTTAATTGGTTTAAGTCGTTCACCCATAAGAACATTCAATAAGTTGGACTTACTTTCGATCAGAGGTGTCAACGTTAGTCGTGTTTTATAGACAACTCGCTTGTTACTCGCTTAATTGGTTTAAGTTTAATAACCTGATCGAATTTTTAAACATTATAAATTTGATTTAATATATAGAAAGACTAAGACTATAGATAGACTAAGACGTGTGGACATTACACAAACTGAAAATTGACTTTTTAGATAACATGCCATTAGAGTTTAAAAAGAATATCCAACAATGTTTACTCGTTAAACAAAGAAATATTCAGGATTTCACTCGCTATTTCACCATATTCAAGGTAGAAGATTTAATCTAATCTAAATTAAAATAGATATTTGTTAAATTATTTTGGTACCTTTTACAATTTAATATCGAAAATGCAGTGAAAAATAAAATTCTCGGTATTTTTCCCAAGGGGAATCCCATAATGCAAACCCTAATAAGGACATACAGTGATCAACAAAATTATATGTTTGTTATTTGGACAGTTGAAAGTAGTATATTTCTTGTGGTAATTGAAAATAAATTCCAGATGATGTTTGTAAAATGCGGATGTGAGAAAAATATTTTAGTGAAATGTTAGATCTCTTAGAGTTATGTAAATCAATAGTTTAAACTGTAATTCACAGAAACTATGGAAAATAAAGTCCATAATGATTACCCAAGGAATCAAAATTGTAGAGATTTCATCTTAATTTTTAAAGTGGTCGTATGTTGAATTTAGTCGCCCAGTCAGTACGCCACAGCACAGTGGTAACTTACGGCCAAACCCCTATAACTTTTTTATTTACCATCATAAAATTCTGAAATTTGGCATTTTGATATGTGACATTATTTCTATTTTTTAATAAATGGGCGGGCCACGCCTTTTGATATGTGATATCATTTCTGATTTAAAAAAATTGACGGGCCACGCACACTTTTTTAATAATGAGGAAATTTTCGTTTGTTGTGATATGGGTCACTTAAAATTGCTCTAATAAAAATATTGCAAAAAAACTGCAACTTAAGATTAATAGTACTTACTTATGATCCCTTGGACTACTAAATGGTGTATAGTCACAACCTCTTCTCCCTCCTGCTCCTATAGTTGTACTCAAATCAAAGTTGGATGTTTTTATTTTTAAAGGGTTATTTTTAGGAACACCTAAAACACAAGCAAATACGTACGCGAATTTCACAAGCAGTATGAAATGAAGATTACAACCCAACCCCAACCAAAATGCTTAATTTTGCATCAAAAGTTGACACAGAAAACTTAGTTCGATGTTGTAAATATAGTTTTTTTGTTAGAATATATGCAAATTAAAATTTTGAGGTTGGAACCACTGTAAAATCTATATTACAAAATATATTTTTATAAAAATATGAAATTGTGTTATTTCAACATTTAACTTTCATTTGACATCAAACTTTATTAAAAAAATAACAAAATTTTGGACTTTTGGCCGTTTGTTACCTCTGTGCACAGTTGTAGTTATATACAATTAGGATTTGAATTTAATTTGGGACATTCTGGAAGCCCACCTTTTGAAAACCAATGAATTGACATAATCTAGAATAAATAATCTAGAGGCGTTAAATCGAATATTGGCTCTGGGCCATTTGGAGAAATAAAGAGTTCGCCAAATGTTTGTCTGACGCTCTGTATGACATGTGGCGCAGTCTTTTTGGAAAGATATGTATTCAGCCAAAATTCCATTCAACGCGACGGCAAAGTTCCCGCTATTGTCCTTTTTTTTGTTAAGGACTAACGATTTCAACGGCCCATAAATCACACAAAACGGTGTATTCTTGTGGATGCAACGAGTCTCATCAATTAATAGACTGCTAAACGTTGTTCTGTTCATGATGGAATGACAAACCAAACTGATCTCAATCAATAATAGTGGTGGCAAATCTGACCAAGTTGTTACCGTTTAATCATTATCAGAAAATGGAAGATGTTTGACAGTGAAACAAAACACGAAACGTGCGTCAGCTGTTTAAACCAGTGTTGCAAAAAAGATAATAGGTAAAAAATCACCCTTTATATATATTTTCAGCTCAAAGAGAAGCAGGATTTTAAGAGTTAAGATTTGCCATGGTACAACAACAACTAAAATTCAACACGGTTATAACGAATTCGAAGCGACTAAAATATCCGGATCGTTATATCCGTAGTTCGTTATAACCGTTGTAATTTGTATGACACAAAATCACTGGGACCGCAAAAATTCATTCGTTATAAACATAGTTCTAAACCGGTGTTCGTTATAACCGTGTTCGACTGCACTACCTATTTTAATAATAATACTTATTTTAGTATTTTGATTGTCAAATTCACACATATGTATATCAGGACCGTACGCAGAATTTTGCCTTGAATTTACCCCCTTTTGTACCAACTGTTATAAATGTAAAATTCCACACAAACTGACAAACTAACTGTTGGTTAGCTCTAATTTTAGGCTAACGGAGCTACATGAAAACAAGGGTTAGAATTATAGGACTCATGGGTCAGCTCAATAAGTTACAAATGAAATGTCCAAATCAAAGATTCTTTTTACATTATAGAATCCAACCTGTCCCGACACGGTCACCTTACTGGCCGAGAGAAAAAATATTTCTTCAGTTTCATTAAAATTACTAGAGTATCTCAAGACCAGTATTATCTTAAAAATGGATTTAATAAAGTTAAAATATTGATAAAGATATATATATATATATTATATTCTCCGATTCTGGTCAACAAATGCAATTTCCTTTGGAATGGGGTGACTAAGTACGGTGGAGATATAATCAAGTACAAAGTAAATATAGATACACACATTCAATACAATGTATGTACATGATGGATGTATGTATGAATGTCTATGAGTAGGTAGGTATTATCAGGCATAGCCACCTATTGCTGACAGCTGAACGTGCCGGAAAAAAATGCACCACCAACCAGCCAACCACCACCAGCACCACCCCCTTTTATAGGAAAAGCTATACACAAATCGGTGAATGAGAGCTGAAAACAGACAAAGTTTTGTGAAAATTTAACCCTCTACGTGCGGAGCGACATTAAACGAGTGAAGGTGAATAATGCAAATAAAAAGTAAATCAAACAAAAACACAGAGAGAGAGAGAGAACAAATCGAAGAAAGAAAAACAAAAAACATATGAAAATGTGAACAATGTATGTACGGATGTGATGTTAGCCAAGTGGAAGAAAACAAGTCGTATCATAGGGTGGGGGTTGTACACATTTACTACACCATACTGCAAAAACAACCCCTATAACTCATACAGCTGCACAGTGGTCCCAAAACAAAGAAATGTACATTTTCGAAATTGAATGCCATAAAAATGCAGTAGGTTTAGTAGACGAAATGTTAAATACTTTTTTGTTGAACAACTCATAATAACCCGATAGAATAAAATACATTGAAAGACCCATAACAAAATGAATAACAAAAAAATGTTCGAGATGTCGACAGTTAAAGAGAAATTAAAAAAATATGTACCGAACGAAAATTTAGAAAAAAATGTCATCATTTTTTCTCCTCTAATCAAATACATTTTACTTGCAATAAGGTAAAATTCAAAATAATTTCAATTAAACTAAAACGGAGGGAAACTTTACTCAATATCTCTTTTGCAAAAATATTTTTGAAATGATTTTATGGATGAGTATATAAGTGTAGGAAGGATTGACAAAAAGGTTGTTTGGACTAAATCAGTTTCATGACTTTAGTTATGCCATCTGTCTGGCTGGGTACACGATAACTTTCTAAAGATGTTAAGGAATTCATTTAAACGTTGCACATGAATATTTTCCCAAAGTTTATTAAATTCGAACTCTCGAGGAACATGAACTATTCCACGACAAGTCACAGTTTTTTATCATTTGGAACCAGTTCTGTGATCATAGAATCTATTAGGAAAGATGGGAGAATTGATACGCCCATGTAAAGGGCCAAAAATAGTATAATATAAAATAAATGTAACTTCACATGGACATTCAAAATCAGTTCTATTTTGATAAAAATTTTACTAAAACCTGCCACTCAAATAACCTTAGCCTAGGTACAAATAAAATGAGATTTGATATTTTACAACATCTGTCATTCTCTGACTAGGCATGTCAAAAAGTCCCTCTAGGGAAACCCAGTTTTCGGTTTGTTCAAAAATTTACAATTTTTAAACACCTGGTTTCGGCTTTAAAAATTTAATAAAACCGCTGAAACAAGTCAAACTCGTTTTTTATATATATAAGCTAAAATGGAAAATTTTATACTATTTTTATGTTTTTTTTTGAGGTTATTGAACACAAAAACATTAAACAATAAGAATACTATAAAAAGGCTTATTTAAACTTTTCTAATTTCATTTTCATATTATGAATGAAAATTATGTTAAATCACCGACATTGTTTATTTAAATAACCAAATTATTGTGAAGTGAAGAATACAAATATGCATTATGCCTACATCAGGGATGCAGTCAGAATTCAACATGAGACATATGTGCTTATAAAAATCATTGGCAAAGTCATATATTTTTTAGAGTATATTTTTTTTATGGAAATATATAAGAGGTGTTCACAAATTTTATACGTTTCGCTCTTCATATTATTATTAAATACACATTTCGTACCTTTACCACCTCCATCAATGCTCTCGAGCCTTTTCTTTTTTACTGCCAGAGTGTTATGTTTTGATTTCGCGCTCAAGTAGATTTCCGATATTATTAGACATGAATGTAACAAAATTTGGATCGAATAAGACATGATTTCTTTAGGTATAATCCAATAAATAGCAATAGCAGTCAATGGCGTCGATGAAACACATCAAGCTCCAAACGAAGCTATTTGATATCCTATTTTGGGAAAATCTTAACCCTTTCACATTTTCTTGTGTATTTTTATTGTAGAAAACAGACATGAAAGCACCGGTTTCCCCGGTTCTTCGAAAATGCAACTTAAAAAACGGTGGACGGTGTTGGAATTAAAGGTTAACCGGTTTTCGGTTTTGACATCTTTAGTTCTGAGAGCATGTTTCATGGTTTTTTAAGTTGTTTGTACTGAAAGAATTATCTTCATAATATTTATGATTTTGTCTTAACCTCAGTGAAAATGTTCATTAAAAAGCCGCCAATGAAACATTTCATAAAATGTATAAAACATGTTTCATAAAGCACAAGTCATAGAATTTATGAAACATTTGTTAGAAACTAAGAAATGCAGTTCTTCATTCGATGAACTTTTGTCATACAAGTTCATTATTTTTCATAATATGAATTATGAAAATGTTCATACGTTTTATAAAGAAACTTCATTAATTTTATGAAAAAGTTTCATAAATAGTAATAATGTATACTGAAGTTTCCAATATAAACAAAAAGGTCTGACTTGTTGACTAACCAATCAACACACATCACCATTGCGAGAGTCTTTGCCATGCATATGTCTTTGACCAAAATCAAGGTTCATACTTATGTCAGAGTTAACAGAGGACAAATGAGAATTGCTAGCATTCAACCGAATAACTCGACACACTAAAAATATAGTTGTAAATTATGAAACATTTCATAAAAACTATGGAATCCATCATTATGTTTATGAAGACATTTCATAACACAGATATTTTATTGTTTATGACATATTTCATAATCTTTAAGAATTGTTTCTTTAATACAATGAAATCTTTCTTTGATCTTATGAAACAAAGTTTCACTAATTTAACAATTTTGATTTATGAAATATGAAATGTGTATGAAAAAATTGTATTAAACATTTCATTTTATGTTTTGTATTATCGTCCGGTTTAAGGTCTCAAATAAATGAAAACAAGATCTTGTTTGTTTATTATTTTATTTTTCAATTTTGTTCCCGATATTTCGAAAGACTTCGTCGATCATCCTCAGGGGCGTTACAATTTTAAAAAACAAAACAATCCTTCGTTCCAAATATCGGGAACAACATTGAAAAATAAAATAATATACAAACAAGATCTTGTTTTCATTTATTTGAGACCTTAAGCCGGATGATAATTCAAAACATTAAAATCAAACAGGTCAACTATACACATAATAACATGAATTTTTCACTAAATTTATGAAAAACGCTTCATAAATATTATGAAGGAAAATTCTTTCAGTGTAAGTAAAATTAAAGATTTATAACTTCCATACAAATGTTCCGAATTTTGACACTGAGAGTATGTCTAAGTCGGTTCAATGTGTTCGTAGTATAAATATTTTGATTCGGAGTATGCAAAATTAACATAAAGAAGACAACATAAAACAATTCTCGTTCGTTTTATGAAGAAAATATTATAAAAATAATCGATGGACCGAAATCACAGTACATTTTTATCAAAACACTTGCGATAAAGTCTTTGTAAATCGGTGATGACAATCAAAGATTCCTCTTTTTCTCAAATATGTGCACAGTGCCATACGTCCCTAGCATTAAAGCACAATATTAGGTGCGACTACGAGCAGATTACAAAAGACCCAAAACCCAACATGTATGACGAAACAAGACCAAGGATTCATGCCATTCGAATCATTTCGGTAATAGTGCCTGGAACCACTGTGAAACGGATGGTGTAGTATGTATGCATCGCATAAAGCTGGATATCCCATAACGAAGGTACAGAAGAGAGTTGGTTGGTTTTTGTAGGACTCCACCACCAGCAGCAATCATTCAGCAGGCACAGCAGTAAGGGTTGTTTTTCGCTGTGTGTGCAATTCGCATGACCGTCCGTGGCTTCGGCCGCAAATACTCGTATGTACGAGTACATCGTACTTCCGTAGAGGTAACAGCCGGTTACAGTGAAATGAGCAGAGCACAGTTGAACAGCGGCATTCGGAGCGTACGGACCATAAAAATATAGTTTGGCGGAAGCGGCAATTCTTCTTTAACTAATTTCAATTATATTCTCCCTCACTTCTCATTTCTTATAACACCCCAAAAATTTAGACATTTTGAATAATAAGAACCAACAACAACTACAACAAAAAACGAAGGAACTTCATCACACACATTGTGTATGTATCCAGTGGTGGTAACGCAATACACATACGTTACAAACACGGTATAATAAAACAACAAAAAAAGAAAACTTTGTGCAATTCTACGTTTGGACGGTTCGACGACATACCATAGACCACCAACCCGACCAGGAGGTGTTTAAATTTGTGGCAGAAAGAGTAGAGTGGGAAAAATTGGATTTTTCCTGCTGTCTTTTCTGTGGAAGAAGTAACATTTTGGGTGTTAAGTTGTAATTTTTTGGATTTTTTCTTTACGGCAGTTTTTGACTCCTTTGTGAGCAAATAAAGCATTAAAAGTGGAATCCCCAAAGGCAGAAAACTCTTCGGACGCTCTAACAGCAGCACCAACACCAGCCCCAGCTCCCGCTGAAACTCCGGCCCAGGCAGCTACACCTAAAACGTTGGCAAACAAGACGACGTCGTCCGGACCACCCAACCGACGTCCGAAAATGGCTGACAATTGCGGCAAGTGCAAAAAGACCATTAATGCCAAGGAGGGCATCAGCTGCAACTGCCAGAAGAAGTACCATCGCAGCTGTGCGAATGTCGATGACGGGCTGTACGAGGCCATACAAAAGAATCCGATGATCTCGTTCAGCTGCGATGAGTGTCGCCAGCAGTCGCCCAAAGCCATGGCCACCAAGTTGCAGATCATGGAGGACAAACTGAATAAGCTGGTCAACGGTGTCAACCAAATCCAGGGACGCATGTACCAGCAATATTTCCAAATGGGCCCGACCAACAATGCCAACGAGGTGAAAAAGCAGACCAACAGTCTGATAGTGGTCGGCAATAATTGCAACTCGGACCGCCTGCAAGTCGTCTGCGACTATGGGCGTTGGGTGCAGGTGGGCAAATTCGCCACCTCCACCACCGAAGACGACATCATTGAGCATTTGGCCGAGGAGTTGAAAATGAATAAGAATTTGGTCAAGTGCACTAAATTGGTAAAGAACGATGCCAATTTGGCCGCATTGTCCTATTGTAAGTTCAAAATTTCCATACCGGATTATCGCTTCAATGAACTGTTCAACGAGGCCATTTGGCCCAGTGGTGTAATGGTGTCGCCATTTACACCACGTTCCCAATTAAATCAAAATCGCATTTAAGGGAAACATGAAGGAAGGACAGAGGGATAGAGAAGGATGATATGCAATGCAACCAACCCAAACCAGGAAAACGAAAAGAGCGCAAATTGATGAGACATGTTGGTGATGGTTGATGGATGGATGGACGGCCTGTCTGGCAGGCACGTAAAGTTAGGAGCAGCAAATGCCAAACCAAGGTGCAACCAAAACCGAGGTTTCGGGAGCCGCAAATGAATGAGGTGGCGTTGGTGATGGTGGTCTTTGCAATCAATCAGTAGGGGTGGCTTTAAAAGAGAGCGAGAGAACGAACCGAAAGAGTGTCAAAAGTGAATATGAGAATGTGGATATATGAGAGTTCGCTCGCTAATTAATGGATACCAACAAGAAACAAAACTGGCCAGACAATGGCAACAACAACCGACGACCCGACCCGACCCGACTGACTGCACCACGACCAGCCACCAACCAACCAGCCAACGCAGCAGCATTTGAATGAATGTATCATCAATTTTCGAGAACTTTTGCGTTTTTCCTTCAAACCTTTTTTTCGGCGTTGTATTGCATACATACAATTTTATACATTTACATTTCAAAAATTTTCAAATTTTTGCAATTGAAAACAAAATGTAATGAATTTGCTTAAAACCCAACAACAACAGAAGATTTTTCAACACAATTCAACAGCTTAACTAACAATTATTCATAAACAACAACAACAACAAGAACAACTTAAAACCGATATACACACTTTAAAATACTTTAGAAACTTATAACAGAAACTAACAAAGAAATGAAAAATCACTACTATTTGAACATGAAATCAATCCCCAAAAGAGAAAAAATATTAGAAATTTGCATAACTTATATTTGTCGTAAATTACAGTAATGAAAAGAAAACCCCACATAAAATACTATTTAAACCACGATAAAGTGTCCCCCAGAGAAAAACCTTGTCATATACTTACATGCATACATACATACATACATATGTGTATGTATTGGCAAAAGAGAGAAGACATTCAAATTTGAAAAAGAATATTTAGAATTTAACAAATAAAAAACATACATAATTATTATGATGAGATGTTGTACTTTAAATGCATACATACATACATACATATTTACTGAGAAAAAAAAACAAACGTAAAGTAAAGTATATATATATACACAATTTAAAATATTTCCAAAGATTAACTTTAAGTATATTCCCCCAGAAAATTTAAGCATATAAATAAATGTACGAAGAAATCTTGAATGTATGTATTTTTGAAAAACAAAGAAAACAAATTATTTTTTCGTAAAATTACGACAATATGTTCGATTTTCGTGTTAATTTTCTGTAAGAGAAAAGTAAATATTTCTTCTATACAACTTCACTTCAATTCACTTACTTAAACTTGGACAATTTTCCTTCTATAGAAATTGGAAAAAATTCTATTTATTTTCAAATATTTATTATATTTATTTCCCAAAACAAACGTAAACGTAAACAATTTCTTCTAATTTAACCTAAAAACAAATATAACCAAGAATTATTCTCAAAAACCACAAAAAATCGTATTAGAAACGAACTACTTAATGACAACAACAATGAATGACAACTTTTAAAACATTATCCGTAAATTGTAGTTTGAAGCAAATTTTTCAAAAGCTTGTCGTCGTAAACGATTTTAGAGATTTTCAATTTCAATATTATCAAAACAAACAAACAAAGAAATAATAAATAAAAAACAATGACATTCATATAAAACGTGTTTTTTTAATAATCATGAAGATATGAAATTCAATATTGAATTCATTCAATCGACCACACGCATTTTAATTACCAGACATCATCCAAAAAAAGAGCAGAAAGTCAGTCTTTTACATATATAAAACATAGTATACTTTTTCTATATTTTTTCTTTTGAATGAAATTACAATTACAATATACAATAATATTCACAACAACAAAAACCACAATTTAAGTATTTAGTATACAACAAGAACAGCAACAAAAAGGAATGAAAACCAAACCAAACAACATAATGCATGCATGTATTTATATCAAATTTTTAAAAACCAAAAATAAATTTCATGAAATAAAACCAAAAAAAAAAACAAACAACAAATCGTTTTATTATTATTTGTAGTTAATTCTGGAATTTTGTCTAATAGCAGCCAACCTTTAACGCTGTCTCTCATAGGAATACCAAGTTTGATCTGAGACTCTATAAAGTTTGAATGGGAGGATAATGGATAAGATAAAAGTTTGGTGTATTTTATGTATCCTAAAGCTGAATAAAATCTATACTTCAATTTGGTTCAAACAATTTCCTGCAAAGTATATGTCTAGTGTATCATAGTAAGTAGTTCATATAGGGCGAAAATTTTACTTGGGAAAATCTCTTTAAGTCTGCAAAAAATGCTTAAAAATTCACATGTGTTTCCATAAATTTAAGTCGAGTGCTTCATATATTTAAATATTATAGTGTGCATAAAATACTTGAATAGTAATCAACGTAAAAGCTGTACTATTTATGGCAGAAGTATCACAAAGGATTGAGAATTATTTCATGCTGTAATTCTTATATGAATTTTGGTTACCCTGAAGCAAATTCTTTTATTTGATGATTTTGGAAACATTTTCCTTAGTTTTAGTTCAATTGAACTTAATCGTTTTTCTTTATACAAATACATTTTTCCTCAGTTTGAGCTTTAATGTTAAAGTTAAATACGCCATAACATGCGAATTCTACGTCACATGAGTTCTTTATTTTAGATATACATATACATAGCATAGTGCCAACGAAAAAATTCTGCAACCTCAAAATCTAATTTTATTTTTAAGTGCTGCAAAAGGATCTCAAGTCCAATTTTTTGTGAAACGGACTTAATGATGCAAAAGTGTGGAGCAATAAACTTTAACAGTCATATCCAAAAACATTTATCACAGGTTTATGACACGAATTTTCAGTGTGAAACGACACTTTAAACCTTTGTTAAATGTTTTTGGATATGGCAGAAAATCTTCAATAACTAAGAAGGTTGATTACACAAACATTTAAAATATCAAATAAATATTTTTCGAGTGCCCGTGTGGTAGTTACATTGATTTTAATTAAACATAGTAAACATTCTAATCAACCATTTGAGAGGCAGCAGCAGATGGGTCATGTTAATTTCGTCCATCTCCGAACTTAAGTAAATGATAAAGAATTAACATCTTTCGATATTTATCGTGTACAACAGCCAGACAGACGGACATGGCTCAAATCGCTTAAAAAGTCGCGAAACGGATGTGGTCCAAACATTCTCAGAGTACTTCAATGCATAGAGTGGGGGTATAATTAAACTTAAATTTATTAAAGACATGCGTCCAAATTTCTTTAATTTAGTCAATTTTTGCTTGAAAATTTACTTGAGTGTGGACGAAAAATTTAACTTGGCTTGAAGAAATAATTTCTGAAATGATCCTTTTAATTAAGTAAATGTTTACTTGGTTTCCCTAAATTTTGGCTCACTGTATGTTTCAGTTTTTCTACGTGTATGATGATTTATCACTGTCCGCTCGTAAGCTGGACGCATTAATAGTAAACTCTAAAAATCATTCCCTTTGTAGCTTAAAAGGTCACCATAGAGTGATTTTTATTTGTAGGGGGCGAAATGGGACAAAAAGGGATAAAAATGGTACCTATCAAACGACAACAGATAGAAACACGAAATTTGGCGTGTACATTCCTCTAATAGAGTAGATAAATAATATAAAAGTATTTTTTCTAAATTCGTACTTTTAAGGGGTTAAATGGGGATAGAGGGATAAAAATAGTACCAACCTAACGGCTGCACCTAGAATAATGAAATTCGATATATACATTCCTCTGATTGCGTAGACACGCAAAATAAAATAACTTTCCAAAATTCGTACTTTTTGGGGTTGAAATGGAAAAAGGGGATAAAAATAGTACCTACCAAATGACAGCAGCTAGAATCATGAAATTCGGAGTATTCATTCCTCTGACTGCGTAGACACGAAAAATAAAACGTTTTTTCCAAATTCGTACTTTCAAGGGATACAATGGTTACAGGGGATAAACAGCTAGAAATGTGAAATTCAGTGTGTACATCCCTCTAATTGTGTAGATACGTAAAATAATGAGACTGCTTTTGAGGGGGCAAAATTGGAAAAAGGGGATAAAAATGGTACCAACAAAATGGCCGCTGATAGAATCATGGAATTCGGTATATACATTCTCTGACTGCATAGCCACGTAAAATATTTTTTTTCCAAATTCGTACTTTATTTTGTTGTTTTTACGACAAAAAATTGTAGAATCATGAAGTTGTCTTATACTGCGTACGTGAGAGATAAGGTATTTTCAAAATTTATACTTTATTAAAATAGGATGGAAATACAACCAACCAAACGACTGTAGCTGAAACTATACTCTCTATCCACCAATATTTAGGGTATTTATGATTGCTCCCTTATATTTACTTTATGAATTGAAGTATTATATCCATTATATATATAGTATACAAATATTGGTAGCCTTGGCTTATTAATTAAATTTCATATTTTCATACAGTTATAATTTATTGCGGACATTCCTCTTGTAGCTTGGAAGCACCACAAAGAAAATAATAGTTGTAGCGGGCGAAATGAGACAAAAAGGGATAAGATATGGTACCAATGATACGACAACAACTAGAATCATGAAATTCGGTGTGTACATTCCTCTAATTGCATAGACACGTAAAATAAAGAGATTTTTCGAAATTCGTACTTTTAAGGGATATAATTAAAAAGAGGGATACAAATGGGACATACCAAACCGCTGAAGTTGAAATCATGAAATTCGGTGTATACATTCTGACTATGAAGACTCGAAAAAGGGTTTTTTCGAAATTTGTACATTTGGGCGGAGAATGGGGCGAATGGGAATTTCTTTAAAATTTATACTTTTCTTATCACTTTGTCTGTATCTGAAAATGCTTCTTTCTAATGGCGACTGACAATCGCCTAATATTTAGGTATGTTCACTTTCACAATTTCAGCATTTTATTTATATATAGTAGTCGATTTTAAACAATGCGCATAGTTTGAAATAGTAAACAAATATAGTAATGTGCATAAAAATATCACAATTTTCGTAATATGGTACTGTGCTTCTATGTAACGTCGACATCTTTTAATCTGCTGGTAATACTGTGGAATGCACTCCGTGGTGGAGGGTATATAAGATTCGGCCCGGCCGAACTTAACGCCTTCTTACTTGTTTAGTCTGTAATCAATATTTGATTTGAACTGGGATATTGTCCTGGCTCAAGACCTTTTTTCATCTATATTTAATAGAATGCAAATTTATTTACAATTTTGCATTTAATTAAATATTTATTTATTTACAAATTTGAATTTATTTACACATTTGCATTCATGCTGACTAACTATACCTGCATATACACAAACTTACATATGCAACTCAATGAGATGCTTGCTTGCATATTCGGCAAGTTAGTTGTGCTTCTCGTCCGTTTGTGAGAATCATTTCCTTAAAGAGGCCGGGTTTAATGTTAAAAAGTCGCTGCGTAGCCACTTGACAAAACCTTTGACAGAGTGGAAATCATGATAGTGGTAGTCTGCAGCCAAGTAATAAATGTCACTAAGTCATTTGTAAATAAATTTGCATTATATTTAATATAGATGCAAAATGGTCTTGAGCCAGGACAATATCCCAGTCCAATCAAATTTGGTCAGAATCTCATCAAATCATAAGAAAATATTGCAAAATGACTCGATTGTTCTAGTTTTTTTACTTATTGTTACTTTTAATGGTGATACAAATTTTCAAAAATTATTTTTAATACTTATTCGAACCATATGACACCGGTATAAATGCCAAACCAAAGAAGATAATATGTGCTAAAAATACTTTTTTTATCTGTTTATATTTGTATATTTGTTTAGTATTAAAAATCATTTTTAATAGATATTCACCACTAATACCGTTATCATAGGGTGCGAACAGGTATATACAATTTTTTGAAAAATTGTATCCATTGGAATTGTAGTCCTGTCAAGGGGCAACAGGATGAGGAAATGAAAAACTAAAAACGCCAAGTTTCATACGTATATCATCCGGTTCAAGTGTAATGATTTTTTAAAATTGCCGTACGTTATGATAAGTAATGGTATATGAAGTAGCTTGTCGAGAACCCGTGCATGTTTTATTCTTCAGGAAAAGGAAATTTTGCCCATGACTCATTTACAACAGTAAAAAGTGAACAAACATACAGTATACGCTCGATAGAGTGAAAAGAATAATTCCAAGGGTGTTCATTTTAACGAATTGCTCACTTCATCGAGTAAAAAATGGGTTATTATTTGAATACGAAACTAAAACTGTAGGTTCTTAAATGTACGACAAATTAACAAAGAAGTAGTACAAAGAAGTAGTACATAGTACTAAATTCTAGTAAAAATGTACTAAAATTAAGGAAATTGGTATCTGTTTGGCCTTTATTCAATTTAAGTTTTTTTTGCTTGAATGTAGTACGTTCATACTCAAATCAAGTAAAATTTATTCAAAATGAGTTTTATTTACTCATTTTAATTACAAATGTACTTAGATTGAGCACATTTCTCAGACAGTAAAAATGTACTAAAATTAAGGAAATTGGTATCTGTTTGGCTTTTATTCAATTTAAGTTTTTTTTTGCTTGAAAGTAGTACGTTCATACTCAAATCAAGTAAAATTTATTCAAAATGAGTTTTATTTACTCATTTTAACTACAAATGTACTTAGATTGAGCACATTTCTCAGACAGTAAAAATGTACTAAAATTAAGGAAATTGGTATCTGTTTGACCTTTATTCAATTTAAGTTTTTTTTGCTTGAATGTAGTACGTTCATACTCAAATCAAGTAAAATTTATTCAAAATGAGTTTTATTTACTCATTTTAACTACAAATGTACTTAGATTGAGCACATTTCTCAGACAGTAAAAATGTACTAAAATTAAGGAAATTGGTATCTGTTTGGCTTTTATTCAATTTAAGTTTTTTTTTGCTTGAAAGTAGTACGTTCATACTCAAATCAAGTAAAATTTATTCAAAATGAGTTTTATTTACTCATTTTAACTACAAATGTACTTAGATTGAGCACATTTCTCAGACTCAATTTTAGTATGCTTCAGTATAAAACATTTTTTTCAGTGTATGGATATTTTCAAACATTTTTTTTTTGGAAAAAGATATTTTTTCAACGTTTTCATCGGTCAATCTAAACCAAAAAACAAGAAGAAATGTGTTCGTTTTTTGGAATTATTGATAAATTAATCCTCATAAGCTATTGTAGACCTATTATCAGAACACAAATTCCACTAAGATGAACAAGTCGCCTAAAACTGAACTTGTCAGGAGTCATTTCTTAGAAAGATATATAACAACGAAGGAAATCCAACTATTTAATAAAAAACGCAACTATTTAATTTTGAGGATTCGTTCGTCTCAGATGAATTCGCTTTCAGGAAACCGGCCGCAAGTCTGCGATAAATTTCTAATGTTATACAACAACTAATCTCCAAGCACAACATTATCTTTAAGCAATGTATAACTTTAAATGCAAATATGTCCATAAATAGGTTTACATATAATTATTCATATTCTATTGTAATGTATTGATAAAATAATTTAGAAACCTTTTGCGCCGCAACTGAAAATTCTATTAAAAATATTATTCCTTAGAAGAAGTAAAAGAAATGACGAGAGCACTGCTATTAAATTTACAGCTTCAAAAATATGGATGATGAATTTAGGAAATCCACAGAACCACCAAACTCTTTAAACGAACCCACCCAAACAGCCACCACCACCGAAAAAACCAAACAAAGTGCAAACACATTCACAAAAATATTTAAATTTTGTACTGATAACGAACCTCGACATTTTGCAACATATGACAATTTTACAAAATGGTTACATCGTCCAGTAGATGCATCTACCCTGGGAGTATTTCGTATGATGTACGGTAAGTTAAATGAAACCTAATCATTTCCGATGTACTTATTAATTATGAATTATGTTCTCAGGCGTGGCCATGCTAATTGATATGGCCGAAGAAAGAGGAGGCAGCAATATGGATGTGAGATTCGGTGAACCTTTACATTGTCATTTTCCTTTGTTCGACGGAATACGAGCGTTCAGTTTTCCCATAATGGGCTGTTTTTATTTGAGCATGTGGCTGGGGGCCATTGGCATAATGTTGGGTTATCGTTTCCGTTACAGTTGCTTGGCCTTCATTGTACCCTATTGGTATATATTTTTGTTGGATAAGCCAGGATGGAACAATCATAGTTATTTGTTTGGTTTGGTGGGTACTATGCTGCTATTTACCCAAGCCAATAGATATTGGTAAGAGGGAATATTTTAACGATTTTAACGAATTTTTAGTACTTAAAAGAATGTTTCTCCGTTATTTCAGCTCATTGGACAAATACCTTAATCCGTCCCTACCACCAACAGTGCCATATTGGAATTATTTTATAATCAAATTTCAATTTTTCGTCTTGTATATGTATGCTGGTTTAAAGAAACTTACCTCGGAATGGTTGTCTGGCTATTCGATGTCATCTTTGAGCCGTCATTGGGTTTTGACTCCATTTCGTTGGGTGCTGTCTGAGGAGATGGCGGATTTATTAATAGTTCATTGGTTCACTGCTGTGTTCGATTTCTGCATTGCTTTCTTTATGACCTGCAGGAAAACTCGAATGCTTGCTACACCGTTTATGATCAGTTTTCATTTGATGAATTCGCGGTTGTTTGTGATTGGTAAGTAATTTTTTTCTTTTCTTTATATGATAACCTCTATGTATATACATACAGTGGCCGACAAACGTCAACATACGACCCACATTTCTGCGTTTTAGCGAGTTCCAAAAAAAATTTGAAAAAAGTAATGATGCGGTTTAGTTTGAAATCGTTTTTTATTCATATAACAATAACCAAATGCTTTACTTCAATATAAACTTAAAAGATATTGGCAAAATAAACAAAAAACACCTTGACAAAAGTCTACATACGACATAGCATCCCATGCTTTACGTCATTTTTTATAATGTACTTTATAGGAGAATTGACGAAATTTGTATTATCATTTGTCTTGTGCTTGCTCTTCTTTAAATAAATATCATTCAAGAAACATTAGTCCGCGAAAATGGCTTCTCGTAAAGAAATTGCAACTGATATTCGAAATTTAGTAAAAAAATGCAGAAACGAAAGGAAATCTTTAGGCGAAATAGCTAAAATGGTTAATTTAAGTAAATCAACTGTCCAAACTATATGCAAAAACTTCGAAAATGCGGGTTCTGTTGAAAATAAGCCCAGAAGTGGGCGTCCAAAAAAACTTAGTCGACGAGATGAAAGCTTTATTTTAAAAGAAGTTAATGAAAACCCGAAAGTGAATGCTACAATGTTGTCCAAACAACTCGCAGAAAGGTCGGATACAATTGTACATCCAAGAACAATTCAAAGAAGTCTGAATAATAATGGTTTCCGAAGCAGAACGCCACGCAAAAACCTCTTATAAGTGAAAAGAATCGTAAGCTTCGCCTTGAATTCGCCCAGCAACACTTGGACAAGGGATTAGACTTCTGGAAGCGGGTTTTATTTACGGACGATTCGAAGTATAATATATTTGGAAGTGACGGGAGAGCCAAAGTATGGAGAAAAGCGAATACGGCAATGAATCCGAAGAATTACTTGCTACGGTAAAGCATGGTGGTGACAACGTAATGGTTTGGGGTGCCGTCGGGGCGTCTGGAGTTGGAAATCTTGCGTTTATTGAGGGTAACATGGATCGCTATCAATACAAATCCATATTGGAACAAAATCTGAAGGCATCGGTCGATAATTTAAACCTCGGAGAGCGCTGGATTTTCCAACAAGATAACGATCCGAAGCACACAGCCCAATTTGTTAAATGTGTGGGAGATTCTGCAACGCAGGATCCGAAAACATCACATAACTAGCGCCCAAACGCTAAAAAACGAGCTGGAAGAGGAATGGCGACAAATATCACCTGCGGAATTGGAAAACTTAGTTGCATCAATGCCCAGACGATTGCTGGCTGTTGAAGATGCTCATGGTGGACCAACAAAATATTAAATTATATAATGGTATCATTTTGTCACGTTAAATTGCATTTTTTATGTCTCATCTCAAACCGTATGTAGACTTTTGTCAAGGTTTTTTCTGCGTATTCTGTTAATATCTTTTGTGTTTATATTGAAGTAATGCATTTTGTTATTGTTATATGAATAAAACACGATTTCAAACAAAACCGCATCATTATTTTTTTCAAATATGTTTTGGAACTCGCTAAATCGCAAAAATGTGGGTCGTATGTTGACTTTTGTCGGCCACTGTACATATTTTATAAAGTCGATTGTCACTTCACTTTCTATTTATTTATTTAGGCATGTTTCCTTGGGTTTGCTTAGCCCAAGTTCCAATGTTTTATGGCTTCGATTGGCCGCGAAAAATGTCCATAAACAACTTCTATAGCAAGTTAACGAAAAAGGACTCTTTTGAAAGCCAACTGCCAGCTCTGGAAAAGAAAGACAATGAGGCTTCAGACATTGACGCTAAGACAATCAAGGGAACTCCTGATACCAACCCTATATTACTCTGCAAAGGATGTCAGAAACAACTAAAAGTTCGCAACAGAAGAAGCACCAGCGGGCAATGTTTTCGTACACTAGTCATAGTGATATACTGCGTGTTGCAGTTATTTTTACCATATTCACATTTTATAACAAAAGGTTACAACAACTGGACAAATGGTTTGTATGGCTATTCCTGGGACATGATGGTACACTCTTATAACACCATATTGACGACCATCAAAATTGTGGATAATTCCAATAACAAAACACACTTTTTAAATCCTTATGCATTTACGGAATATGACCGTTGGACAAAATATGCTGATATGGCCCAACAATACGCCCAATGTATACGGCAGAATATCGATGTAGAGCACAAACGAAATCCCGGCCAGAGTCCTCTAAGCTCTACAAACATATCAATATATTTCGATGTATGGTGTTCCATGAATGGCCGTTTCCAGCAACGTGTATTTGACCCGAGGGTTGATTTGCTTACAGCCGAATGGTCGCCGTTTGAAAGAACATCCTGGTCTCTGCCTTTACTCAATGAATTGAATCACATGCGTCCCAAATTACGTAGCATAGCTGATGATGTGATGGCTTGGAACAACTATTCGGATGTCATGTTTGTAGCCGATTTTCCCGGACTTACATTGGACAACTTCATATCATCGGATTTGACAAATGTTTCTTTGACCATACTGGAGGGGCATGTTCGCTACAAAAGTGATAACGACGATGATGCATACTTCCTGAAAGCTGGTAAAAGTATCAACCTATCGGGTGGTGTAACGCATCATGTTACCACGCTTGGTGTTAAACCCTCATGTTATCTATACACTTATGTTAACAAGACTATGCAACAGGAAAACATTAGCATTGAAGACAATACTGATAGTTCTCACAAGCCTTTGTTGCCGCTGTGGCAAGAGTTTTTATCAAGGATTGAAAACTATAAACGTTTCCTGCAACATATGGGTAATTGTGTTTTGTATTTGTTGTATGGTGTACCGATACCTCTGAAAATAAGAGACAAAAATTAGGAAACTTGCACAATTCCCAATGCGAAACATAATATGAGATAATGTTAGTATTGTTGTGTTCTTATCGTATTTCATTAGAATGTCGTTGTTTGTTTTATTTCTTTTTTTAATTTTTCCCTTGTGTCTTTGACATCGTCAGAGGATAAAACACAAAACCAAGACATACAAATATACGGTCCCACATGTTCGCTATCAAATCAGATTTCTAGCGGTGTTTTCAGGAGGATCATTACATAATCTTGATAGGAACCAGTCGGTCCCCAGAGACCCAAAACAATGCGTTATAATCCATATATGGCAAAATGTTTTGCATTTTAAGCCCTGATGATGATTGGAGGCAAGCGAAAAATTATATTATAATAATATTAAAAATTAATTAAAACAAAAACAGTCTTTCATGGCCCAAGCTAAAAAATCCTAACGTTGATACATAGCTAAATCATTTAAAAAATTAAAAAGAATAACAAATAATTTCACTTTCGACAGAAGGCTACATAGAATGCAACGATTATTTTGATTTTTCGACCTTTAAATGTGACCGAACCAAATGTTCAATTCAATTCCGAAAAATAATAAGAACAAAGTGTTAACATGTTATTTGTTATCCAATTTATATATGTATATGTATGTAGCCCAAATGTTTTATGAAATATGTAGGTTAGATTAAATGTAGCTGTACCTTTGAAATGTTAAGTGTCTACAATTAATTTTGAAATCGAAATCGGAATTAGTTACAAAATTGAGTGATATTTAGTGAAAATATGTATGTATGTATTTAATAAAATTTACCAAAGAAAAAATATTATTTAAAATATTGTTTATTGTTTCATTTGTATTTTTTCTATATACAGGAACGTACTTAGCAGGTAAAATCGTATTTTTTCGTTATTATCTAGGAATTAAACCACTTATTTAACTTTCAATCTTAATTTAGTCGTCGTCGTCTGACCAATTAAAAGAAATGTAGAGTCAAATCAAGGATAGTAGTAATAATAATATCAACACAAACAAAAACACTTAATAATAAAAACATACTTTCCAGCATTTGCATACATGTTCTAAAGCTAAAGAAAGCTGATCTTTATATATATATTTATATACAATCAATCACATACGCTTTATAGCGTTTCACGTTTAGCTTAGGATCAGAACTGTTGTGTTTGTGTTTCCCAGAGACGCGAGTATAGACCATTTTTCTTAAGCAACTCAGCATGAGTGCCGCGCTCTCCAACCCGACCGTTTTCCAGTACTAAAATTTCATCGGCATCCATGACGGTGGATAAACGATGAGCTATACAAATACTGGTGCGTCCTTCGGTGGCTCTAGATAGGGCTTGTAAAATGTTCTGTATGTCGCAGAACGCAGTACAATTTGTAATTTGTGTTAGTAAAAATATCGGTCGTAAATATATGTATACTGTTGTAGACTTACATGTTCAGTTATCGAATCTAAACTGCTAGTGGCTTCGTCAAATATCAATATCGGGGAATTCTTCAATATAGCCCTGGCTATAGCTACACGTTGCTTTTCACCACCCGATAGTTTTAGACCTCGTTCACCGACTTGTGTTTCGTACTGTTTGGGCCAACTAACAATGTTATCGTGCAAGTCAGCCATGCGAGCAGCATTTTCTACATCTTCTTGGCCTTTATTGAGGTTACCATAATGGATGTTGTGTAGAATTGTATCGTGGAATAAGACAGAGTCCTGAAAAGAATAATAAAATAAATAAAGTAAAGTGTTTTGTGGTTTGTATAATTAACGCTGAAGTGTTATTGATAGCTAATTCGATTAATTGATTATTAATCGAATAATAACAATTATTTTCTATCGAAAATAATTGTTATCAAAGTCTTGAAGACGAACTGCAACAAATTGAAATGCGAGCCATTTGTGTTCAGTATCGTAATTGGAGCGCTTTAAAAACTCGATACGATCGAGCTTTACAACATCACGAGTTTAGAGATCATAATTGTATAAGGTTACCCACACAGTTCCATATATATATTCGCAATATCCAGCAACTCACCTGTGGCACAACGGCAATCGATTTCCGCAAACTATCAATATCCACCGCACTTATGTCCTGGCCCCCAAGTAAAATCTTACCCGAATTGGGTTCAAAGAAACGGAACAACAAACGAACCATCGACGATTTACCCGAACCAGAACCGCCAACAAATGCTATATTCTTTCCAGCCGGTATAACAAATGACAAATCCTTGAATATCGGCTTTCCCGGTTCATATTCAAAATTCACATTTTGAAATTCAATCGAAGCATTATCAGAGCCCAGTAACAACGGTGGTGCATTGGCCGGCGCGTGGACGCGACTGTCAACATTCATTAAAGTGAACATGGCTTGCATATCTAACAAGGCCTGACGGACTTCACGATAGACACTGCCTAGGAAACCCAAAGGTATACTCAGTTGGAATAGCAAACCGTTGACCATGACCAGATCACCGACAGTCATATTGCCTTTGGCTATTTCATTAGCTGCCAAAACCATTATCACGCTTAATGCTGTACTGAATATAGCATTTTGACCGAAATTGAGCACAGCAAGACTTGAGCTGGTTTTCAAACTGGCCGATTCGTATTTCTTCAAAACCTTATCATAGCGGGCAGCTTCGAATTTTTCATTGTTGAAATATTTAACGGTTTCGTAATTAATGAGAGAATCTACCGCCTTGTTGCCGGCCTCGTTTTCGGCTTGATTCATATACACCCGAAATTTGGTACGCCACTGGGTAACGGATAGTGTATAGGCAGCATAAACACCAACACAGCCCATGGAAACGCCTGCGAACGCCAAACCGCACTGAAAATCATTAAAGAGAATATCTATTAGCAACGCTGATACACAAGTGGAATTATAAAGAGGATCAAATTACCTTAATACCCAGAATACTGGAAACTAAAGCAAGCTCAAAGATGGTGGGAACTATATTGAAAACCATGGCAGTTAAAACGAAATTAATGCCCCGAGAGCCTCGATCAATTGTCTGAAAATATAAGAAATAGATAACTATACTAAGTGGACACATTTTAAATGACAACTACTCCATGTCACCGGGTATTTTTATCAAACCAACAAACTTTAAAAATTAGTCAATCCATCTTACGATGGATAAATAAAATGAAGAAACAATTGTATACACACCTTAGATAAAGCACCTGTCTGTTTATTGAGATGAAATGCCAGGTCCAAATTGTGTAAATGTAAGAAGACATTGGTGGCAATTTTCCTTATGGAATGGTGAGCCACTTTGGCAAAGACCGCATTGCGCAATTCATTAAAACCGGCAGCACTGGCACGAGCAATACCATCTGTAAACACATGATAAAGTGAAATTAAAACTTCTCTTCCTCCTCATCGATCCACTTACACCCTAATAGCATGGCAGTGGCAGACGACAATATCACATCAGCTGGCGTATCCATTGTCAAGGTTCCCAGAGTATCTACGGCTCCTTTAAACAAAAATGGCACACATACCGTCAAAACTTTGGATCCCGCCAATAAACCCAGCGAAATGGCCACTCTAAAAATTAAAAAAAAAAATAAAAACTTGAGCAAACTTTTTACCTTTATTTGGACAACGCCTATTTGCAACTACTGACCTTTTCCTCACTAAAGCATCATCCTTTGGCCATATGTATGCCATCATAGCCCTTACCATATCTTTCGATGTCACTTCCGCAGCATCTAATTTTCCTAGATTACTACACCCATCACCACCACCTCCTAGATGAATGTGACATTGTCGTAACGGTTGTTGTAGTTGTAAGGCATTATGTTGTAAATGTTGGGCTGGACCTGCGGGGATTTACTAAATTCAACAAAGTAAGATCCCCATAGGGCCACACAACACACAAACATATACATATAAACAAACATATGAATTTGTCTTTTATTACAAAATTATATTAAAATACAATTGAACAGAAAAAGAAAAAAAATCAAAATCGCGGGTTCTGGCTAGCCGAATCTTATACAACCTCCACCACCATGGACTGCGTTACATTTACAATCACTTTCAGTCTTCGTTCGTCCACTGTATCTATAGACTAGAACTTGATTTTTGGAATAACTATAAAAACTATTCATAAGTAATATAGATTTAATTTCGTATTTACAAAAAACTGATATCGACAGACAGACGGACATGGCTAGATCGTCTTAAAATAATTTCGGAGTACAATTAATTGACACTGAATCCAGTGATGGAGGTTATAAAAACACAATTTTGAGGTTAATTTTGAATGCAGTTTACGGTTATTTTTGAAAATAAACAATATGGGAACATAAGTTATTACAAAAACAAATTGTTAATATATCAATATTTAAAAGCAAATGTTCTTCTGTAAGCGAATGTTCTTTTGTGAATAATGTTGTGGAATAATTAATGACTTTTGTAGGTTTGGTCTTTGCAAATTTCCAATAGAAATGAATTCAAAAACATTTAAAATATAACAAATCTATAGACGTTGTAAATGAACAAGAATTAAGCACAAAAAGTTAGTGTTTAAATTCAGCCTTATAAAGGAAAGATTGCCATTACTCGAAAGCTGTAAATTACATGAAAGCTGTAAATAGTTCAAGGACGTTTGTGTAGGAAGTACTAGAAGGAGGTATTTATATGTTTAAAGCGCCAACAAAAACATCAAATATTCAAATCATCAATTCGATTGAGGTCATTTGTGTATGAGGTAACAGAAATTGTTTGGCAAAATCAAACCAAAAGTAAAAAACTGTTTGAATACATTTCATTTCGAAAGTAAAGTCATTGCACTTTGTATAAAATAATTGATGGTGTAATTGTTATTACTACAGAAACCGCACATAGGCGTGAAAAAATCAAATGTAGGGAATCGTGTCCTAAATGGAAATTTGGATGCAGAAGTGCCTTCTTTAATTGTTTAATTAGAAACAATGTGCTAACTATTACCATACATTGATCGTTTTAACGTCACATTTTCTGAAACCAATTCTCTCTCAACTTCCCTGCCATCTCCAGTTCACAAAAAATATAAATGTATAGAGTTTTATTCCGAACAATTGATTTAGATATTGGGATATGCTCTCTAATTGGGTTAGAGGTATAATATAGTTATATACACTATAACTTTGTTAACTATAACTACTAGATATCGGGTCTATACAGAAAACACATAGTTATGTTTTTCAAACAAATTAGTTTTTAAGACTTTTTGAATTTCGATAAAAATCTCAATTTTTGGCAATGGAAGGCTAAAATTTGGTGATGTTTGTTTGTTTTTAGTTGCCAATAAAACACGATTATTATTACAACAGTAATAAATTGTTTTCACGAGCGATCAATAGAAAATATTTTGCAAAGGATCAATAAACAATCCAACTTTATTTCTGGGAAATTATTTTTTAAGTGTATGGCAATCAATTGAATCTTCAGAGTTTTAAAATTTTGATCATGCTTGTTGATCTTCAGATAATGGATTCAAAATTAGAATTATAGAAACTATTAATTTGGAAAATTAAAAAAAAATGTTCCACCAAAACCATCAGCGGGTCCGCTTAGTGCCTTAGTTTCTGTTCTAAAAAAGTTATCCTCTAATTAACTGCTTTTTCTGCAATCAAAGCCGTTTTTTGAAAATTCCAAAATCTTGACATTTCATCAATCAAATAAAAGACGTCAAATATTTTAATATGAATTTCGTGGAGATGTATACACTGGTGCATTAGCAATGTGTATACCGGATACCGGTGAGTTAAAAGCTAAAAGCATTCAGTAAAAAGCTAGTGGCAATGCAGGCTATATTAGCTAATAAAAGGGGTATTAGTGCCGACATTTTAGAACTCAAAAATCTTTTCATGGCTTCATTTATAAAAAGGAGTTTATGCAATTATACATGTCGTCGAGTAGCTTTCAGTTTAAACCAAACGAATGGGCATGAAAATGGAGTGATATTCATAAGGACATGATGTACAATTCAGGATAAATACGAAATTTTAAATTGTATAGAGAAATTATATACTGGAGAAAAAAAACAACTTACGAAATTGTTGGCAACATTATAGACAAAGGCACTTAGTAGAAAGACAAACATTTAGCTTACGCTTTTACAAACCCATTCTATTTTTAGAGCATTTGTTTAGAAAAAGAGTACTAAGCCCTTTGTGTTTTTGTAGTAGTATAGTAATCAAGGAGGAGATACAATAATAAAAGAGGCGGACAAAGGATATCATATTTTTGTTCAGCATTTCACTAAAACTCTGTGGCACGCGCAGTAGAGAAAGAGTATGATGGGTGGTAGTAGTATTCAATTACCTTTAGGCGTCTTCTTCACAAAAACACCACCGAGTAATTTACTGCCCGGCGTAGGAGTAAATGGTGTTATCTTCTTATGCTTTGTGTTTTTTGTAGAAGAGCCATCGTCCACATTGGTAACGGTCGTGCGAGAGGTAAGCAGCTAAAAGAAAGAAATGCAATACACAATCTATAAATAAAACTCTGCGGTATATTTTTGTATAAAAATAATTGCGAAAATATACTTTATTATTAAAAGAGAAAGTAAAAATCAACAGTGTTTTACTGATACCATACAATTTTGCAAATACTTAAGACATTCTTGTAAGTAACACTTAGCAACTAAACCAGATTTCGATAAAGTTTTCATGGATTCCAGAGATTTGATAAACGTTTCGTATTCTTTTAATTTAAATTCTAGTAAAAGTTCAACTTCTTCGTTAACAATTTCCAAATTGTCGGCCGAACCAAAAGCAACTTGATTCAAAATATTTGGAAAGTGACTTTCTTCCTTGAAGAGCAAATGTAGGACGACATGCAGATTATGGGACATTCCTTCATCTTTGTGCACAAACATTTGGTCGCACAGATTGTGCTCTCTTATGAATTTAAATTTATTTTTATGAAAAATTTTCCCTTTAAAGGATTTCTCTAGATGTAAGAAATTTTCAATATCATTGAGAGAAAATTCGAAGTAATCTTGACGATTTGTCATCAAAAAGAAGCCATATTCCGTTAATAGTTTCAAATTTGTTAAGGCACCATAACTTATGAAAATTTGCTGGAAGCGTGGAATTTTCGTATTCTCACAACTGTCAAATGTTAGAATAAACTCCAAATCTTTAGTAGTTGGATTGCGTATTAAATCGGCTTGGGTCTGTACTGCATCTGAATGATTGAACAGATCCAGAAAAGGGGCTAAAGCTAAATTGCAATCTTCGGATATAAGCAATTGAAAGAATGATTTATCGGGTTTTAATTGTTTCCCAAAAACATAAACACTGCGAGTGTTCACAACAAAATAGGACCAGCGAAATTCCTGTAATGGATATTTCACGTTGAAATCTTCTATATTTGAAACTAATTTTAAATTATTGTACGATTCTTTAATTATGCGATTCTGTTCAACAGTTCTTTCCAGAATATTTTCTGGTAAACACTGCAATTCCGATATAGGACAAAAATATGGCGTTGTAAAATAAGTTGGTAACGATTTTATGTACGGTTGAAATCGGGAGTCCTGCTCTAAGACCTTCTGATATAAAATATAAAATGCCATCAATGATTGAAACGATATCTTATGATCTTTATCGAACTTTGTTTCATCAAAAGTCTGTTTAAAATCTTCGTCATTTTCTAGAGTTTTTATAGTTAACAGTGAGTCGATGGGCAAACGAATAAGTTCAGATCCTATTTCTGAAATATTGGCCTTCGAACATAGACCTCGGCCTGTTAAGTTGAAATTTCGAGCAGTCAATTGACTCTCATTTCTCCAACCCATTGAACTTAAGTATTTATATAAATCTGGTAGGAATCGTTCATCTTTCCTCTGATCTTGCTCTTGCTCTTGAGCTAGTTTTTGTCGTTGTTTGCGAAAACGGAAGGTGCGTCCCATTTTTAGTTAGTGGAGGGAAAAGTATAAATAAAATAAAATTTCCTCAGCAAGTTTTGCAGTTGCTATAACGGTAGGTTTGGTGGGTGGTTGGCTTTAAAATGTTCTTATGTTATATTGAGTTTTCGAGCGAAATTCAAAGGGTCTGCAAAGATAACAAAATGAAGGGAATTGAACATCAGTATTTTGCAAACACGCGTCTCAAAAAAGTTTATATTTTCTGTTGCAAAGTTCTTGAACAATTACTATGATCAGTTTTAAATCTAATAGTGATTGTGGAAATCTTTGCCTTTTTTTCTGCGAAAATCATAGAACCCATAACAGGCATTTATGGCCGTGTATAGATAGATAGCTGAATTTCGGGGAGATTAATTCTGTATACACTGTTATACCAATGAATGCATCTGTATTATTTTATAATGAATTGTAATTTGTTACAGTTGAAAAGCATTTACTTAATTTAGAAATATTTGTATGATGAATTATTACACCGATCACCTCAGGAAAAATGTACAACTTAAAAATATGACATAAAATAATGGACCAGAAATCATGATAAAGATAGTGGACAGCCTTGTAATAAACGTCACCATGCCATGTAAATAAATTTGCTTTCTAAATCATTGTCACATCGGACAATATTATTCTAGAAGTCTTTAGTTAAATATAGTAATAAATTACACAGTGCAACAGCATTCGTGTGTATAGTGTAATTTGTGATAAGAAGCCAAATTTGAAGTGGATGCATGGTCCTGTAATCCATTTTCCCTTCAAATTTTCCTAGATGAAATATAAAGTATTCTAGTGAATATGACCAGTGCCTGTCTTCGTATGTTGTTGTGATATGGTAAATTTGTATAGATAGAACCGTTTTTATATGTGGCTTCTAGCATTGTATTCGGGCTCATGCAAATCTGAACATTAGACAGCTGTTGAAATTAGCTTTAATTAACAAGTATATATTGTTATGTTCGTGTACTTTATGTATTTCGATACAATGTCCATACCAAGGCGTGTCTCTACACATAGTTGTCATGAGCAATTTGGGTTACCAGCGAATAAAATCAATGGATTTTCAAAACATGGTAAAACTTGAACTTTGTGGGATATTTCTATCAGGAAAAATATTGTATCTGTGTGTCTTTGTTTCTTAGGCTCCTCTTTGTTAGTTCGGAGATTATTGTAAGCATTGTGACAGTTTTCAAGATTTGAGTACTATGTAGTATGTTCATTCTGTACTGCCTTTCTCTGTTTTCTTTACACTTGAAGTGAATATAGAGATTGATGATAGGCTGATTGGTTTGAAAATCTTTTTGGATTATCCACAACACTATAATTGATCGCAAGTCTATTTATTCTAAGAAAACATCATGATTCAAAATATTTCTGAAGAATTACAAAAACAAATCATTAGGTTCACTTGGAAATGTGCTAAGTCCAGTTTTACAAATTGTTCAGGAGAAAATATTTTTTTGATTAGGCAAATACAATAATCGTTTTTATTTGCTCCGCTTAAATACCTAATAGCATTATTGTAGATGATTATTGATGATAATGTAGATTGACTGTTCTATCATGCTATCAAATATATAAATTTTCCTCAAAATGGACTTAGCATATTAACAATTAACCTGACATGTAACATTTGCCATCAATGAAAGTAATTCTCTCAAATAATTGATAACTGTCTGATTCTTATCAAAACAATAACAAGCGAGTATTACGAAATATTTGTTGTTTTAACGCAACCAAAAATCTCTGAATGAGATTGGCCTTGAAATGTTGAGCCAACTAAATATGTACATACATACAGACTTACATATGGTTACTTACCAAATGTGCTGCCACACGACGACCAGGAGCATTAAAAAATTTGCAGTATGTAGAACGTCCTAGTGTACTGTACGCCTTCTGGCTGCTGAAGTGGTGCTGATGTTTACTGCAAAATTTCGCCAAGTGGACAAGTCCAGCCATAATTTGTTTATCCAATCAAAATAATGAAAGTGTGTTCCTTTTCCAAAGTTTTCTTTCCACCTGATGTGACGTTACAATTTTGACAATTCAACAGCAAAGACAGAGATGTATGTGCGTTCGAGTAACGAGAAAGAAATGATAAAACTGTCTTTCTTCTTGCGGAAGAGAAATGAAAACAAACAGCTGTTCTATTCTTCATTTGTATCAAAACTCAGAGTTGTATTTAGTTAACAAACTAACAAACCTACTCGTTAATATGAGTAAAACAAAAAATGATTTTCTTAAATTAAACAAATACAGGCTAAATGAAAAGTTATGTTCAAAAAACATAAAATGAACATGCACGTCAAGTCTACAAACAGGCTATATAAATATCCTTCCTGATGCGAGATTTGGATGATGGTGGGTTTTGGGGTGGGGTTGTCTTTTAGTATTTCCAAAAGTTCGGGTTTTGCTCCATACGCCGTTGGAAGTTTGTATACCAATTTTGTAACGTTGATAACGGTACCAGCGTTTGGTTGCTCATTGGCGGTATTTCTTGAGGAGTCACCGTGAAACTGGAGGCATAATTAAAGAAATTCTCCAACATCTTCTGACTGAACTGCAGATTTGCATGGGCATTGGACTGAAATATATATAAACTGGTTATAGCAAATGGTATGTACGTGTTACCACACTTGACTTACCACAGCCGGTGTTAATTGTGTTATGGTCATATCCGGCTCAACGGATACGCCAATTTGGGCAGTATTTGATATCTCCTGGGCACCAAACCTCATTCCATTCTCTTGAGATTCCAGCTCATGAGTTTTTTTCAACTGGGAAATTTTAAATATAGCTGAAGGTTTATTATTCGATATATGTCCCAAATACTGCCATGTCGGGGCTGATAGTGCATCTGGCCAACTGAAGTACACGGCCGCTGACATGCCTTCAGGCAGTGGTTGTATGCCAGTTAAAAATACTACAATATAATTTACATGGTCGATGTCCGGAACGTTTATGAGCAGTTTATTTTCATCCACTGGTGTGAAGTCTGTTTGGGGCTGTTAAATAATGAAATACACGATGGCATGAATACATTTACGTTGAATGATGAATATCCAGCAACACTTACCAGTCTTCCGGAAATAATTAAGCCAAACATATTATTATAAGTTAATCGTGATACAACTTAAATTTTATCACAAAATAGTCGGGTATTCTTGTTTACTGGAAAGATTCTAGAACAATTTGTGAGAATGCATATTTTGACATTTGCAGAAAAAAAAAAAACAAAAAATGCAACATATGAATTTGACATATCCCCACAATAACAACAAATGTATCAGTGTTGTATTTCGCCAATTCACAGCGTTGTATTTTATAAAAAAAAAACAGCATCAGCAGCTTACACTTTAAAATTAATGAAATAACTAATAAATTATTTTGTGTTGACTTTTTTGGACTTATCCTCGATAACCATAAATTTGACTTATACTGGATAATTATCCAGGCTAAGTCCATTGACCTGTCTTATATAAGCTCAATATATGGATTCCAAATCAAAGTTTTACGCAATAATCGCCTCTCCGAAATTCTTCCGAAATCGGTTGTGTAACAGGAATGTCTGTTATCTCCCTTTTCTCCTTGCAATTTATTAATTATGACAGTATTGTAGACTGTGAAGAAATTGTCGGTAATTAGCATTCCACACTTGTAATGAAATTATATATTGTCAGTTATATGGGTGTAATGAATCCTCCCATACGAATATAAATTAATTTTCCATCTTTGTTAGTACATCCATCTTATACCCCAATTTTCGTATATCCCGGTTAACCTACAGTTAGGGTTAACTAAAAGTTATAGATGTCAGTTTGTGTGGAGTTTAACATCTATAACTGTAGGTTATCTCAAACCAGAGTTGGTAAAAATGGCGGTTAGTCGTTTTATTATTTGTTCCTTCGTCATACAATTATTTCACGAGGGCACTTTAGTTTTATGTATATCGGTGGGTGGCTTAATATGAAAAAGTAGTATCCCGATTTTTTTCAAAATCAATTTCTTTATATATTTTGGTAGACTATTTTCAAATACACCTCATGTGTAACAATTAAATCGTTTTCAAATACACCTCATGTGTAAAAAATAAATCGTTTAATAATAAAATGTATTGCCTTTTTTATTAAAAATCATAAAAATTTATATTTATGTCTAAAGTTTTTCAGAATTTATTAATTTTATTATTCTCCAGTAAAGAAATGAAAAATATCGATTTTTTCGTATTAAACCATCGATATAAAAGTACACTTTGCCATAAAAGATAGCAAATTATGATTAAAATAAGAATGATTGTTGAAGAATAATTTCCAATCTCCAGAAAATAAAATTAAATAAAAAGAAAATGTAATGACGTTTGTAGACTTTTTTGACAAAATAATAATTGTACTTTTAATAAAAAAATAAAATTAAATTAATGTAAAATATCAAAAACGTTTAGTTCTGAAAAGCTGTGGCTGCTTTGCCATTCTCCGATATAATTTTATTTAAACTTATAGGGAAAGGGTTAAATACCAAAAATAAAATAGAAACGTAAATTTAAATTATTGATTTTGATCTAAATTTAAAAAATAAGAATATTAACCCTTTTTCACCATGCCTGGTTGATTTATTGTTAACTCTAACTGTATAACAAGACGTGGTGACACGTTTAATGTTTTTTATTGCGTTCCATTTTTATACTATAATATATTAACATATTTAAAAACAACGTGACTAATAAAGCATTTAAAATGTGAACGTTATTGAGTATGATTTAAATTTAAATAAACCTTTGTACACATTAAGAATGATTCATTATTCGAATTATGAATAAAAATTACTATAAATTAGTTAATATATGTCGATGTTATAATAAGAATATTAAGTAAATATTATAATGATTGTCAGGTGATGTTTAACGGCGCCACATGCCAGCTCCCCCAACTCCAGAGGACACTCCTCTCCGTACTGTGTCCATATCCTCTGGATGGTTCTCTCTGTAAGCTCTCTTAGAATCTTCAAATTCTCGCAAACGATGGTTATATCTCTCTATTTGATCGCGAAGTATGACATCTTCGTGCATTGCCCTCCGCTCATCAAATTCCAGACAGCCTGACCCATCTAACCGCTCTAGATCCAACCAGCCGCGAAACCGGACACACACACCGTTCATTATGAAAATCGACTTGATGTATACCTTTCCGTGCTCCTTGTCGAAGTCGCACTCTTTATCGTAAGGATACTGAGAGGCGTTGAACACCAACTGCAAATTAGTTCCAGATGCAACAAAGGCAATCTCGGCATGCCCTTCTCGGCAACCATTCTGAAATCGTATTCGTCGCTCCTCCGAACTTCTTTCACGATAACCGGTGTATCGTACCTCACTCTCGCGACTGAGTCGACGAAACAACTCATCGCTCTCAAATTTAGACTTTTGATCCGGCACGACTCGAGGCATTTTAAAAATGAAACGGGGTTTAGGTTGCTCATACAGACCAATACTGTCGTATGGAATCATGCCGGCTAGTGCAGCCTCATTCATGGTGTTTTGATTTTCGAAGAAACAACAAAGATTTGTTTGAGACCCTGCGAAGTAGTCCCACTTGTGTTGACCAGCAATTTTTGATGATTTTTATTGAAATTACTAGGAGAAAATATCTTTCAGCAGCTAAGCAATGGCAAATGGCCAGCAACGATTTTTTGGTGCTGCAGCTTCCAACCAACTTTAAATACTTTGGTTTGGTTTTGAAGGGTTGAGAAGTTAAATTATATTTGAAGATGCTGAAAACAGCTGACAGCAAAGACTGTTTATAAAATAGGATGTTTCGTTTGATTATTATAGACGTTTCAGACTGTCGGTGAAGTGGGGTGTTTACACATGACTATTGTAAATAACTGGAAGCCGACAAGTAGCGCAGAGGAAAGACCGATACATCTGGGTTGCAATTACGCTATGCGTATTGTATCGCAACTCACTTTTTACATAGTCCAAAAAATAATATTTTTTCGACCAATAATCTGTATCGGAGACATCGAGTGCAATAGGTTGGTAACCATGGGTAGTTATCTAATAATATACTTTTGCTATTGGTTATAACCGTTGTAGAGTAACAGTGCGTTCGGAAATACACCCAAAATCCACTTTTTCCGGATTTTTGATTTTTTTTATGGAGTGTGATAGTACTGTGCGTTGATTTTAGACAATTTATAATTTTCAAAAGTGTTTAGATAATAAAAGTGGTCGAAGACTTTGCCATTTTCAGATATAGTTTTATTTTTATGATAAAATTTAGTAAGCTCGATAAATCGTCGAACGTTAACGATTGCTACTAAATAGAGTGATCAAAACCCCGGTTTTTCTATCATGTAGGGTTTCGGGTTTTTTGAAAACCGTGATTTTGACAAAGCCGATTTTCTTTTTTCGAAAAAACCGGTTTCATTCCGGTTTTTTTCTTAAGACAGTAAAACATAGGAAATTTTGATTTTTATGTCGAAAAACATAATTAACAATTCCTTCACTTTATTATTTAACCTCAGCAAAGAAATATGTCAATTACAAATATTTCATTTCAAAATATATATATGGAGCGTTTTTAACTTTTATAGAACTTTGTGATCAGTACACTGCCGCAAATCATTTTGAATAGATTTACGCGTAAACAACGCTCCCAAACAATACAAATTTACTTTGAAAAATCAGTCATCAATTCTTGAAATTTACAGACGCCTGCGTGACTTTTATGGCGTAATCCAGCCCAGTACTTGGAAAATTTTGCGCAAAGATCTTGGCCTACACCCATATAACATCCAATTGGTGCAGAAATTAAAAGCACGAGACCATCATATGATGTGTTCTTTCGCCGATTGGGCTCTACAGCAGTGTGTCATAAAAATCACGAAGGCGTTATCAATGTTTATACATGTTATAGCCTTGTCACACTGCATGCAAAATCTAGTTTAGTTTCGATTTTCAAATGTCAAATTTGTATGGCATCTGACATTTGAAAAACGACCTTATGTCATTTAACCAAGGCATTTCGATTGCATACAACCCAAGGCGTATTTATAAAGGTGATAGCACGAGCTCAGCTGACTGAAATTTTTTTCATTCAAAAGTAACCGAAACTGTCAAATCCCATATATTTTGTTTTGACAGCATGGCTCACCTTTCAAAAAATTACTTGTATTTTGTTGTTGCCGAATTTGTTGTTGTTCTAGTGCTATCACCTGTATAAATACGCCTTGATACAACCGAAATAAATTTAGACATACGTTACACGAAATGGATTTTGATTACGTAGCACCCTAAAAACGAGAGCGAACGCCTCCAACATGGTTGTTAACTTCGTTTAGTAAGTTTTTTTGAAAAGTGACACTCAATCAAAAGCGTTCCATGAAGTGAAAAGTTATTAAGTCACACAAAAAACAGGAATATTTTCAATAATGGAAAACCGGTCGAGACCGAATTAAAAAATCCGGTTTTCCTAAACCCGTGATTTTTAAAAACCCGACGGTCGGTATCAGTTGAAAAATCCGGTTGGCCCGGTTTTCGGTTTTGATCACTCTACTACTAAACCTCTGTTACTACGTGAAAGATACATTTGCACCAGCCCTGATAATTACATTAAATTTTAGGTATTATTCGTATTATTTAAGGAATATTTTTGGATTTTTTATTTATTTATATTAAAATTATTACAATTATCGTCGAAGCTACCTTTGTTATTGAAGTATATGGGCTACAAATATTTCAAATGCATTTTCACGTAGTTACTGTGATTTAGTAACGATCGTTACAATAATCGAAAAAAAAACGTTTATTTTTTTTTTTTTGAAAAAAATCTATTTTTCTTTTGACGATTTACCGATCTAAACTACATTTTATCACAAAAATAACAATATATCTGAAAATGGCAAAGCATTCCACTAACTACATGTTTTTGAAAATAAAAAATTGTCTACAATCAATACACCTTAGTGTGACAGGAGAAATGTGGATTTTGGGAGTATATCTGAATGCAGTACACCAACAAAATATATAAAGTGTGATATTTAACCGATAAATATTACACAAACTGACAAATATTTCGAACATTGCTCTTGCTACCTCGTATTTGATAGCAACGAAAGGTTATTAATACTTTTCAACTCCTCAGATTTCAATTTAAAGACCAACGAGATCGCCACTGCAGCGCTGTGCACCCAAAAGAGGCGACACGACATTCACGTTAGACTGTGTTGGTGGCTTAAACCAGGCGTGGACATTGAATGGTCAATATATCTATTATTGGCAAACGTTCAAAAATATATAAGTTAAGTTAAAAATAATAAGTTTAAAAGAATATCATATTATAATATTAAAAACAAAATGCATACACACATTATTTCTTTTTATCATCGGGATTGGGTGGTGTTGTGGCCGTTTTAGGTGTTGCATCAGGTGTCTTACTTTCAACTGATTTCTTTGCCTCAGCTGCCGCCTTAGTTCTCTGTTCCGATTCGCTCTTGGCCTGTACCACTCTAGCTTCTTCTTCCTTCTTCAGCACTTCCTTTTCAGCCTCTGTCAACTCACCGAATATACTGACAATAAAATCATTCAGCTCACGTTCATGTTGCTTTTTGTTGCCGGTGGATGGTGCGGCGGCAGTCGGACGACCATGATACTGAATTTGTAAACTAAAAATAAACGATATAATTTTACATTTCAATTTGTGTTTAATTAACAAGAAAGAACCCAATTTAATTAGAAAAAATACACACACACACACATTTCGTAATCATATCATCAGAGGCATCAAAGGGCGCCAACACAATTTCACTTTGCTTTCGTTCAAACAAAATTGAAAATTCAATTATTTGAGTTTTCAAGATGCACCAAAACATGCATTCTGCGTCATTTATTGAACATTTTCTTTTTAACAGAATAAATTTGCCAAATAAATGGGCCAATGTGCCAAATACCAAGCACTCGAATTAGCAAATGATTGCAAAGATCTTCAAGGGGAAATGCAGAAAGATTGATGCGAGGAACGAGAGGTGGTATCGCAAAAGGAAGATGTTTTAAAAAATATACGTTTCAATTAAAATTCCAAGTATTTTTGAATCATAAATTCGGGCTCATTCCCAATATGTCTGTGCCGGCACATTTATCTCGCTTTACTCACGAATCATATAAACACAAGCAATCCAAAAAACTTTATAAACTAATAACTATAAATACATATTTATAATTTTCGTTTTTGTCTTGTTTGTTGTTTTATTTTTTTTGATAATTTATTCAAAAACACATGTACAGATATGGGTAATTCCGAAAATGTTTGGCGCAGCCGATCTTAGCGAACTAGAATCTGCAAAGCACTGTGTTTCGGTTCCGTAGAAGGCGTCTCATCATAATTCACTATTGAAATAAATTCTAAGTTGGCGAGAAATAAAATATTGACTGGATACTGCTGTAAAATGCTGTAATATGTTCCAAGTTTGTCATTCCGTTTGTAACACCCTGAAATATCGACCTGAGGCCCTATAAAGTACATATATTCTTGATCGTCATAAAATTCTAAGACGATCTAGCCATGTCCGTCCGTCTGTCTGTTGTCCATTTTTCATAAATGCGTATTATAGTCGTAGATCGGTTGGGATTACAACTGGGCGAAATAGGTCCAAAGAGAAAAATTTTTTCGCTTACAAGGACTGAAAATACCCATAAAAATCCCTAATATATTAGCGTATTTAAGCATGTCTGCTTGTATTTACTTGATATTGAGTATGTGCATTTCCCCTATTCCTATTCGTAGGGGGTTAAATGAGGTAAAAAGGGATAACAATGGTACCCATCAAACGACAACAGCTAGAAACACTACATTCGGCGGGTTTATTCCTCTAAATGAGTGGAATATGAGTACATATTATAAAAGTATTTTTTCAAATTCGTACTTTTTTGGGGTTAAATGGTAATAGAGGGATAAAAATGGTACCAACCAAACGGCTGCACTGAGAATAATGAAAATTGGTGTATGCATTCCTCTGATTCCGTAGACACGTAAAATAAAGGGATTTTTCGCAATTCTTACTTTTAGGTAGGGGTGAAATGGAAAAGGGGATTCAAATTGTACCACCCAAACGGTCGCAGCTAGAATCAGGAAATTCGCTGTATACATTCCTCCGACAGCGTAGAAACGAAAAATAAAAAGGTTTTTCCAAATTCGTACTCTCTAGGGATACAATGAAAACAGAGGGATAAAATGGTACCAGCTAAAAGGCTACAGCTAGAATGATGAAATTCAGTGTAATGTACTAATTTAGTAGATATGTACAATAAATGATTTCAAAAGTCGTACTTTTAAGGGGGTAAAATGGGAAAAAGGGGATACAAATGGTACCAACCAAATGAACGCAGCTAGAATCATAAAATTCGGGGTATACGTTCCTCCGATTGCGTAGACACGAAAAATAAAAAGGTTTTTCCAAATTCGAACTTTTTTACATTTACGACACGGAGTCTTGGCCTGGCCCGGTCTTTCATCAATAATAGTAGTTGTTTGATAATGCGTACTTGACAGCTATTTTACAATAAAACTTTCCACTTAAAACCATACTGAAATTAATGTTGATCGGTTTATGTAGAAAATGGTTAGAAAATATGCGGAATTACACATATGCATATGAAAAGGCTGTGGTATGTATGGTCTTTAGTTTGTGTCTTTACAGAATACATTTGAATATTTGTTTTGATGTGTTGCCAAAGAAACGTTCAAGATGCCAAAAATACGTTTGTAAATATGTATTCAAAACTTATTGTATTGGGTCGGCACATAGCGACATTCATGCATACATTCACAAGGTGCATTCATAGTATTGAATTAAGTTCATTGAACATTTTCTTGTTTTAATAATTCATGTAAAGATGAAAAAGTAGAATGGACTCAGATGTATGTACTATGTTAAATTTAAACAATCGAGCAATAGATCATTTTCAAAACCGGAACCAAACACAATGTTTGACACCCATTAATACAAGTTATGCTGAGACAGAGAACGAAAATGCCACAAATTAATAATAGCAGTGTACTACAAAATCAAACTTAAACAAGAAAAAACGGCGTTAAGTTCAGCCGGGCCAAACTTTATATACCCTCCACCATGGATTGCATTTCACAGAGGCTGTCGATTTTCGTAGAAGTGCAGTAATATTACAGGAAAATATATTTTTTATATTCCAGCTGCGTCTATTTGGGTGGTACCATTTTTATCCCCTTTTTCCTATTTTACCCCCTTAAGAGTACGACTTTATAAAATCTCTTTATTTTACGTGTCTACGCAATTAGAGGGAGGTACACATAGAACTTCATCATTCTAGCCGTAGTCGTTTAGTTGGTACTATTTTTATCCCTCTGTACCAATTGTATCCCTTCAAAGTACGAATTTGAATAAAACCTTTTATACGCAGTCAGAGGAATGTATACGCCGAATTTCATGACTCCAGCTGTCGTCATTTGGTTGGTACTATTTTTATCCCCTTTTCCATTTTAACCCCAAATTTCGAAAAATCCGTTTATTTTACATGTCTACGCAATCAGAGAAGTGTATACACCTAATTTCATTATTCTAGGTACAGCCGTTTCGTTGGTATCATTTTTATCCCTCTATTCCCATTTTACCCCTTAAAAGTACGAATTTGGAAAAAATACTTTTATATTATGTATCTACTCAATTAGAGGAATGTACACACCGAATTTCGTGTTTCTAGCTGTTGTCGTTTGGTAGGTACCATTTTTATCCCTTTTTGCCCCATTTCACCCCCTACGAAAATAAATCACTGCACGTTTTTGTTTTAGGGGGAATGCACATACCCAATATCTAGTAAGTACAAGCTGACATATTGAAAAAATATGCTTAAATACTCTTAAAAATTAGGGATTATTATGGGTATTTTTAGTCCTTGTGAGGGAACAATTTTTTCCTTTGGGCCGATTTCGCCCAGTTCCAATCCCAACCGATCTACGACTATAAGACACATTTATGGAAAATTTGGACGTCCTAGCTCCTTTCGTTTAGATGATAGCGTGCTTTCAACAGACGGACGGAATTGGCTAGATCGTCTTAGAATTTTATGACGATCAAGAATATAAGTATATATTATAGGGTCTCAGGTCGTTATTTCAAGGTATTACAAATGGAATGACATCCTGGAGGTGGAGGGTATAGAAATATATATATTTTAACTATAATAGTTATTTCCATATTCTCTGTATACATTTTACTTAGTTTCAAAGTAATGCCATTCCGGAATAAAATATGTTTTACATTTTCTGTAGAAGCAAAATTCGGAATTCATTCCACTTCCGAGCGGAATTTAACTCTGTGACAAGGCTTATAGAATTCGCACTCTTTTGAAAATTTTGCTAAGCTACAAGTTTTTGTTTTTCGGCACGTGTTAATGTTTGTTTTTCAGCTAGTGGCCGAACCCATGACCTCTAGCTTTGCAAAAACACCAGCGCTGTGCCAAAAAGGCTATAAAACACCTGAGAAAACGACCAAATATGGCAAAGAAATTAATTGTGAATAAAGGTGGTGAAAAATGTTTGCATTTTTACAAATATTGTCAATGCCAAAAGTCATCATGAGACTAATAGCTTAATTGTACAGAGTAAGAGCAAAAAATCATTTCGACTTTTTCAAAAAATAAAACTAATTGTTCTTTTGTTTATTTATCAAACAATACATATAATAGGCCTGTTCGGTTGGGCTTACTAGCTTAATTTTTGTATGGAATTTACTCGCTTAACAAGAATGTAGCTTACTACTCTTCTAGAGTTGTTGCCAGATTTTTCATGTTGATTAATTTAAGAAAAACCAATGGGTGGAAACGTTGTCACCTTATCAAGTATCTTAATCATAAGCTAGTAAGCCCAATCGAACAGGCCTAATATTTATTCCAATTCCAATGTAATAAAAACGTGAGTTAGTCGTAAACATTTTCAAACTCAAGGAATAATAATTCAAGGAATAATAATCTGTCGTATGTAAACTTTCTTGGCCTTTTTGGATCAGCCCAGTTTTATTTTAACCATTTTAGTCACTGTTAACAGAACACTTTTCCCACTTCGTTCACAAATTTGGCCCACCAAACAAGCGATTTTTTAAAGCATCGAACATTGTTTAACATAAGATATTATGCATTGGCGTTATTTGTTTAAATACATCCGTACGAACACGCTAGCCTATTTTAGATTAAATATCTGTGGTTTTCATAATTTAATAAAACTAAAGCTAAACTAAAAACTAAAGTATGAAATGTGCTAGAAAAATAAACGTATTATGGCTCTCCTGAACATTTTGACTTTTCGAGATAAGTGGTTATCTGCAAAAATCACATATGTTAAATGTTATAATTGTTTTATATGGCTTTGACAGCTTGTATAAATCCCGAGCCAATTCCCGGGATTTCCCGGAAGAAAAACTCTAAATGCGTGACTTGTAGAGAGCTTTGATGTAAAATCGGGAACGTAATTTTTATGGTGTATATGAAATTATAGATAGAATTTGGGTAATCCAAATTCATCATATATGTTTCCAGGTTAAATATGATGCGATAAAGGAAAATTGAGCTAAATGTAAATCTGAATCCTACGTTCATCACAGATACAACAAAGTACACCGTTTGACACAAGCGTTTTCTAAATATTTTTGGGAGTTAGTGTTAATCATAAATCTATTGCGACGAGCAAAGAAAAATGTTTGACATATACATTCCTCCTTAATCACAAAAAACATCATTTCATTTATAACAATAGAAGTGATATATTTGCGGCAAACAAAATAATGTTAGTCACAAAAAACTCTGAAACTTAATTTCCGCCAAATGATTTTTTTTCTCGGCGTGTATCAAATGAGTTAAATATAAATGTCAAAAATATAAAACAAGTAAAAAGACGTTAAATTCGGCGTGCCTAAACGTATATACCCCCGCCACGGAGCGAATGTATAAAACAAGTAAAAAGGCATTTAGACTACGGGGTGTATTAGAGAGTAGAGGCTGCAAGACTTCACGTGAAAGTGCAACGACATTAGGACAATTAAGATAAGATATTTTTTAAATAAATTGTGAAGTTTTGGTCAGTACCAATGTTATCCATTTTCCCCATTTTGACTGTAAAAATACGAACAACAAAATCTATCTATCTATCTATTTATTTTTCGCGTCTATGCAGACCGTGTGATTGGTACTATTATACTCACTTTTTTCCCAGTGTACCCCTTAAAAGTACGAATTTCGAAATATCTATTATTTTAAAGATGTCTTTACGCAGTCAAAGAGACATGTAGTGGTTGATACCATTTTATCCTTTTTTCCATTTTACCTCTTAATTTTGCGAAATATACATATATTTTACAAGAAACCGAATTTTCATGACCCTAGCTTTATGTTCACGCTATAATGGAAATATTTAAATTATTATAAAGAGGAAATTAAAAAAATTCTTAAATACTCAAAATATTAGGGGGTATTTTCAGTCCTTGTTAGGGGAAAATTTTCCCTCTGGACCGGAATGGCAGAATGAATATTCCCCCTTCCTAAAGTCGAGAGTATTAAATATGTATTCTTATTTTAACCATAGCTGGACAGTGGAAAAAAGTCGGAAAATGAATCAAATACCATGGTTAAAATAAAACTGGCATATCTTCCACACTGTCAAAATCAGTAAAAATAAATAAATACAAATATGTATGCTTTTGTCACGCCTCTTCTAATACCTCCCACACAATTGTCCCTATTCTATGTAAACTTAAATACTTTATAACTTCAATACGGGTATTTGAAATCCATTTCTGGCATAAATAGTTCGGCACTAAATAATATAAGAATTTTTAAAAATTCCATACAAATGCTTAGAATTTTGATTCTGAGTGTATATATATATATATATATATATATATAAAATATGAATCACGGTCGACCCACCTTTTTCTCTCTTCATCATTAATGCTCATTAATGTAATTACTGAAACACATGGATAATTTCAAACAGGTTGGTGATCTGCAAAATTTCGAATATGCCCCTGAAGTTTATTGAAGTGAATCACTATTAAATATATTATGAATTCATTTATATTAAACTGGGTCAACCTACAAAAAATGATTTATTCAATAAATATTTCAATATTTTGCATATATGATTTGCAAATATTTATATGATTTGCAAATATGATGACGAAATATTAATTTCAAGAAAATAATTATCGTAGGGGATATTCGCTTGAAATGTTACATATTATAAATGTCCCTACTGACCAGAGAATGCACTACAAGACTGATACTGACCACTGTGCACAAATATATCGAAACATTGTTTACACATACGGACGAAAACAATAGCTTTGGTTGAGAAAGTACTTCGAAACGAAAGAGTTTTTTGTTTTTGCTAAAATGTAATTATTGTGGTAATTTTTGTTTTGTCTTTTATATAATTATTTTTGTTTGTATTTAAAGTGAATATCCCTAAGGATGATCGTTGGTGACGATCGAAATATCGGAAAAGTATAAATAAAACAATTTAAACGTTAGTTTTTTATTTGTGTATGACCCCAAGCCAGACTATCCGGAAAAATAAAAATCATGATTTCCTAGAGTTATTTTGCAGTTGTTTTTAGTCTTTTTTATAAATAGACCATTGGTCTTTGGTTATACATATTTGTTTTCATCGTAGTATAATCTATTATTGAAGATTTTATAGCAATTTCTTAGGGAAACGCATTTTTCGGTCACTTTTGTGACCCAGCCTAGTGAACATACACATATCATACGGCCCCGTAAATATGAAATTAATTACACGGTGGCGTATGAGTATGAACAAATGTTACTCATACGTACGGGGTATGGCAGAAATATGGTCATCGTTTAATAAATAAAATAATCAATACAGACATTTTGAATTAAAATTATGAAAATTGAAATTCTCTGGTACAATTCAAGTGAATATTGAAACAATTTATAGAAAATATTTCACAAAATCTGTCGGTTCCAATGGAAAGGAATTAAGTAACGCCGCATATTTTCACTAAAAATAATTATTGATTGAACATTTGCCTATAAAACCAATCCAAATTTAATTAATTAATACAGGCGAATACATAGCAACACACATACAAGCAATAGAGGAAAAACAGAAAAAGGCAACGACAAGATTGTTTACATAAAATAATCATGAATGCCAAGAAAATAAAAACAATAAAGTATAAACTGAACATCTAAACAAAGCGACAAAAACAACAATAACAATAAGCATACCAACAACAATAACGCCATCACAATGGGACAAGTTCCGTCGCGCCGGTTGTCTAAAGAACACATGCATGGGGGATGTCTGCATGCATGTGTGTGTGTATGTATGTATACATATAAACCAATGAAAAAATTTGGCAGGAAAATTAATTTAAAGCAAAATAAGATAAAATAGAAAATACCAACAGAAACAAAACAACGAACAAACTGTGGGAAGAGGGGACAACGGAGAACGATTAGTGCGGGTAAAATAAACTAACCACACTCGTTTACGAATGGTTATACTTACGGAGGAAGACTGCGAAAGTTGGTAACAATTAGTTCGGCCAACGGATTGTGGTAGAACGAACAAAAAAAATATACGCGTATCGGCACGGGAAACAAACGTAATTGCACGGGAAACAAACTATTTTTTGAAAGATTTTCTCTGAAACTATGTAAAATTTGGGGGGTTCAAGCTGTCCCTCTTTTATGCACATTTTTATGGCTTAGGAATTCACTAGGAGCATTTTAAGACTCTAAATCTACCACCATTATAATCGTTGGTAGTCGGTAGACAACATGTTGCGTTTGAAGACTTTCATAATAAGAGACAGAAAGACCCATTCATTGAAGAGTTCGTGGTTTAAAATGCTCTACAAAAAAATGTATGTAATTTTACTCAAGTATCTAAGAAATCCTATTTAACTGTGATGTTAAATCAACATTTATCTACGGTTGTCATAGAATGCTGCACAACGTGCCATTCAGACATTTCAATACTAGCGCCTACGACAAATTCTTCGCATATGGTGGGCCAGAACTATTGGAACAACCTCCTATATCCAGCAACACAACAGGAAACCTGATTCACTAGATTCGGCATCGATAAGTTCCAACAAAAGCAAACTCGTTAGGCTTTGAATCATTTTTTATGAAAAGACACAGAAAATTCTATAAAGTCCAACAAACCGACCAATAAGTTATTTAAGACAAGTGTAAAAATTTACATTTATAATGCTATAACTCAAAAAATGGACAAAAAAACAACATAAATAATAGCACGGAAAACAAACTATATTTTGTCCAAATGAATTGCCTAAATGTAAAAAAATGTATTAAAAACTCAAATAACGATATAGAAATATTAAAAACAGAAAGCTTACAATGAAACCCCAATACATACAGTGGCCGACAAAAGTCAACATACGACCCACATTTTTTGCGATTTAGCGAGTTCCAAAACATATTTGAAAAAAGTAATTATGCGGTTTTGTTTGAAATCGTGTTTTATTCATATAACAATAACAAAATGCATTACTTCAATATAAACACAAAAGATATTAACAGAATACGCAGAAAAAACCTTGACAAAAGTCTACATACGGTTTGAGATGAGACATAAAAAATGCAATTTAACGTGACAAAATTATACTATTATATAATTTAATATTTTGTTGGTCCACCATGAGCATCTACAACAGCCAGCAATCGTCTGGGCATTGATGCAACTAAGTTTTCCAATTCCGAAGGTGATATTTGTCGCCATTCCTCTTCCAGTTTGTTTTTTAGTGTTTGGGCGCTAGTTATGTGATGTTTTCGGATCCTGCGTTGCAGAATCTCCCACACATGTTCAATAATATTCAGGTCGGGGCTTTGTGGCGGCGAATAATGTTGTCTTGGAGCATGGTAAATCAGCCAATCTTTAACAAATTGGGCTGTGTGCTTCGGATTGTTATCTTGTTTGAAAATCCAGCGCTGTCCGAGGTTTAAATTATCGACCGATGCCTTCAGATTTTGTTCCAATATGGATTTATATTGATAGCGATCCATGTTACCCTCAATAAACGCAAGATTCCCAACTCCAGACGCCGCGACGGCATCCCAAACCATTACGTTGCCACCACCATGCTTTACCGTAGCAAGTAAATTCTTCGGATTCATTGCCGTATTCGCTTTTCTCCATACTTTGGCTCTCCCGTCACTTATATATATATTATACTTCGACTCGTCCGTAAATAAAACCCGCTTCCAGAAGTCTAATCCCTTGTCCAAGTGTTGCTGGGCGAATTCAAGGCGAAGCTTACGATTCTTTTCACTTATAAGAGTTTTTTTGCGTGGCATTCTGCTTCGGAAATCATTATTATTCAGACTTCTTTGAATTGTTCTTGGATGTACAATTGTATCCGACCTTTCTGCGAGTTGTTTGGACAACATTGTAGCATTCACTTTCGGGTTTTCATTAACTTCTTTTAAAATAAAGCTTTCATCTCGTCGACTAAGTTTGTTTGGACGCCCACTTCTGGGCTTATTTTCAAAAGTACCCGTATTTTCGAAGTTTTTGCATAAAGTTTGGACAGTTGATTTACTTAAATTAACAATTTTAGCTATTTCGCCTAAAGATTTCTTTTCGTTTCTGCATTTTATTACTAAATTTCGAATATCAGTTGCAATTTCTTTACGAGAAGCCATTTTCGCGGACTAATGTTTCTTGAATTATACGGGGTGCGGCTAAAGTTACTATATGATGTAAAACAATTGTAACTTCTTTGCTTGCGAGTATTTAACTTTTTCTTTTTTCCTATTTCAGAAATAAAACTTGGGAGAATATTTAAAAATGGAACGCTATACAATTGCGCAATTGCGCTTGGAATTTGCAAGAGCACTTTTAAATCTCGTTGATCAAAATGAAAATTTTTTGTCAAATTTAATGATGACCGACGAAGCGCATTTTCACTTGAACGGTTTCGTAAATAAACAAAACAACAGATTTTGGGGATCCCAAAATCCCAAAAATCTTCATCAGAAATCTTTACAACTAAATGACAACATTCAAGAAGAAATTGATCGTATACCACAAGAAACACTCAACAAAGTTATGGAAAATGCCATAAAAAGAGCACATTTTTGCGTTAGAGAAAACGGTTCTCATTTAACTGATATTATTTTTCATAATTAAAACAATAATTAAATAAATTTCAGCATACGACTAATTTTATATAATTAAACTGCTGGCCTACTGAAAGCAAATTCAATACCAAGTATCTTCGAATAACACGCGTGGTAAAAGACGTAATAAATTTTAATTTCAAAAGAAGTGAGACTTTGATTTGAACTAGGATATTGGCCTGGCTTTGCGTCTATAGAATACAAATTTATTTAAAAATGGCATGGTGACATTTATTACTTGGCTGCACCTACCTCTAGTCTTTGGGTTATACAATTGCAACAAAAGGTTAAACTTTTTCACTTAATCGACTTATTAAGACGACTTTTTATATGAAACTTATAAAAGTAATCCTTCTTATTTGACAATTAGACAGCAGATTTTTATACTAATCCCATTTTTAATCCATAAATAAATATTGTTGTACCGATTTTATTAAAATATTTTCTATGAAAATTATTTATATTAATTGAGCATTCAAAATATGATTTTGCATACAAATCTTTTTTGTTGTTGTTTTTATATTAATTTTATTAGTATTGTGCCAGATCAATACATAAAAAAGAAAAATTCAATCAACAGGCAATTATATCTTAGGCTAGGTCGCCGTACATACAAATGGAAAAACAATTTCCAGTCACCCCACGAAAATAAAGTTTGGATTGTTTAATGATGATTTGCAAAATATTTCGCTGCTAGATGAAGCCCCTTAAAATCCTGTATTTAATTATTTTACAAACAAGGAGTCAGTTACGTTGTTTTTCGTCCGATATTCATCATCAAATCAAATATCAAGTCATAGTAGTTTCCATACCAGTATAGAATTTATGAAGGATTTAATTTTACCCAGGATGTAGTCAATTGTGTGGGAGGTACTAGAAGGGGCGTGGCTAAAGCGTAACTATTTTTTATTTTATTTATTATGAATTACAATACAAAGTAAATTTATATTCTAATTGGGATTGAGCCGGGGTGACCATTGTAGCTAGTTATTGCAGCGACAGACCAGAGCCTCTGGTGGGAATCGAACCCACGACCCCCACGCTGATAAATATTTTTTATGTTTAAAGTGATTATAAAAAATTTTTCAAATATCACATTGCAAATTATTTTGACTACCCTGTATGGATTTTATGTCGGTTTTATTGTAACCTAAGTTTATGCCATTTTGTGTGGGAGGTGCCACAAGGGGTGTGGCAATATCGCCCATATTCCATGAGAATGTTTCTCTATAAAGGCATTCTGATTTCACAGTATTCCGATGTGGGAGGTACTAGAAGGGGCGTGGCAAACTCGTCACAGCGACGAAATATTTTGCAGATCATCATTAAACAATCCAATCTTCATTTCTGGGGGGGGGGTGGCCGCTGCAATTTATTTTCGTGAACCATCCTAATATATATAAGTAAGTATAAGTATAAAAACAATGAAGAAATACTATTCAATGCACCATGTTTTATATTCGATAGAACGAAGCTTACCCAGCTTATTTAAATGTGTTGGTGAAATATGCTTCGTAATTGGTTTCTTATAAGCCCTGCTTGAGCTACATTTACTACATATCAGCTGCGAGCCTCTCACGATCTTTACTTTTTCTACGATCGTTAACTTAAATTCTTTCAAATTTTGATAATGATTTGGCCAATCCAATCAAAAGTTATGATCAGAATTATTCTAACTTTTATAACTAACTCAGATATATAAAACAAACTTTGAACGCCTCTCCTACAGAAATCACTTTTCAAACATAACATATTTATGTTCGAAGGCTTCGATATAAATTTTAAATACAAAAATGGTGAGCCAGGTTTGGCCAATAAAATCAAAAGTTATGCTCAGAATTATTCTAACTTTTACAACTAACTTAGACATATATAAAATAAACTTTGAACGCCTCTCCTACAGAAATCACTTTTCAAACATAACATATTTGTGTTCGAAGGATTCGATATAAATATTAAATAGAAAAATGGTGAGCCAGGCGAATCTTCAAAAAGATTTTTTCTTTAAAATTGAAAATGCTTTATTTCATATGTATGTACATTCATCGGGTGGGCATTGAATCGATCGCCATGCCATTTCTGTTTGGCAGTGGTGCAACAATACCGAAGCCCTTGCGTGCAACTAAATAATAAAGAGTGATTTTTTTGAGGTTAGGATTTTCATGCATTAGTATTTGACAGATCACGTGGGATTTCAGACATGGTGTCAAAGAGAAAGATGCTCAGTATGCTTTGACATTTCATCATGAATAGACTTACTAACGAGCAACGCTTGCAAATCATTGAATTTTATTACCAAAATCAGTGTTCGGTTCGAAATTTTTTATGGACAAATTTTGTTCAGCGATGAGGCTCATTTCTGGTTGAATGGCTACGTAAATAAACAAAATTACCGCATTTGGAGTGAAGTGCAACCAGAAGCCGTTCAAGAACTGCCCATGCATCCCGAAAAATGCACTGTTTGGTGTGGTTTGTACGCTGGTGGAATCATTGGACCGTATTTTTTCAAAGATGCTGTTGGACGCAACGTTACGGTGAATGGCGATCGCTATCGTTCGATGCTAACAAACTTTTTGTTGCCAAAAATGGAAGAACTGAACTTGGTTGACATGTGGTTTCAACAAGATGGCGCTACATGCCACACAGCTCGCGATTCTATGGCCATTTTGAGGGAAAACTTCGGAGAACAATTCATCTCAAGAAATGGACCGGTAAGTTGGCCACCAAGATCATGCGATTTGACGCCTTTAGACTATTTTTTGTGGGGCTACGTCAAGTCTAAAGTCTACAGAAATAAGCCAGCAACTATTCCAGCTTTGGAAGACAACATTTCCGAAGAAATTCGGGCTATTCCGGCCGAAATGCTCGAAAAAGTTGCCCAAAATTGGACTTTCCGAATGTACCACCTAAGACGCAGCCGCGGTCAACATTTAAATGAAATTATCTTCAAAAAGTAAATGTCATGGACCAATCTAACGTTTCAAATAAAGAACCGATGAGATTTTGCAAATTTTATGCGTTTTTTTTTTTTTTAAAAGTTATCAAGCTCTTAAAAAATCACCCTTTATCAAGTCATGAAAGTGTATAAAGCTGGGTTATTTAGGTTTAAGCGAATTAACTATTTGGTCATAATATTTGTAGTAAAATTAAAAATGTCGCCAACAACTAAAAAAGTCAATTATTTGACTCAGGTTAAAACAAGATTGAAATAGGATAAATTTTGGCTGTAAAGTCAAAATTGTAAAAAGTGCCTTTAGAAAATTTTCATATAGAGAATGCCAAAATATTTTTAGCATATGATTTGTGACTATATAGGGAATATTTGTAACAGAATTGTTCTAGAAACCCAGTTAAACAATTGCAGATTTTCCCGCGATTGACTACATATATATTACAAGCGACATTGGTTTTTAATATACATGCAAAAAATCCGGCCGGGTCCATTTGACAGATAGCGAGAAAATTACAAAACAAAAATGTCATGCATACAAAATCATTTTAGCTATGAAAATTTTGCAATAATATTCAATTTGTATTTTTTATACCCTCCACCTTCAGGATGGGGGGTATATTCACTTTGTCATTCCGTTTGTAACACCTTAAAATATTCATTGGAGACCCCATAAAGTATATATATTCTGGGTCGTGGTAAAATTCTAAGACGATATAGCCATGTCCGTCTGTCTGTTGAAAGCACGATAGCGGCCGAATGAAATGAGCTAAGAGGTTCAAATTTTTCCTAAATGTGTCTTATGGTTGCAGATCGGTTGGGATTGAAAGTGGGCGAAATCGGCCCAGAGGGAAAAATTTTTCCCTCACAAGGACTGAAAATACCCCTAATATTTAGAGTATTTCAGCATGTTTTTTGAACATAATAGCTTGTATTTACTTGATATTTGCAATACGAATTCCCTTTATAGCATAAAAGGGCACCATAGAGTGATTTTTATTTGTAGGGGGCGAAATGGGACGAAATGGATAAAATAGTACCTATCAAACGACAACAGATAGAAACACGAAATTTGGCGTGTACATACCTCTAATAGAGTAGATACATAATATACAAGTATTTTTTCTAAATTTGTACTTTTAAGGGGTTAAATGCGAAAAAGGGGATAAAAATAGTACCAACCAAACGGCTGCACCTAGAATAATGAAATTCGGTGTATATATTCCTCTGATTGCGTACACACATAAAATAAAGGAAATTTTCGAAATTCGTACTTTTAGGGTGTAAAATGGAAAAAGGGGATACAAATTGTACCAAACAAATAGATGCAGCTAGAACCATGAAATTCGCGGTATACATTCGTCTGACTGAGTGACACGAAAAAAAACGTTTTTCCAAATTCGTACTTTCAAGGGATTCAATGGAGCAGAGGGATAAAAATGGTACCAACTAAAAGGCTACAACTAGAATGACGAAATTTTCGATTTTTTAAGGAGTAAAATGCGAAAAAGGGGATAAAAATGGTACCAACAAAATGACCGCAGATAGTATCATGGAATTGGGTATATACATTCCTCTGAGTGCATAGCCACGTAAAATAATTCTTTTTTCCAAATTCGTACTTTATTATGTTGCTTTTACGACAAATACGTCAGAAATAAGGTATTTTCAAAATGTATACTTTTGAATTTAAAATAGGGTGGAAATACAACCAACCAAACGACTGTAGCTGAAAATACACTCTCTATCCCCCAATATTTAGGGTATTTATGATTGCTGCCTTATATTCACATTATGAATAGAAGTATTATTTCCATTATATATATACATAGTATAAAAATATTGCTAGCCTTGGCTTATTAATTAAATTTCTGATTTTCATACATTTGAAATTTTTTGCGGACATTCCTCTTGTAGCTTGGAAGCACCACAAAGAAAATAAAGCGGGCGAAATGGGACAAAAATTGTTAAAATATGGTACCAATGATACGACAACAGCTAGAATCATGAAATTCGGTGTGTACATCCCTCTAATTGCATAAACACGTAAAATAGAGGGATTTTTCGAAATTAGTACTTTTAAGGGATATAATTGAAAAAGAGGGATAAAAATGAGACCTTCCAAACCGCTGAAGTTGATTTCATGAAATTCGGTGTATATATTCGGTGGTCTGAATATGAAGACTCGAAACAAAAAGGTTTTTTTCCAAATTTGTACATTTGGGCGGAGAATGGGGCGAATGGGGATATCTTTAAAATTTGAACTTTTCTTATCAAAATAATACAGTCACTTTGTCTGTATCTGAAAATGCTTCTCCCTAATGGCGACTGACAATCGCCTAATATTTTCGGCATGTTCACTTTCACAATTACAGCATTGTATTTATTTATAGTAGTAGATTTTAAACAGTGCGTGCATAGTAATGTGCATAAACATATCACATTTTTCGTAATATGGTTCTGTACTTCTAAAGGGTGATTTTTTAAGAGCTTGATAACTTTTTTTTTAAAAAAAAACGCATAAAATTTGCAAAATCTCATCGGTTCTTTATTTGAAACGTTAGATTGGTCCATGACATTTACTTTTTGAAGATAATTTCATTTAAATGTTGACCGCGGCTGCGTCTTAGGTGGTCCATTCGGAAAGTCCAATTTTGGGCAACTTTTTCGAGCATTTCGGCCGGAATAGCCCGAATTTCTTCGGAAATGTTGTCTTCCAAAGCTGGAATAGTTGCTGGCTTATTTCTGTAGACTTTAGACTTGACGTAGCCCCACAAAAAATAGTCTGAAGGCGTCAAATCGCATGATCTTGGTGGCCAACTTACCGGTCCATTTCTTGAGATGAATTGTTCTCCGAAGTTTTCCCTCAAAATGGCCATAGAATCGCGAGCTGTGTGGCATGTAGCGCCATCTTGTTGAAACCACATGTCAACCAAGTTCAGTTCTTCCATTTTGGGCAAAAAAAAGTTGGATATCATCTCACGGTAGCGCTCACCATTCACAGTTACGTTACGATTCGCATCATCTTTGAAGAAGTACGGTCCAATGATGCCACCAGCCCATAAACCGCACCAAACTGTGACTTTTTCTGGATGCATTGGTAGCTCTTGCAATGCTTCTGGCTGATATTCACTCCAAAATCGACAATTCTGCCTATTTACGTACCCATTGAGCCAAAAATGAGCTTCGTCGCTGAACACAATTTCTTTCTTTCTGAACTTTCTTAACAGAGCACGCATTTTGATAATAAAATTCAATGATTTGCAAGCGTTGCTCGTTAGTAAGTCTATTCATGATGAAATGTCAAAGCATACTGAGCATCTTTCTCTTTGACACCATGTCTGAAATCCCACGTGATCTGTCAAATACTAATGCATGAAAATCCTAACCTCAAAAAAATCACTCTTTATGTCGACATCCTTTAATCTGCTGGTAATACTGTGGAATGCACTCCGTGGTGGAGGGTATATAAGATTCGGCACGGCCGAACTTAACGCCTTCTTACTTGTTGTGTACTGTGCACTACCTAAATACCCACGAAAAGGATCGATCTTCCAAAGACATGTATGAATTTTAATTTTTAATTTTGTTGTATAAGTTAGTGTATAATTTTGACACTTAAGCGTGAAGAGCTTTATTGGCAACTTTGGTGTCTTTGGTGACCCCCCACTAAAATTATCCGGCAATTTTTTTCCTTAAATGTCCTTTTTGAAAGGACTTTTTTATTATTCGAAAACAGTGTCAAATTGACCCATCAATTGAAGAGATAGATGGTTAGTTCTGACAATAAGAATTTCCTCAAACATCAACTTATAACATTTTATCACCAACTTATAACATTTTTCACATAATGCTACCTTCGACCAAAAATTAAACCAACTGTAAAAAGGAACTGAGACCAGCTGGACTATAAATTTATTCTACAAAAATGATTTACTCAACATGCTTATAGGGTCGCTTCCAAAAATGCTGTGGGAGAGTGTAATTAATTCTCGAAACGCAATGTACCGATTACAAAGGTAAAAATTGGATTTTATCCACCAACATGGCTACTATTATTAAAATGTTTTTCTTCTGATTCACAATGGAAATGCAGAAATGATTGAAAAAGCGGGCGTCATTTTCTCTCTAATCATTTTTATACCCTCCACCTCCAGGATGTTGATATACTAACTTTGTCATTCCGTTTGTAACACCTTGAAATATCGATCTGAGACCCTATAAAGTATATATATTCTTGATCGTCATAAAATTCTAAGACGATCTAGCCATGTCCGTCCGTCCGTCCGTCTGTTGAAAGCACGCTAGCATCTAAACGAAAGGAGCTAGAACGTTCAAATTTTCCATAAATGCGTCTTATAGTCGTAGATCGGTTGGGATTGGGCGAAATCGGGCCAAAGGGAAAAAATTTTCCCTCTCAAGGACTAAAAATACCCATAATAATCCCTAATATTTTAGCGTATTTAATCATGTTTTTGAATATGTCTGTTTATATTTGCTTGATATTTGGTACGCGCATTCCCCTTATAGCAAAAACGTGCACCATAAAATGATTTTTATTTGTAGGGGGTGAAATGGGGCAAAAAAGGGATAAAAATGGTACATTTTAAACGACAACAGCTAGAAACACGAAATTTGGTGTGTACATTCCTCTAATTGAGTAGATACATAATATAAAAGTATTTCTTCCAAAATCGTACTTTTAAGGGGTAAAATGGGAATATAGGGATAAAAATAGTACCAACCAAACGGCTGACCACAGATATAGTTATCCAATTCGAAGTATACATTCCTCTTACTGCGTAGACACGGACAATAAACGGATTTTTCGAAATTCGTACTTTTTGGGGTCAAAATAGAAAAAGGGGATAAAAATAGTACCAACCAAATGACCGCAGCTAGAGTCATGAAATTCGGATTATACATTCATTTGACTACGTAGACATGAAAAATAAAAGGTTTTTTACCAAATTCGTACTTTTAAGGGATACAATGGGTACGGAGGGATAAAAATGGTACCAACCAAACGGCTACATCTGGAATAATGAAATTCGGTATATAGATTCATATGATTGCGCAGACACTTAAAATAAACAGATTTTTCGAAATTCGTACTTTTTGGGTTTAAAATGGAAAAAGGGGATACAAATAGTACCAACCAAATGACCGCAGCTAGAGTCGAGCAATTCGGAGTATACATTCCTCTGACTGCGTAGATACAGAAAATAAACAGATTTTTCGAAATTCATACTTTCAGGGGATACAATGGTACAGAGGGATAAAACCGTACCTACTAAACGACTACAGCTAGAATGATGAAATTCTAATTGCGTAGAAACGTCAAGGGGTAAAAATGGTACCAACCAAATGGCGGCAGCTGGAATCATGGAATTCGGTGTATACATTCCTCTGACTGCATAGACACGCAAAATAAAAAGTTTTTTTCCAAATTCTTAATTTTTCTTTTACGGCAAAAATTGGTTGCATCATGAAGTTAGGTTATTTTGCACTATGTACGTCTGATAATGGATTTTCAAAATGTGTACTTTTGGAATTAAAATAGAATGGAAATACAACCAACTGTAGTACCCACTATCTACCAATATTTCTGGTATTTATGCTTTTGAAAATATAAATATAAGAATATTTATTTCTTGATTTGAAATAAATAATGGTTTGAAATAATTAAAATATTATATTTGTTTATAAAATTATTTTTTCCATATTTGTATTTGTTTTGGTTTGGCTATATTAAAAAAATTATATTTTCCTGTAATATTACTGCAGTTATACGAAAACCGACAACCTCTGTGGAATGCAATCTATGGTGGAGGGTATATAAAGTTCGGCCCGGCCGAACTTAACGCCGTTTTTACTTGTTTTTATTATGAATTACAATACTAAGTAAATTTATATTCTAATTTTGGGTCCAGGGATTGAGCCGGGGTGACTAAGACCATTGTAGCTAGTTATTGCAGCGACAGACCAGAGCCTCTGGTGGGAATCGAACCCACGACCCCCACGCTGATAACCGAGTACGCTACCAACTCGACTACCGGGGCACTCTATTCTCTCTCTCTAATCATATATTTTGACAGTAGATGTCGACATACTATGTTTGGTGAAGCTAAATCTACGACAAATATTTTTTGTCACAACTTCGCGATTTTCGCCCATAGTGCAATGTTCACAAAAACTCCGAATTCAGTGAAAATATGAATGTCGGTCGGTCTGTCCGCTTGGGATGATATGTTGGAAATTTCACAATAATTTAATTTGTTTAATAATATAAATTTACTTTGTATCGTAATACAGTTAAATAAATTATGAATGCATGTGTATGCGAATGAAATATAGCTACATTAATAGCTTCTGATAATTTATGTTATGGGACCATGTGTACTCGTATGATCGAAGTAATTTTGGTTAACACGGCCGGGGAAGCGTTTAGTAGTGCCTTAAAGTACCATTTTGAATAATATATTGTGGTACTATTTTAGGCATCCTTAATAAATTATGAACACGGATTTGCTAAAATTTCAAATGATAATTTTTGAATCTCAAATGGAAATGTTTAATTTTTTTATTCTTTTTTTAATATTCCGTTTTTTTACCGAAATTATCATATCACCAAGTACATCAAGTGCTATAATCAACAATAATACGAACATGCAGCGAATACATTTATAAAGAAAATTTGTTTGCAATTAAATTTTATTGGTAATGCATTTAAATCTGTGAAATCAAAACGAAAAAACACCAACGAAACAATTTTAGTATCGAAAAACAGAAAAGAGGTTCGTTCGTATAAATAAATGTTACAATTCAGTGGCAGATTTTTTATGCACTCGACATGATTAAAATACGCGAGACGACAATGTACTCATTTGCGGTTTTGTTGACGGATAAGTGAATACGGGAACTATAACCAGAAAATATTCAAATATTTCGCTAATATTATGTGAAGACAAGTTGAAATAGTGTTTTGCCACCCCAACGAACAAACATACATACATACATAAATACAAATTTATTTTTGCAAATACTTATTAAAAAGGCCAACGAAGAAAAGAGAAAAGATTTTGAAACAAAAAAAAAGAAAATAAATATATATAAATAGACAAAAAAAGATACTCAAGTTAATTTTGAGAGTGGTTAATAGGAAGAGAGCAAACACACAAATTGCTGCGGCAGTGCGGCTGGTAGCTGGCAAATTTTGAAAATTCCCAAACAGGGCGAGCGAACGGCTGCCGTATTTGATTTATAATTATTGCGTTTAATAGGAATAAAAATAGGTCAATTATTGGATAAATCAAAAGAACCCCATCCCAATATCCCGCTGCAGACTGCGGCAACGCCTTCATCGCCCACAACCGCACCCCGACCACCAGAGCCATTTCGCCCCTCCACTGCAATGCAAACTGCCCCACTGTTGCGGCGTGTCAACAATAACGTCATCACCGTGAATGACGTTAATTTGTCACCTAAGCAATTATCGGAATCAATCGATGAACACCAACAACAACGACACCACTACGAGCATGATTCACCAGCTGCGCAATCAGTGCGGCTAGCACCCACGTCAGTGCCAACGTTTCCCTGTCAGAAACGTATCGATGCAAATTGGTATTCAACATTTCCGTTAATTTTTCAAAATGAAACACGCAGGAAATTCGATCATTTTGAAAATATTTCTCCGCATAATTTATGGTGCAAATTAAAAAGGCGTCTACAAACGGAGGCGGGTGGACACATAAATAGTCAAATATCGAGATCAAAGGAAAATGTTGAGTTGCAGTTAAAACAACAAGATGGGGGAAATGTGCAGAAATCAAAACACTTGAAAGATTTATTTCCGGTTAAATTAAACCTATTGAAGTCACTCCGAAGCAAATACTTTCCCACTTATAAAGAGTTTTTTAAAAGTGGGCAACATGAAAGGGTTGCCAAGGACATTGGCTTTCCCTTGAAAGCAACCCTTGATGAGCATAAATTTCCACATTCTCACAAAGTGGTGGAACCCCAGGAGGAGAATGTTAAGAACAGAAATCGTTTAAATGCTAAATATTTTGGGATGAAAAATTATGAAAACATTTTCAAATCATTGAAAACGCCTAACAAAATTTACACAGCTGTTGAAATGCACGCTTTTCCTTTGGGAAGTGATGGAGATTCTGGTATAACCTCAAAATTTCCAAGTCTCAGTACAAACTTGGAGAACATGAAAAAATGTTCAAAATTGTTTCCTTTAAATGAAACCCCAGGTCGCCATAATAAATTCCCATATTGCCAGGAAGTGGTAAAATATTATGGAATTGAGTATTCGAAAGATTATCAATATCTAAAGACAAGAAGACATCGGACAGATACTTGCAAAGTGAGCAGAAAATCAGTGAAGCCTCAAACCATACTACAAAGGACAATTTTTCCTTTGGAAAATCCACGCATAATTGGAACTCAAAGGATATTCCCCCTTTCAGATGAAAATTATAACAAATTGGATAACTTTACCGAACCGGAAATGCCAACGTTTCCCGGCCATGTAATACAAAATGAATTGAAATTTCCACTTTTGTTGAAAACTCAGAAACCACCACTCGCCAAAATTCTGCAATATTTCCGTGATAATAAGATTTTAAAATCTCTGCAAGATAAACTAAAACTCCACATCAATATTTTAGAATGGCCAAAATCACTTTCAAATATAACGCCTAGTGAATTTCCGTTAGAGAAGGCTGTTGATAACCAAAACAAAGTGACTTTTCCTTTGAAATACGCCGCTGTTAAAATGAGCCAACCGAAAATGAGCTCATTTCCGTTAACAAACACAAACGACCACAACAAATTTCCCCACAAATATACTGCAGAGCAAGAGTTGTTGAATTTAAGCGTCCACAAAATACGCCAACTATTCCAAATGAATAAAATCAATAAATCTTTACAGGCAATAATAAATGCTGCGGGCATAATTCATCCGCAGAGAGCTAGTGCGAAGTTCCCCTTTAAAGATCGACTGGTCAAGCGGTTCTATAGAAGGTTTCCCCACGAAACGGATATTTCCAGACCACGACACTATGCTAAACAACATTCGATTTCCTTTCTTAATTTTGAGGAGGAAAGCGGGAAAAGCCTTGCAAATTCTTTGGATGCCAACAAAGCGAATAATGTAAACATTTGCAATACAGCCAGGCCAATGACGCAGAAAAAATTACAACAACAACAGCGGTTGTTTTGCCAAAAAGCGAAAAATGATAATGAACACGGTGCGTCGTCTCAAGTTCAATTCGCACAACAAGTTCATGTGGAAAATCCGTCAGAGGCGACGCCGGCGGAAAGAGTAGTAACATCACCACCACCACCACCGACAACAACAAATGACGACGACTTTACCTCAATGCCAGCTATGAATGCTAAAAATATTCGCATGCCCACAACAACACCATCATTGGAAGTGGGACAATATTCGGAACATTGTGAGCGCACAGAGCAAGGAGACGACGCTATCAATAATATTAGAGACAAGAAGTCCGCCGCTGTTCTCTTTGCAAATATTAGAAATTCTTCGCTTAATCATCTGCCATATACCGATGATGATGAAGGCGATGGCGATGAGGAACCTGCCATATTACGCGCCTCAACACCCCCAATGAGCATAACAACAAGTGTTCAACATGCCGCCGAGAGAATTAGAGCGGCACGACAAGACCACCGCCACCATGATCGTGATCTTGGTGATCTCTGCAATCCGCAGGTTGCCCAAATTGTGGAATGCTCAGATGTACGCGATACGTTCGTCCTAACGGTTGATAACGGCGGTGAAATCACGGGTAGTTTTCTAGCTAAAAACGAAGCATCATCCATATCCACAACCACAGTAGAACCAACACCAGCAACATCCGCCGTCTCAACGCCAACGCCAACGCCAACGCCGACGCAATTCTCCTCGCCTTTGCTTTCCTCTGCTTCCGACGCGCCCATCGCTAGTAGTAGTGTTCATAAATGCGGTACGTCACTAAAAGATTCTCCGTATTCTTGTGAATTATTGCCAAAATATTCCGTGCTCGAATTGTCGGAATTGAGTGGCAATGCATGCCATCGTCCGGAAATTGATGGATACCAGACAGGCGTAAACTCGCAAAATCAACCAAGTGAAGATAATCAAATTGCATACGTTTCACGGGAAACGGAAATTAGTGAAATCACAGTGAACCACCAACCACCAACAGATGTTGGAGAACGAAACGAAGAATTCCTAGATACAAATACAAATGAACTTTTGCTAGACATTCAACAAATCGATGAAATGAAGTTCGAAATGAAAAGTACCAAAGGTGCTTTACCGAGCAGTGGTGGTGCAACGGCGGCGCAATCGTCGTCCACACCGTCGTCTGCCACGCGCGCTGTCGGCAAATATGATGCGGGAACACCGGTGAATTCGTCATACGCTCGTTCCAAACCTACCGCAACAACAACGTCCGTGAGAAATACCAATGACCGTGTCTACTCACCGAGTTCCCTAAACTCCGGTGCGGCTTCGCGCAGACTTTCGAATGACAGCAATGCCTCAATGAACTCTATGTCGGGTCGGTCTACCCCCTCGTCCCGGTACACTAACGATAGCCTACGCTCTACAACTCCGCGCAGACTTTCCGGTGATAGTAGCGCCTCAACGAATTCTATTTCGGGTCGTTCTACACCAACCTCAAGATATGCCAACGATAGTTCCACAAATCAAACAAATCGTCCCACAGCATCGATACGATATGCCAACGATCCACTAACTCCTAGTACAATTTCGTCTATTTCCAATCGAACACCTTCGCGTAGATATCTAAGAAGTACTACTTCGTCCGCCTTGCTGTCGCTAGATCTGCCACGTTACACATCATCCACGGATTCACTAACGGATAGCATGGCATCTACAAACCGGACGACCTCGCTGGACACCTCAGCTCTGGATGTTCTGCCGGACCGTAACCGACTACGCCGTCAAAGACGTTTGCGACCTGAAGATTCGCTGGAGGAGGAAGAAGATGCCCTGCAGCGTTTGAATCGTTTGAAGGCTCGCATTACGGCCTCGCTCAGCGAAGTCAAGGATGTACTGAAACAATACAGCACCGATGCTGAGGGGGAAAATGATAATAAAACTTCAAATAGCCTGGCTCCTCCAATGACCTCGTATACCCGTGGCCGGGGATCAACGGAGGAAAACAAAGCTGATCCGGTTAGCTTTAGATTTGTGAAGAAAATTCGACGACGTAGTTTTTTGTCCGATGAAGAGGATGAAAATCAAAATAAAGGACAAGATGAAACAGACAAAGGTGTTTCGGGGAAAAATGAACAAGATTTGGAGAAAATGAGTTCAATGGAAGGGCCTCGTGTCAACGAACAAATGGCAAAAGAAGTGAATAAATTGGAAATCAAAGAAAAAGAGACCACATCCGTGGAACAAGAGAACAAAGTGGAGAATAACTTAAGCGATCCCGAAAACAAAGGCCTTGCATCCCGGGGTGTATCGTCAACTGTGACGCCGAATGCGGCCACGAAGCTAACCATAAAAGTAGAGGATTATGAGACAGTAGCCAGAGATGTGTCACCAAAACCATTAGCCGTTCAAAAAACTGATGGAGGTGCAATGGAAAAACTCGGAGACTCTACCCGAGACGTTTCACCAAAATCGCCAAATCAAGAATTGGATAATGCTAAAGCTCTAAATAAATCTGTAGACAATAAAGTGGATGATAATAAAAGTGTAACGAAAGCAAATGACAATAAAAGTGAAATCAAAGTGAACGATGTGAATATATCGGGAAATAAGGTCTCGAAGGTTCCTGTTAAACAGGAAATTAAAGTTGATAAACAAGTCAATGATAAAAATGAAAAACTTGTGAAGAAAAATCAAAACAATAAAACGAAAATTAATGCTAACAAAACAAGTGGAAGCAAAATTCCACTGAGATCCGAGTCAAAGGTTAACGAAAACTCCGCAGACCGAGATATTAAAGTCAATGATAGCGGAAAGGATTCAAAACGCAAAGAGGTGTCACCCAAGCCGATAGCGTCTGAGATCAAAGCTAATGACAAGAAAATGGAAAATCATGTCAATCAAGAGACGCCAACGGAGCTTAAAAGTAAAAACCAAGAAACCAAAGAAGTATCACCAAAACCGGTTGCTGCTGGCAACAAAATTGATAATGTGAAGCTTGAGAGCAATGAACAGATTTTGAGAACCAAAGAAGTTTCTCCAAAACCAGCGGCAGCGCCAGAGATCAAACTCGAAAACGCTGAACTTAAAACCATGAAACCGGAATTCAATGCAGCTTCCCCAAAGCAAACTGAGCTTAAAACTAAAAACCAAGAAACCAAAGAAGTTTCACCAAAACCAGAGGCTGCTGGCAACAAAATTGACACAAGTGTGAAGCTTGAGAGCAATGAGCAGATTTTGAGAACCAAAGAGGTTTCTCCAAAACCCGCGGCAACGCCAGATATCAAACTCGAAAACGCTTCCCCAAAGCAAACTGAGCTTAAAACTAAAAACCTAGAAACCAAAGAAGTTTCGCCAAAACCGGAGGCTGCTGGAAACACAATTGACACAAGTGTGAAGCTTGAGAGCAATGACAAGATTGCGAGAACCAAAGAAGTTTCTCCAAAACCTGCACCGGCTGCACCAGAGACCAAAGCAGAGAAACCGGAAACCACAGAAGCTTCTGCCAAGGCCGAAGCAAAGCAACCATTAATAAAAATTGAAGGAATTGCAATTAAGGCAGCACAAACTCCCGCAAGTCACGCGGTTACCAAAGGTAAAACTTCCACAAAACCAGTCAATGATTTGTCCGGGATGGATAGCTTCAACGAGACCCCGTTGCAGTTAAAGAAAAAGGTGTTAACCAAAAGCACTGAATCCTCTTCGCGACGGGCCTCTTTGGCGGCCGTCGAAGGATCGAAAATCGAACCACCTGTAAAGTTGGCAACACCGGCGAAAATTGAAAGGCGTCCCTCTGATTCAGAGGCTATTGTTAAGAAGAAATTAATCACCACCAAAACAACAACTTCCGGTGCAGTGGCGGAAGTGACGCCAAAACCGAAAATCGTAAAGGTTAAACGGTCCTCTCTCAAGAAACCTTTCGACGACAATGACAATAAAACGCAAGCCAATGATACGCGTCAATTGGCAGCAACACAACCAGCAGCTACACCAACAGATAAGTGCAACAACAACAATAAAATGGATTCGATCAGATCAACATCATCATCATCGTCAGAGGCCAATAAATCGATTCAGGGTGATAACAACAAGGATGTAACAATGCCAAATGATGAAATGCCATCGCATAGATCAAACCAAACAAACGCTACCATTGGCCGAAAATCCGATCGAATTTTGCCAACGCAATTAGTGATCGATGAGGCGGTAATATCGCCACCATCATCAGCGCCATTAACTGTAAAGACAATAGAAAACACCACCACCAACGACGCTAAGATTGATCGGGCGACAAATGATCGGACGACAACTACAAATAATTTCGAATCGAATGAATTCGAGAATGCAGGCAGCAGCAGCGCTATGTTAGCAACAGTTAAAACGCCGCTGGTAAGTTCAACAACAGCCAGCGAGCCAAACGGTTCCAAGCGAACGCTCCCCCCAGAAGATTTGCGTGATCTGCTGCAGGAGGCAGTAATAGTCAAGCCTTCGGCCGCCAAAAATCTCAATGAATTGAAGGTCATTGATACCAAGCCCGAAACATTACAAGGAAAAGAAAGTGCAGAAAATCGCGGAAAATTGGAGGCATCCATCGGAAAAATCAATGAACCATTGGACAACATTCTTCAACAGCAACAGGTGGTGAAAACAACGGATGTGGACGTCGTAAATGCCGACAACGACAACGTCAAAGCTTTAGCCACATCATCGTCGCAAGAACCTTCTATTTCTATAGATACAGCGAAAGCAAGAACAACAACAACATCACCCGCCCCAGCCTCCGAGAACAATTCGCCTTCTTCTGCTGAACACTCAACGTCGACGGTTACAAAATCACAGCAACAACAACAGCAAGATCAACATTCGCCAACGATAAGTGAGGCTACTACAAAAACCAACAGTGCTCCACAAATTTCCATTAGTCGACAACAAGACACCACAGAACACACAACAGAGCAGGCAGTAAAATCACTACCATTACCAGCAACCCCACCATCACCATCACCAACCCCAACATCGGATCAAATCAAAAAGGAACTCCCAGTAGCAGAGCAAGAAAATAATATGCCTGAATTAAAGCAGGCTCCGGCACCGGTTCAAACCGCCGATATACCCCACGAACCGGCGGAACATCTAAAGAAAAAAATCGTGATCAAGAAAATCATACGACAGACATCCATAGACAAGGCCAAAAAGGTTGAAGGTGAAAAGAGCAAAAAGGCTGAAGGAGAAAAGGCCAAAAAGGCTGAAGGCGAGAAGACCACAAAGGTTGAAGGTGAAAAGACTACAAAAGTTGAGCAGGAACCAACAACGTCCGTCCCCACCATAGTGGAACCCGAGGGCAAACAAGAAATTGATCCTAAAGCTGAAGTTTCCGAAAAAGAAGATGTGGCCAGTACTGGTGAGGAATGTTCGGAATCTACAGAAATCTCCGAAGAATCCTCATCACAATCGGAAGCTGCTGCTGCCGCCTTACCCGTTAAGCCTAAGAAAGTACGCAAAGTAAATAAAAAAGTCATCATTAAACGTCAAAAGCGTAAACTATCCATAAGTGATTCATTTTTCCAACATACCTCCGCCGCCGACGAGGCCCTACCCGCCGAAGTAGAAACTCTAGAGAAACCCATTACCTATGTCAGTGACGACGATGATGATGACGACGATCAGGTTGACGAAGTGGTCGAAGAAAAGAAACCTCTCAAATCCTGCCTCAACAAAAAAGAATATCACATCGGCGATGAGGTCCTCTATGCGGAACGTTACAAGAGAACACAGATTCGATGGAAACGTGGCCGGGTCAAGGAACAGATAACCAGCATATCCTATTTGATTGATATTGACGGCACCGATGTCTCGTCGCACATTAACTATTTGAAAAAGTACACCGGACGTAAGGTGAATTTTGGCGGCAAGGAATATTTGGAAATTGACTATGAACAATTGGCGGAAGAGGAAGAACGGGCGGAAAGAGTAAAAAGACGTTCGTACAGCATATGGAATATGGTGTAAGTTCAAAACCGCAGAAAATTAAATTAAAAACAATGAAAAGAAAGAAAACAAAGCAAAACCAAAACAAAAAAAAAAACAATTATTCAAACAAACCAAGTTAAGTATGTGTAGTTAAAGTAAAAGTTGGAAAGCCGTTTTGGGCTTACAATTATGGCTTAATTTTGTGTGAATTTGTAATCAGAAGAAGAAGACGAAAAAATGGTTTATTTGCTGTGTAAGTTATGTTCGAGTGAGTGTATAACAGTTAAAAGTGATAATAACAAAAGTGCAACATTTTCATATTTGCCATAATAAAAGTAGTGTAAATATAACAGTTATATTGATGGGTAAACAAATGGAGTATAACAGCAATGGATATATATTTTTTGGAAAATCATACCGACATACATTACTGTTGTGAAGTGGACTATTGAGAGAATTGCAAAGCGGGAACGATTTTTATTAGACTAAAGTGGAAGTGTTTTCTATTAAAATATGCACGATTTGGCTTAATATCTGTAATAGCTACGACGACTTAATTGTAAAAATCGAACCGTTTCCATTTCATCTATTGTAATTTAAAAAAATTACAATTACATTTTCAATTGTAATTCAAAAGAGGTCACTTGAAATTCAAAAAATATCAATTGAAATTAAAAAAATCCATTTGAAATTCAAAAAATGTCAACTGAAATTCAAAAGACTTCAATTGAAATTCTAAACTCGTCAATTGAAATTCAAATGACATCAGTTGAAATTCAAAACTCGTCATTTCAAATTCAAAACTTACATTTTTGATACTCAAAAAATATCAGTTGAATTTCAAATTGAATTTTTTAATTTCAACTGATATTTTTTGAATTTCAATTGTAGTTTTTGAATTGCAAATGGTGTCTTTCGAATTACAATTGAAAATGGTGTAGCAGAATAGCTCAAAAAGTGTTAGTGTGACAGTTTAAAAGTTTAAAAATATTTTCTTTTTGTTGCAAGTTTCCTGTTGTTAAGTTCTAAATCCGACCTAGAAAGCCTACAGTTCTAACCACAAAAAAATCATAGCCGATTAAACAGTTTTCCTGTTGCATACGCTGTAAAATATACAACGATTTATATCGGCCTAGAAAATCTACATGTAATATGACACGTATAACAGTTTCAAGTTAGAAAATATTTATTAGTTTTTAACTGGGATTTTATCGCTCATTTCGTCGCATCTTTTATTTGGTATCTTTTGAGGAGAGCGATTCAAAGATTTTAAATCATCATACAAGACATGATCGCTATTCTTAAAATAAGATAATATATTTATTTTGCTATTAAAATAGGAGTCATATTAGATATGATGGTTTAAGATCTTTATATCGTCCTCTTCAAAACCTAAGTTAACCTAAAATGTGACATTCTTTCACTGAATTAGTGATGTGCAAAACAAAAACCATTCTGTTTTATAATTTTTTTGCACCACTCTTACTTTGTAAAGCACAGCCCACAATTCAGTGTAAATTATTTTTATAGCAACAGTAAAAGGCTCAGAAAATAATGTGAGATAACACCGTGCGACATGACTTTTGGGACCTGTACAAGACCATAGTGGTTTTTCTCCTTTTTACAGGACTTTTAATTTCAAAAGGATATATTTGATTTAACAATTCATTTTTATATTTTCCAGAGCCATACACAGGCTATATGGGTATCGAATGAAAGATAAGAATGTCTGTTAAAAATAATAAAAATAGCACGCCTCTATCTGTATCAGTTTAGCATTAACAACCATTTTAAGTTTCCCCCCTTAAATAGTAAAAGATGAAATGATGAATTATACAAATAAATACGGGGAAAAAATTGAAATTGTTGTTAATACTAAATCAATATCAGATATCTATATAATATCTATATCCTTTGAAAATTAAAAGTCCTGTAAAAAAGAGAAAGGATCACCAAGCGAAAGATTGAGTACACAGTTTTTTTACATTCGATCTCTTTCACGTGTATATTGTCTTGCTCAGGTCCAATAAAATAAATGTAAAATTGTCGCACGGTTTAATAGCCTAACTAGAAATAACACTAGAATTTTGATACTAAGCCATTGCCAAATTTGACAAGGTAAAAATACAGATTTTTTAAATATAAAAATACACATAAACATCTAGTAACAGAATCTTCCTGAATTGTATGATCATATTTGGCGAATTCTAGGAGCCGATAGATAATTGATAATAAATAAATTATAAAATATTAATATTTTGATTGTATTGCATCATGTTATCAAAGCTTTAGTATAACAGTTTGACAATACAAAGTAAATTTCGTTTAGCTGAAATAATAACCTTCTAAGTAACTATAACGATATCATTAATCAAGTGGTGGCGATGAGGTAAATCAGGATTAAAGTTATATAATAAACGAACTCCTCAAATAAATGCATGCCCTCTGAGGCATTAATCGGAACATTATTAATGCCTCATTATAATAATTACAGATGTTCAGAATAATCATGGATAAGCCCAATTTTCACCATCTCTGGTGAAAGATAACCAACAATTGTGGACATCAAAATCCACCCAAACTGACTGTTATAAATGTTAGCTTGCTCTAACTGTAGGTTAACAAGAAATTGGGACAAACTTAATTCTGAAATATTAATATGTTGATTGTATTGCATCATGTTATCATAGCATTAATATAACAGTTTGCCAATACATAGTAAAGTTGGTTTAGTTAAAAAGATAATAATATTCAATAGTTTTCGAATTTTAACTATTGAAATATTGTTTTAATATTTAAAAAAATGTTTGTGGCCATGAAGTACATGTACCAGGTGAAATCAGGAGTCCGGTGGATTCAAACAGATTGAAAACAAAACTGTCAAATATACACATACCGACTAATAAAATACCTGTATTTTAATATTATTTTATTATACACATACATTTTTAACAGTAGGAGCTGGCGACTAATAAAATACCTGTATTTTATTATTGACCGGTTTTGCTGTTTTTCAGAAAAGATCTGAAAATTATTGCAAATATTTTTGATTTATTTAGATATAAATTGGTTTTTTTAGTATTTCTGTAAATGTTATATTAACATTTATTTAGTAGTATTTGAGAGCAATGGCATTGCTTCAATTATAGATAGTAAGAAAATTATAAATTGTATTTTTTGGTTACAATTAACCAATTTCCTTGGTGAATCACTAGTACGCAAACATCTTTGGTCCATAATATACGTAGTTGGTTTAGTACAAAATAGCATAATATTTTCATATTCATAATTGAAAGACAGACAGAAAGGAAAATTTAAAAATTTCTTAGCGAATGAATCATGTAAAGTGAAGCAAAAGAATCGTCTCAAATAATAAACGTTATAAACGTCGTAGGACTTTTTAAGGAAGCACGAGAGCAAAATAAATCAATTATGAAATTACAATTAAAATATTTTGCTTAAATAGACGAAATCCCCAGAAGAAGTCAACAAATATTGACTAAACGTCGGAAAAATGAAATAAAAATGAATTTTATTTACATCGAATACGTTAGGCCTAATTAGCTCGCTGTTTAAAATCATACCACCACATAAATCAAGATTATACAAAACAGTTAAAATATTAAATCTTATTTCAATAGCATTCACGACGAAAAATGCCCCTTTTCTACAAAAATGATAATGAATAGACTACAGAGAAAATTGCCAATTTTCGCTTAAGACAATTCGCCTTCGGTAGACCGGCCGTATATAATATAACAAAATAAATCTTGTGTTTATTTTACAATAATAGTTATCAGTGAAATAAAAAACCCAATGAAATGGAAACTAGAATTAAAAGGTCAAAAACAGCTCACAATTTATAAAATATAGACATTAATTTATAGTAAATGTCTCAGAGTAACTGTTATAATTTGTTATACATTATTTAACTAAGTTTCGAAACTGCTCATGTTCTATAAAAATATGTTTGGTAATAGTTTTAGATTACCAAGCAAAGAAGTCCGCTTACTGTTATACTCCGAGTCAATAATAACTGTTATACACAATGTTTCGGTTTACTGTGAAATTTCATTGTGACAAAATTACTATCACATGTTTAAAAACAATCTTAAATGTACCCAGAAACAATATAATCTGGCCAGTCAGTGAACTTGCTTGTTTAATTCAATTAAAACAATTAATTGATGGAAATATAAATTGAATTAATTAATATATCAACTGAGCATCTTAACAGGCTCCAAATCGATCAATTTTTAAATGATGCAAATAAGAATTAAAAATTGTCCTTTGCGGTTTCCGATGTAACTCGTCTCGAATGTGAAACTAAACGTTGTAATAGTTGTTCAGCCTTGTTTTCCTTAAAAACTTCACGTTTTTAAGAATCTTAGGGACTGTTTCTGTAACTTATTTTCGTTAGTCTACGGCCTCTTCAAAGGCCTACAATGTTTCAAAGGATAACAGTTTTCAAAAAAATATTTTAAATATTTACTTATTCGCACCCTATGATACCTACACATAGGTATACAGTTCAAATTTCATGCTTCTATGTGCATTAGCTTAACATTACCAACCGTTTCAAGTTTCCCACCTTAAAAAATAAAGTATGAATAAATTAAATAAACTAAGGGGGAAGATGAAGGCATGAAATTTGAAGTATTTTTAACTGATATTCTACTCTTTAATTTAAACCCTATAACAGTTATGGTTCGAATAAATATTTAAAATATTATGCTTTGGAACTTTGTAGTCTTTTTAAGGGACAACAGGATGAGCAAATGAAAAACTGAAAACGCTAACTAACTCCATTTATTCTATAGCTTCACTTCGTATATCATCCGGTTCAAGTGTAACGACTTTCTTGTAGATATTGTCGTACGGTGTTATACTTTACATAATAATAGTACACAATAAGTTTGTTACATATATGTTTAAATTTCAATTGGATACTAGAATGAATTTGCACTTATCGTATTTTTACAAGAGGACGAACAACTTAATAATATGAAAATGGTTATAATTCGATGATCAGAAATTGACAGCTTTAACTTTTTATGCGATTTTTTAAGGACTCTATCATTATATTTAATGCTGTTTTTGTTTTTGTATAAATGATAAACTATTAATTACGAGTTGTCTCTTAAAACTGAATATTTATTTTATTAAATTATTTGCGCCTCCTCTTGTAAAATATTGAAAAAATGTGTTTAATTCCTGGCATAAATATGTCCAGACAATTTTTAAAGACTTCTTTATCTTTTCTTTAATACAACCCTGTTTTCAGCTTGCGATCATTTTCGTTTCAGATTTAAACCAAGTCTTTTTGCAAAATGGCTTAAACCAAAAACGAAGATAATCCAATATCCAATAATAGGACCAATAATTATCTAACTCCTCCACATACTTTCATTCAATCCTTCAAGTGTTCATAAAATCGTTTGCGGAAATTCTAACATTATCGAAATCGCACGGCCTTCAACTGTTATACCACACTTCTTTTCAGATATTTACCAGCAAATTAAAACCATTATTATTATTTTTTTGATAATTTCTTCTTTACTACCTTTGGCAACCCTAGCTTTGAACTATTGAGAGTGTATATATAGTTTAGTTTAATACTTAATTGATTTTTGCCTTTTTTCTTTTGTTTGTATCCTCATTTTGTTGAGTTTAATTAAAAAATTTTAAGTTTGATTAAAATTTTTTAATGATCTCTGATACATTCTTGTGACGCTGTGTATAAAGATGAATAATTTGTTTAGTCATTTAGTGTGTAAGTGTTACTTATAATCTGTGTAAATACGTATATTAGTTATAAAACAAAAAACAAAACAAAAATAATTTTAAAATTTACCAAAGAATTTATTGAAAATCCCAGATTAAAAACAAACGATAATATTCTTTCAAATCCCAAAACATAATTTTAGCTAATTTATTTTTGTATTTGGTAGTTTAGTAACCTCGTAATAATTTTTTATTTGAATTTTAATTTTTTTATATCACATATAAAACACTACTCGTAACAACAAAAATTACAATTTTTTAAAATTGACTTTGATAAGATTCAAAAGAACGCCTTTTGGGTTAGATCAAGAATCATTTGATTCTGTTTGAAGGACCTGTATAAAAGAGATGTTTTGTCGAGTAGTGTAGCGCTAGTAATATACACAAATTATTTATTTTTAATTTTTATAGCTTTGTTATTAATCTTTTTTTAATTGTTCTCTATTAATAGATCGATCATTCTGTTATTGTAAATATATCTACATACATATATAAATATATATTTGTACAGAAATATAGGAAATGAATGACGCAAAAAAACCCACAATAAAATTTTGAAAATTTGTATTAAAAAGAAAAAACATCATTGGTTTTATTTTGAAAACATAGACATACATGCATGTAGAGGTCATTCTACGACTAACCGAATGAATTTTGCTGAAAAACATGTTTACGATTCGAATTGTGCTGAAGAAAAAAATTCGAACATTGACACACTGTATCCAGAAAAACCAATGAACTCACGAATCTGCAATTCAAGTGCGATGTTGATATTTGGCAGTACCTCATAAATCAAATCAAAATGGACAACATTTTTGGAGAAAATGTTTATGTTGGCTTTGGACACACAGAAAAAAATAAATTGGGCTAAAGATATTTTCGGAGAGCAACTAAACAACATTTTCAGGTGTTCTTTTATTAGGTTATTGATACAGATGTGGAAAATAAACAGATCCTCGGAGAATCCCGATTTTGACAAAGGATCATTAAAAGTATACTCATCTTGGAATGTCCTAATAGATGGCATCTGTAGAAATCTATGAGTAAATCTATGTATAAGTAAATACCATATTCATATTTTTATGCATTTTTCTTCATTATGGTGTTTGTTATTAAAAAAGTAAAACAAAATATTTTATTCTATTTTCGTGGCAACATAAAAACTCTTCCTTTTTAAATCCACCAAAAACTAATACTCATTTTTAATTTTACATATTAGATGCTACAAGTGTGATACATTAACTACTATAAATTTTGGATGTGTAATGGTCTCTCATGAAAATCCGAAAATTTAAATTCGATGAATGAGTCTTTTTATTTCTTATATATTCCATTTCACTCTCAGAGATTACACTACGCAGCAAAAATTTTAAATTTGCACTACCGATTACTTAGGCTGTGCGGGCTAGAATAACATTAATTTTTATTTTTAGGTTTTGTTTGGCATTTGCAAAATGGGACGCTATACGCTCGAACAAAATTGGGAAATATTAAAAACTTTCTTCCAAAGTAGTGAGCCTTTACGGTAAACTGTAGGAAATTTACGTGGAAAATTTTCGAAAAGAGATCGGCCTTCAGTTCAGCCTTCATGAAGTTCATTTTCATCTCGTTGGCTATGTCAATAAGCAAAATTGCCGCATATGGTGTTCAGAGAACGCATACGTGACTATTGAGAAGCCAATGCATCCAAAACGAGTCACTGTTTGGTGTGGATTTTGGATTTTTGGTGGTAGTCAAATGTATGATATTGTGTTCCATTATTAAATGACAAAGTTAAACCTTTCCAATAAAACCATAGATTTGAAAAAATAATCAGTACTTTTTTTCGTATAGCCGATTCTAATATAAAATTTTAAATGGCCCACCCTATATAACATTTTCTCATGTATTTTGGCTTGCTAAACTCGAAAACAATACTAAAAAATGTGGTATTTTTTTACTAAAATTCCGATTTTTGGAAATATATGTCCGATAATACACGGTTATATCATGATGACTATAAATATTGGGTATTACACTTTCAAATAAAGGGTGATTTTTTAACTATTATCTTTTTGGCAACACTGGTTTAAACAGCTGACGCACGTTTCGTGTTTTGTTTCACTGTCAAACATCTTCAGTTTGGTCTATAATTTAACCATGAATGGTCTTACAAACGAACAACGCTTGCAAATTATTGAATTTGATTATCAAAATGCGTGCTCTGTTCAGAAAGATTATCGTGCGCTTCCATTTTATGGTCAGTTTTATCGACCCACTGAAGCGGCTATTCGGGCTATTGTGACTAAATTTCGCACCAAATTTACATTGTTGGACATTAAACCACCAACACGCTTACGTAGAGTGCGAACTGAAGAAAATATCGCAGCTGTATCGGCCAGAGTTAATGATGACCATCAATTATCGATTCGACGCTGTTCGCAGCAATTGGGTCTCTGTTACTCAAAAACGTGGAAATGCCAAAATTGGACTAAGCGGATGGACCATTTGAGGCGCAGTCAAGGTCAACATTTGCATGAAATAATCTTCAAACATTAAATTATATGGACCGTACTATTCAAATACAAATTTCATGAATTTTTCTGAATTTTATGTGTTTTTTTTTTGAAAAACTTTCCTACAGCTTTTAAAAAATCACCCTTTAGAATCAGGAAAAAAATATTTTTTTCGAAAAAATCTATTTTTGCTGGCACAAAAAAAAAACATAAAAATAGAAAAATGTCGGAAAAAGTATTTTGTTTTATTTTTTAACGTTCTAACGCAAAAATAATGTTTATATGTAAAAACGAGTAAGGAAAGGCTAAAGTCTACCCGAATACAATACAATTCGGTAAAAAGTGAAAACAGAAATAATTTATGTATGCTTCCTAATCATAGGCTGATATGACCTGACCCAATTCAAATCGAGAAGAATATTTGTATCGGGGCTATTCCAAACATGGAATGAAGTGACCCACTCACACAATAGGTTCTACCAGTTCAAGTATAACGTGTAATGCTCAATTTGAAGAAATTCGGTGAAAATACGTGGTTTCTGGGGCGGAAAAAGTCAAGCCGGGAGCGAAATTTGTATGGGAGCTATATATATATCTCAACCGATCTGACCCATTTTCACCATAGGTGTTTCTAGTGAAAATATAAGATTTTTTGCCAAATTTTGAGAAGATCTGTTAAAATATGAGGTTTCTAGATCAGAAAAAGTTAAATTGGGATCGAAATTTAAATTGGAGATATATATCTGAACCGATCTGACCTATTTTCAACATAGGTATTCCTTGTTTGAATATAAGATGTTTTGCCAATTTGAAGACAATCTGATAAAATTTGAGATTTCTAGAGCGAAAAAACTCAAATTGGGAACAAAATTTGTATGGGAGCTATATATAAATCTGAACCGATTTAACATATTTTCACCACAACTGTTTCTAGTTGAAATATATAATATGATTTGTCAATTTTGAAGAACATGTGTTAAAATAATTAACAATGGGTCTATCTCGATTCCTTTTGGGTGTTACAAACAAATGCACAAAGACATAATACTCTCGTGGAATGATTAAATATATGGATAATTGTAGAAGTTATGATACTCCTTGTAGACGCAAAAGATTTTTTAAAATCATATTTGTTGATTTTTGTTTAAATAGCGCGAAACATATTTTTCCAAATTAGACAACAGAATATGTTAAGATGGCAGTTTTTACAAATAAAACAATATATTCTTTTATATAATTTGTAATCTATCATTTCGTGATATTTAAATAAGCCTACAAAGAGTATCATAACTTCTACATTTAATCCATCGACTTTTTACATATAACCATAGATTTTGCGTTACAATGTCAGCTAATTAAACAAAATGCTTTTTCCCTTTTTTGTATTTTTTCGTGTTAGCAAAAATATTTTTTTTTTTCGAAAAAAAATATTTTTTCCCAATTTTTTGGAGTCTGTTCCACTGTTTTTATGTGAAATTCGCAACATTTGAAGAAATCATTAAAAATGAGAGTAAAAATGTTAAGGTACCTATGAAAAAATTTTAATTTCAGTAAAAAAATAAAATAATATATATCCAAAAAAATTTTTAGTGTTGATTTTATGAATCAGCATGCCTTAATGCACACACAAAAATATTTTTTCGGCTTCGACACACAATTTTTCTTTTTTTGTTGCATAGTGTTGTTATCTGTAAAAACTGATCATCAACATAATGAATTTCAGACTACGGTATTGAAGTTATAAGGGAGGCACGAACAAAAATATTTTATAGATTTAAAATGATTATAAAAACATTTTCAAATATGAAACTGATCTCTTATAAAAGAAATGAGCCATTTCACCCTTTGTTCATGATTTCAGATTTTTTTCAGCATTGATTCTGAAAAACCCCTAAATAACGAGTTGTTCAATGTGGAATGGAATTGCCCATATGTTAAATCATTAATAATGTGTTGGAAGGAAATTGGCCCAGTACGTGCCGCCGAGCATAGCACAGACCTAGGCCTTCTTGGTCATTTCCCCGACCTTGATCATTCATCAGTCAATGCTTTGCCTATTGTCACATTTAACGATATTAGGTTTAAATCGCAAATTTCCATTTTTTCCGTTTTCAAATCAATTAGTCACCTTTAGCGCTTGCCGCCGACGGAATATGTAGTTTGTTGTTATTTATTAATAATTCGCAAATTCATTAATAAATTTTTCTGCAAACGTCTTGAGGTGGCAAACGTCATACTCGTGAACAAATGAATGAAACGTCGTCGTCGTCGTCGTAATGTACATACATATTCCGTCAAGAAAAAAGACAGCCAGCTGGTCAATGCTAAATTTACGAAAAAGCTTTTCGGCTGTGTATCAGCTTTTTTGGTATTGCCTTGTCTTACCAAGTTTATATCACAAGAGCACAACACACACCAACAGAGAGCAAAAACTTTATAAATAGGCATTTCTTCTTTGGTCCGTTCGAAAACTTTTTTTGAATAAACAATTTTTTCTATGTTTATCTTTCGTTAAAAACGTAAATATTTCTTCGCTTTTTTCGTGAGTAATAAAATTATTTTGCTTATTTGTTGTTGTTGTTGTTACTGATGAACTGAACTTTCATTGTCAACAAGACATTCGGGCGTGGCGCGTGGGAATTTATTTATGGAAAATCTCTTTTAGCATCCGAAGGACACTCAAACTCAAATCTGTCCACTAAGTTGAGGGGCGGGCGTTCTGTACAAGTTCAGGTGCGAGGTTTTTGTAAATTTGTTTTCATGTTTTCTTTTGTAAAATATGTATGTACAAAATTTATGGGAAATGAACGTATAAAAATGTCTGAAAGACATTTAATGGGGTTGGCGGGCGGTGGTTAACCCCCCATGTTTTCGGTGTAAATTAAATTAAATGCTTGTTGTTGTTGTTCTGTTTGAGTTTGTACACTATAGAACGCGTTTAATTAATTAATCAAACATATATCCGACAACTGACTCTCGAATTATAATTTTAAAGAAAAAATATTGATTAATGGGCCAATTAAATTAAAAACCACTTGAATCGCTGATCAGTGCTGTGGGGAGAGAGTCACTTACATAACATTACAATTAATGTATGAATGTGCAACAGCATCTAGTGGGGGTAGAGGCGTTTATGAGATTAAAAACAATTAAAGAACGGTAACGTTAAGGAGGTCACAACTTCTACATTTATCCATAGATTTTATTCAAATAGCATTTGGCTTTTAACAAAAATTATAAAAATCTTGATTTCAATTCAATTCAAAATTTCAAATTCAATTCAATTTTATTTGTTTTTTTTTTTTGAAAGCAGTTTAAATTAAAATTTTGATTCTTGTTGATGATGAACATAGGAAGAAAATTGACGCTACAGTGCTCATTTTTGTAAAAAGAGTTAGAAAATGTTGGCAATAAAAAATTATTTCATAAAAATGGAGTCATGACGTCATTTTTCGTCCGATATTAATCATTTTATTTTTATACCCTACACCACATAGTGGACTAGGGTATTATAAGTTAGTTTCGCGCCAAATGTTTGTAACACCAAGAAATAATCAACTAGACCCACCTTTAAGTATACCGATCGGCTTAGAATCACCAGCTTAGTCGATTTAACCATTTCTGTCTGTCCGTCCGTCCGTCTGCTGTCCATCTAAGCTTGTTCGCACTCTACAGGTCGCAATTGTTGTCCGATTGTCATGAAACTTGGCAGAAGTTATTTGGAAGAAATCGGTTCAGATTTAGATATAGCCCCCATACAAATGTCGCTCCCGATTTGAAATTTTCCGCTCTAGAAAACAAATCCTGTACCCGATTTTCTTTAAATTTGGCTCAACATCTTATAATCCAACTAGAAAAACCTATGCAGAAATTGGATGAGATCGGTTCAGATTTAGATATAGCCCCCATACAAATGTCGCTCCCGATTTGACATTTTCCGCTCTAGAAACCACATCCTGTACCCGATTTTCTTAAAATTTGGCTCAACATATTATAATCCAACTAGAAACACCTATGCAGAAATTGGGTGAGATCGGTTCAGATTTAGATATAGCCCCCATACAAATGTCGCTCCCGATTTGACATTTTCCGCTCTAGAAACCACATCCTGTACCCGATTTTCTTTAAATTTGGCTCAACATCTTATAATCCAACTAGAAACACCTATGCAAAAATTGGGTGAGATCGGTTCAGATTTAGATATAGCCCCCATACAAATGTCGCTCCCGATTTGACATTTTCCACTCTAGAAACCACATCCTGTACCTGATTTTCTTTAAATTTGGCTCAACATCTTATAATCCAACTAGAAACACCTATGGTGAAAATGCGTAAGATCGGTTCAGATTTTGATATAGCCCCAATACAAATGTTGCTCCCGAATCTTTAACCGATTTTGGCCAAATTTTACATATTATATTTCATCTATAAAAATACATAGTGAAAGCGGGTCACATCGTTCCAGGTTTCAATATACCCCCATACAAATGTCCTTTCCGATTTAACATTTTTTGTCAAACACATACATTTACAGGATGCAAAAATCCTTCCCGATTTCACTTTTTTACCGAATTGAATTGCAATGGGAATTGTTTGGGTGATGCCCATATGTCCATACTTTGGTATAACCCAAATGGGGTCCATTCTGATCGATTACAGCTCGAGAAACTACATCTTACATCGGATCTTAATCAAATTTTGCAGATTTTTCAACTAGGAATACCTACCGTGAATGAAAATATATAGGCCCATGTTTTAGACCAGGCCCAGAATGTGGTTATAGGCTCCTTTTTGAAATGTAGGTCATATTACTACTGCATAATTTGTATTTGTCTGTCGGATAATTGGATCAATTACCATATTATTTACCATATTCGTTAAATGTGACTAAAGATGAATTTATAGTAACTTTATAATTTATATGAACTACATAAAATTGCTCCCATGAAATACCTGGGTTTAGTAATCAAAGCGAGGTACATACGCAGGGAGTGGTGTAGGGTATTATATAGTCGGCCCCGCCCGTCTTTAGCCTTTCCTTACTTTAAGCGGGACTTATATTTCCAAAATGAGAGTAAAAACATTGAATGTACCTTTGGCGAAAATTAGAATTTTAGCAAAATTAAAAAATATCTATCAACATTTTTTTTACCTCGATTTAGAGTTTAGAAAACCACAATACATCGGAAAAATGTATACATTACCCTGCGGAAAAATTTACATATGTTATCATTAAGAGGTTACACCACCATGACAGCCCAAAAACAGACACAACAAGTAAAAAGGCGTTAAGTTCGGCCGGGCCGAATCTTATATACCCTCCACCACGGAGTCCATTCCACAGCATTACAGGCAGATTAGAGGCTGCCAACTTTACATAGCAATGCACTACCATAGTAGGAAAACTGTGATTATAATTTTAATAGTCTTCTACAATATATACAAATAAAATTTCAAGTGAAATCAAATGTTTCCCTTAAAAATAGAATTTTGAAAAATCCCTCTATTTTACGTGTCTACGCTATTAGAGGGATGTACACACGGAATTTCATGATTCTAACTGCTGTCGTATCATTGCACTATGGTTCCAAATCCATTTTTTTGGCAGAAATTCAAAAAAATTAAAATCGGAAAGTGGTAAATTTGTATATATTTTCTTTATGGCAACACTCCAAGCAATCAAGAAAATATACTGGAGAAAATTAGGTGGCAAGACCACAAGCCTGAATGGTACTTAAACTTTGCGGTTCAAAAAAAGTGGGATTAATTTTGATATAAAGCTGTTTTACAAATTAATTAAAATCAAGACTAAAAAAGAAAATAATAAAGTGACTATATTATGAAAATTGACGGCAAGAGTTAGTAGTTGAAATATTATATTTAACATTTTATGATTTTTGTGGTCTTGTAAGTAGTATTCATAGGTGTTGTAATTTTGTGATTTGTAGAGAACATAATCTATAAATGTCGTGGACCAAAAGTTATATGTATGACTCAACTTGACTCAAAGTGTAAATGTGAAAGTGTTCGTCTGAGGTTGTAGTTTATGGTGGAGTTAATATCTCGCCAGCATTTTTCGGCAAACTCCAAAAATTGTTATTTTATTTTAGCACACTTTTTGATTAGGCATAGACATATATCTCTGAATTAGTTTTGTGTATGAGACCCATCAACATCTCATTTTAAAGGTATTGTAAGTACCTTTAAAATGGTATATAATGTTATTCACTTTTCTATACACATGTACACATTTTATATTATTTCCTGAAATAATTATTTAAATTGCAGTGTCAAGTAGAATATTTGTATGCTATATTTTGCTTCTGTAATAATGTTTAGAAAAACACATTTCGTCAAAATAAACAACTCTTCATTCTTTTAAGCTTTCATAAAATTTTGTTTTTGGTCACCAATACCGATACAGGGTGATAATTATGTTGGTTATATATTGAGTTTATATGGGAGGTGGTAGTGGGCGTGGTCCGATCGGCCCAATTTTATTTTTATTTTTTGCGTATGATATGTCTAGCAAATGTGCAAATTTCAAGACTGTATGGTTACTTTTCGACATTATGCCATAAAAAATGGATTTGGGACCAGTGTGCATTGGTATAAAAATGGTCCCAAATTTTGTCCCAAAAGTACGCAATTAGAGGGATGTCCATTCCAAATTTCATGTTTCTAGCTGTCATCGTATCAAAGTGTACCATTTTTATCCCTTTTTGACCCATTTTGCCCGCTAAAAATTTTATTTATTTTTTGGTGCTTTTAGACTACAAGAGAAGTGTACGCAACAAATTTCATATATCAGAAATTAAATATAAATCAGAAAATTAAAAAAAATTGGTTAAGTTGTATGAATATTAGGGAGTATTTTAAGTCCGTGTTAGGGAAAAAATTGCACCCCTTTACAATTTAATATTTTTATTGAAGACTCAGCTGATGGATATCATGATCCAAAATTATCTATACTGAAAGAAAATCATTCATAGCCTGATTTTTTTTTTAAATTAATGCAGCGAAAAAGTTTCGTTGCTGCAAACTTATTTTTTGCATGAAAGAATATATTTTAATAATTTGAGGACCGCGGTAGTCGAGTTGGTAGGGTGCTCGTCTATCAGCATTCCATACCCTACATGGAATCGATTCCCACCAGAGCCTCCAGACTGTAAGATGCAAAAATTTGTCAATCCCACAATACAAAATTAGAATCTAAATTTACCTTGTATTGTAATTCATTAAAATAAATATTATAATAAGCTTCTACAACAAAAAGAAACAACGGTCGTGGTCACTTCTAGGTAGCAATTAATTTTTAAGTTTACTGAGCAAAGTTTGACATCAAGTATCTTATGCTCGTGCATTATTCTTATCTGAGAAAATAATATGAATTTTAGTCATATTAAAAAAAACTCCTTCTTAAAAATCTTCAATTTTCATAAAAAACAATGTGCTATTGTTTCCTTTCCAAGGTCGTTCATTAAATAACAGATAATAATAATAATAAAAAAAAAAACAATTTATCGAAATGCTTTGTCCACGACAGAAAGACAGAATTATTAAGGAAACATTTTTAAATGAGTTTTTAAATACTTGAACAAACCAACGACCCGACACAAAAATCTGTGTTTTCTTTTGAAAATACAATTGCAAATTGGAAAATTGGATAGAATAACATTATTCAGCACAAGACAAATAAAGTTCAATGCCAAAGACATTTGTTCTAAAGTGATCACCGACCAAATTCGAATCAAAATTGACATTAACCTTGTGCGCAGACATACAAAGTACGAACGGCCGAACGAACGAAAAACCCACTGAACGATACAACGATATTGCGAATTGAACATTTTCATTAGTCAGAGATGAAGAAATCCCCCACTAACAACAACAACAATGACATTTCAAAATATTTAACAGAAGAAAAAACGAAAATTTCCCGATATCGATTCGACTTCGACATGCATGTGAGTGAATGAGTTTTCTGCGAAAAGTACGAACGAAAATACGAGATACGTTAATTGAAAATGGCATAATCATCTCATTCGGCGAATGGATGGGTGGAGTGGTACCCACCGCCATTGATCAATTTGCAATTTATATGCCAATCATTGATCTATATCGATCGATCGTAAATGTAAATGCCAAAGTGTGCGCTACTTGATGTTGTTTTGTTTTTCTTTTTTTCTTGCAAGCGTGCACGCTCGCATCGTTTCGGTATTCTCAATCACTCGAAAGACGTTCGTTTTCGGTCACAATCGAACTGCACTACAAAACTACAGACCGACTTGCTTTAGAAAAAATTATTAAGTGTCCTTTACACGCGGCTGTCGTCCGACAGCTCGTGTCTCTCGGACGGGGTTGTGGCAATTGAAAAGTGTGCCAAATGACTTTTCGATTGATGAACAAAGTAAATGTATGACCCTGATACTTGTTAAAACAAATACTAGTAAATAAAAAAATAAACCAAATAAACGGTACTTATAAATAGCCAACAATACTACGACTAGTATGAAATTCGAAATTCAGACCAACGGAGAACGAGTGATTAATTCGATTATAGAGAGATCATTAAATAAATGTCGATATTTATTTCTATACATCATACAAGCAATATGTTATTACGCATATATGGTTAGATTTAAGTTAATTTAAGATTTGAATTATATCGCCATTATATTTCAGAACATAATAGTTGCGCTGGCATCTTTATTACAATTCTGCAATGGTGCCTATCCGAACGAATGTAAATTAAAGTTATCTGGTGCTACCCGGAAGTCTGTCGATTCAATTAGAATCACAGATCAGTTCAATTGCGATGTGAGTAATGTAAAGATTACGATGTGATTTGATTGAAACTATCAATTGTTTTGTATACCTTCACTCTACAGAGTAGGAGGGTATATATCATTTGGGACAAGAAAAGTGTAAGGAGTGACTAAAGACCCTAAGTATGTTTGGACCAAATCCGTTTCTCAAAATTTTAAGAAATTTGAGCCATGTCCGGCTGTCAGTCTGGTGGGAAAAACACGATAACTCTCGAAAGGAGCAAAGGATCAACTCAATCTTTGTCCATGGTAATGTTTTACCCAAACTATGTTTTAGTCCGAAGATGGGCGAAATTTCCACGCCCCTTCTGGTACCTCCAACACAAGTGGTCCATATTCTTTAAATAAAAACCAATAAAACTTCTACACGGATAATAGGAATTAGATATATTTTGGTATATGATGAAGTTTTTATAAGCACTTTAAGCGTGCAAGATATGGCGTGTTTTGCCACGCCCCTTCGGGTACCCTCCCACACAAATCACCCCAAACCTACCTTAAATTAAAGATTTTATAACTTATATACGGATGGGCGGAATACTCTGACATTTAACCTTTGACAATGCTTTTATGGACGTTTGATATACGTGAAATATGGGAGATGTCATGAAATATGTCACACACCTTCTAGTACTTCCCACACAAAGTGGCATATGCCTTGTTTAAAATAAAACCGATATAACTTCCATAAGGGTAGTTAAAATGTGTTGCAATTTGATATTTGAAAAAAAAAAACCTAAAAAATATTTATGTTTTAGTCACGCCTCTTCTAGTATCTCCTACACAATTGTCCCTACCCTAGGTATAATTAATTCCTTTATAACTCCTATACTGATGCCTGAAATCCATTATGACTTCATATTTGAACTTAGTTAATAATCAACTGAATTAAAAAAATCTGTGTGTTTTTGTTTAGCAAACAATTCTTTCAAAATGTTAGCTATTTTCTAAACTTGGCAACACTTCTGACATTTTAAAATGACGGAGTAACACCTCACTTTGTTCTTAAAAATCTGTTAGCTAAATTTTTGCAAATAATATTATTTATTATATTATTTCGGTCTGTAATCAATATTTGATTTTAACTGGCCCAAGACTATCTTAAAAGTACGACTTTCGAAAATATCTTTATATTACATGTCTACGTCAACATTTATCCTTATGTTCCCATTGTATCCATAGAAAAAATGAATTTGGCAAAACCTTTTTATTGCTCGTGTGTAGGCAGTCGTAGGAATATATAAAACGAATTTCACGATTCTAGCTGTGGCCATTTGTTTGGTACAATTTGTATTTCCTTTTTCCATTTTACCCCCATAAAATTACGAATTTTGAAAAATCACTTTATGCACAGACCGTTTGATAGGCGCCATTTTATCCCTTATTCACCCCCTATGAATAAGAATCACTTTATGGTGAAATTTATGTTATAAGTGGAATGCACATACCCAATATCAAGTAAATATATTGAAAAAACATGCTTAAATAGTCTAAATATTATGGGAACTTTCTGTTCTTGTGAGAAAAAAATTTTTCCTCTTGACCGATTTCGCCCAGTTGTAATCCAAACCGATGCATTCATGGAAAATGTGGACCTCCTAGCTCATTTCGTTTAGATGCTAGCTCAAAAGACGGACTGACGGACATGGCTAGATCGTCTTCGAATTTTATGACGATCAAGAATTTACACAGAGTCTCAGGTCTATATAAGGTGTTACAAACGGGATGATAAATTTAGTATACACATCCTTTAGTGGAGGGTATAAAAATTAAAAGAAATAATCGTTGGCACGGCAGTATTCCTTGGTAACTATACCTGTATATACACATTCATATCGTCGGCGTCGAAGCAAAAGTAGCTATGTTTAATTTTTTGAAAAAAAAAAAAAATGTTATTGCTGCATTTGAAATCTAAGTCCATGATACGTTTAGCCACCAAAGCATTTTTCGATATCTTTATTGGTTCAGATTAGGGTTTACATTTTCTTGTACTTTTTATTTCCCGGGAAACGGGAATTATTTTTTCAATTTCCCGGGATCCCGGGACAGCACGGGAAATCGTCAATGTATTGTTTAACATGAGTTAAGGTTATTTTTTTCCAATAAAACATTCACATTTTATTAAGGTGGCATGTGTGCTTTATTAGTTGGTGCGATTTTTTGAACGAATATTCGGCAAGTGAGTTGTACTTCTCGTTCGTTTGTGAAAATCAATACTTAAAGAGTCCGGGCATGTTGTTGAAAAGTCGCTGCGAAGCCGCCTTACGAAACCTTTCACAGGGTGGAAATCATGATAGTGGTAGTGTGCAGCCAAATAATAAATGCTATTTGCATTCTATAAAATATAGATGCGAAATGGTCTTGAGCCAGGAGAGTTTCCCAGTTCAGTAAAATAAATATTTATTTCATAACGAACCTGTTACAGAATTCAATCCAAACATATTTTCAAGTTTCAAAATTAATTAAATGTATGTAATCAATATTTGCAATTTTATATTTGAATTAAGAGATATTTCTTATTTTATTGGAAAATGTGGACGCGACGGAGAAAGATCGTTCACATTCAACAGATGTAGTCAGTAGAGCATTAAATAAAATGTTTATTTTGTCTGTTCTTTGTCCTGTCGATTCGAAAACTATAAATTCTTCTCTTAGACAGCTATTTCGACTTTTTTAATACAATTTTGTTACTTGCGTTTTCTATATCATTGTTTAAAATATTTTCAAACGACTGACTTTATTTATTTGGGCGTTCGAATACACGCCCAAAATCGACTTCTTCCGGGTTTTTAAATTTTTTCATTGGAGTTTGACAAGCAATCCTCGTAAAAGTGAATTTTGGGGTATTTCGGATATATAAAGCCGCTTAAAAATATTTTGTCATCGAACTGCAATATTTGTCATACCTAATTAAAATCAATATGATTGTATCAACAGATTGTATCAACAGTAGCTATGTGTTTCAGGTATAAAATCAAAAGTAGCTATGTATTCTCCAGCACATAGCTAATTTTTTTCGAACAAAATGCAAATGAAAAAATATTTTTTACTCGCTGAAATTTGAAATGAAACCGAAAGATAACTTTGAACATGGACCAATAGTTTAGAGTTTTGTACCAAAACCGATGTCGAAAAAGTAATTTTGAATGAAAAAGCTGGGACCTAATCACGTCATTCATTAACGTAAGTATTCAGTTTCTAATCGGTGCTTTGCATTTTTAGAATTTTTGCAAATATTTTTTATTGGAAATTTTAGAGAGACCTACAGGTTAGATCAGCTCACAGAATGATTAAAGAAGGACATTAGATATATCCAAATTATTATCTTTACTTAAAAATAAAATAAATTTGCACCTGCGAAATAATGTTGTCGCCTTTTTGGAAACCAACGATTTAAAATGATACCTTTCTTGGATGTTTTGTTTTCGGAAAAAACACTGCTACTACTTTTGCTACGACGACGACGATATGCAACTCAATGAGGTGCTTGTAAGGAGGCATGAGTGCTTTATTCCGAAAGTACGTTTTGCTTCTCATTCGTTTGTGAGAATCATTTACTTAAAGAGTCCGGGTATGTTGTTGAAAAGTCGCTGCGAAGCCACCTGGTGAAGGCTTTCACGGGCCAGAAATCTGACATGGTAGTTATAAATGTCAGAATGCCATTTGTAAATAAATATGTATGTATTCTATAAAATATAGAAGAAAAATGGTCTTGAGCTGTCAGAAGATCCCAGTTCAAATCAAATATTTATTTTTTAGCAAAACCATATTCATTTCTATATTCAAAACAGTGTTCGAACCAACAGAAAGATTTAAAGGCAATTTACAGGCATGATACCGAGTAAATTTTGTCGAAACCACATCGACTCAGAACAGGAGAGATTATTCCAAAAAGGTATAAAGAGTGTATTTTTTAGATTTAAAATAATTATAAATACAAGATATTAATTTATATACTAATTTTTATTGGACCTCAAATTCGTGAAATAAAGAGTGATTTTTTAGCTATTATCTTTTTGGCAACACTGGTTTAAACAGCTGACGCACGTTTCGTGTTTGTTTCACTGTCAAATATCTTCAGTTTGGTCTATAATTTAACCATGAATCGTCTTACAAACGAACAACGCTTGCAAATCATTGAATTTTATTATCAAAATGCGTGCTCTGTTAAGAAAGTTCATCGCGCGCTTCCATTTTTTGATCAGTTTAATCGACCCACTGAAGCGGCTATTTGGGCTATTGTGACTAAATTTCGCACCAAATTTACATTGTTGGACATTAAACCAGCAACGCGCTTACGTAGAGTGCGAACTGAAGAAAATATCGCAGCTGTATCGGCCAGTGTTAATGATGACCATCAATTATCGATTCGTCGCCGTTCGCGCAATTGGGCCTCTGTTACTCAAAAACGTGAAAATGCCAAAATTGGACTAAGCGGATGGACCATTTGAGGCGCAGTCAAGGCCAACATTTGCATGAAATAATCTTCAATCATTAAATTATATGGATCGTACTATCGATTCAAATAAAGATTTCAATAATTTTTCTGAATTTTATGTGTTTTTTTTGAAAAACTTTCCTATAGCTTTAAAAAAATCACACTTTATAAGAGATTTGAACGTGAATTTAGTTTTAATGCAAACACTTAAAACTCAGTCAATTACTAACGGATTTTAAAAAAATCGGATACTCCTTACAAAACGTATATTTAAAAATTATTTTTTTATTAAAACTCCAATTCAATAAACTCTCATGTTGGAAATATAAGTTTGATAACATAAGTTTTGATATCTTCACTTTAAGGGCGTTGGCAGGGGGAGGCAGGACGGGCAGTTGCCCCACCCTAGCACTTGAGCCGACCTAGCCAAGTGCCTTCCTATTCCCTTGCATATGATGGCTACAAAAGTAACGAATTTAACTTTCACATGAGAATAACGGTTTAGAACAGTCTCAAAAAAAATGAAAAAAAAAAAATTGAGTTTTAAAAATCGGAAGAAAATGGCAATGTCTATATGTAAATGTAGATGTTATGACACTCTCTATTGACACAAACATTTTGTTATTTTGGGCTGTATTTTTTGTTTTTTTTTTTTCGTAGCGCCTGTTTTGAGCAACAGAACAAGAAGTTGGTCAACTCGTGTGTGAAAAAAAATAATAGTAAAAAACACGATTTTCATCCAATTTTGATAATATTAGACGTAATATTAGAAAGTGCTAATATATACTACTTATATATAACATACTTATATGTATGTAAGTATTTAAACATAAAATTATTTATTTTTTTTAAGTCAGCATATCGAGCCCTTAGCGCGGAATTATCGTAACCGACATTTTTTGAAAATATTTTTTATTGTTGAAATTAAAATTTTATGGGCTGATACATAAATAAAAATTGTCAAAATGTAAAAGTTGTAAACGTTTATATAACAAAATGGGGCTAAGATTTTATCGTAAGTCGCTGTTCACATTTTCAAAGAAAGCAATTTTATCGTAAGCGACAGTTTATGAATTTAGGCAAAAACTGTCGGATAATATAAGAGATAAATGTTTTAGATAGGCCTATCAATACATTGATGCAATAATAAGTGTATTTTTATACCCTCGGCCATAGAATGAAGTGTTCATCTCTTGGTTGAAAGTACGATAGGTTACGAACGAACTAAGTTAAGAGGTTCGAAGTTCCCAGATATTTGTTTTATATATTTTTTTATCGATCCAGAAGAAAAAAGTTTACCCACAAGAATTGAAAGTAGCTCTAAATTATTCTCTTTTTGTATGATTTTTGTTTTATATACAATAATTTAATATACTTCTTGGAATATTCGTATATTAAGCCAAATACTATATACATGGATTTGGTATAATTTCCCTATTATTGTGGGTAAACGTTAACAATTATTTCATTGAAATAGTGGCAAATTTGTCACATAAACATAATATTTAGCTTAAAATAGTTATGAAAATGGGCACATTGGCCACAACTCTATAGAGTTAAAGAGTAAACAAGTAAAAACGGAGTTAAGTTCGGCCTGGCCGAACTTTATATACCCTCCACAATGGATTGCATTCCACAGAGGCTTTCGATTTTCCTAAAAGTGCAGTAATATTACAGGAAAATATATTTTTTTTAGTATAACCAAACCAAAACAAATAAAAATATAGAAAATATAATTTTATAAATAAATATAATATTTTTATTATTTCAAACCACGCTTATAGGGCAAGGCTACCGATACGTTTACACTATATATATCGAAATAATACTTCAAGTCAATTCACAAAATAAATATTCTTATATGTATATCTTCCAAAATCTTAAATACCATAAATATTGGTAGATATTGGGTGCTACAGTTGGTTGTATTTCTTTTCTATTTTAATTCCAAAAGTACACAATTTTGATAACCCACCATCTCACGTACATAATGCAAAATAACCTAACTTCATGTTTCAACCAATTTTTGCCGTAAAAGTAAAAAAGTACGAATTTGGAAAAATCTTTTTATTTGTATACACCGAATTCCACGATTCTAGCATAGGCCATTTGGTTCGTACCATTTTTATCCCCCTTTACGTATTTAACCCCCTTGATAGTACGGCTTTCTAAACTCTCTTTATTCTACGTGTACATACCGTACATACCGAATTTCCAGTTGATTCTATACACTCTACAATTGAATCATTTTGTAAAGGAAGAATAATTTGGGTCCCTTCTGAATGGCCGGCCATAATTACATTTCCAAATCATTTAGATTTTAAGGACTGGAATTCATTTTTACAGCATTTCTACCGCCAAACATTAAAATAAAATTTAATTGCTTGAGATCGGCACATTTAAAAAAAACTGGGATTTTGCGCAAAATTTAAATAAGGATATTTTGCAGATAGTAGGGTGGATGAAATGAATATTAATTCGTTCGTAATTATTCGTTCAAAGAAAAATTCACTACTACTACTTTACTGTTCATTTTCCCTTTATAAAAGTAGTGTTATCTATTTTATTATGTTGTTTTAATATTTTTTTATAATAAAAAGTGTTTTTTACTAAAATTTCGAGGTTTAATCGAAAAAAACTTATATCGTAAGCGCCATAGTTTTTTCAGTATTTGTAGCCCAAGTACAATATTTGTATCGCAAGCGCCAAAAGTACTGTATGATGTAAACAAATGATCAATTTTTAATAATAATTCGTTGGGTACGGCGAAATTAAAACGTTTTGCATTAAAACATATTTCATTTTATGCAAATATTTCAAAATAATCAATAAAAACCTTCTCCTGTAAAATGTGTGTTTTGGCGCTTGCGATCATTTCGCGCTAAGGGCTCGATATTATTCTCGGAATATCGCCCAATTAGCAACACAGTTTGTCGAAAAAAAACACTGACGCATAGTATTGAAATTGTCCAAAGAAATACTTGTCATATCTCAGCTGTACGATTTGCACGAACAGTATGTTCAAATTCATGCATTTATACATCTGTACCGGAAATGCATAGGTACCTCATTCATCATCATCATCATCATCAAAAACAAAAATATGTTCGCAAGTACGTGCTTTTGTTCACAGAAAAATTTAATGCTAAATTAATATTTGATAATCTATTTTTCTGGTATTTTTATGTATTTCAAAGGCTAAACACATCAACGTCGGAAAATTTTCATTTTCCCTCAAACAAATTATGCGGTTTCTTCTCTGTGTCGGTGTCTGTTTGTGTGTTTTTTTATTAGAAATTTTTCTTGACATTCAGACGGCAGGCAGAAAATGCCATTTACGCACACTTATGTATGTACGTATGTAATCTAAATCGCCTTTCTTCTCTGACTCTGGTCATTTAACGAGAACTTGGCACAGTTTTTTGTTCTTCTTATTCTCATCTCTTGTGAACATTTATTTGTTTATATAGTGCAACAACAAAAAACAATAACAATATACAATAACAAATATAATGGGATTTTGTTGTTTATGTATGAAGCAGGTACATATACTTTTGTACACTATACGAAATAAATATAAGTTCGTAATTATATTTTTCAAACTTAAATTTTAATTAAATTAAAAAGACTCTTTAGGTTTTGATGAAAATGCGGAACAACAATCTATGTTCAGAGTAAATGATATGAATTTATTTTTGAATTTAAAATAATAAAAAAAACATCCGTCAGCTGAACCTTTACTATTCATGGAGCGTATTCCGCTTTTTATGATAAAGGAGGAAAGAGAAGAAGAAGTGAAACATACCTTGCTTCAAGAGTCCAAAATTAATTTGTAATATTGCTGATGGCTTAGTTACAGTACCGCTTAATCAACTTTAATATGGAATTGGGCTACTTTATTAAATAACAAAATTTGAGTTTTTGACGAAGAAAAAGTGATCTTATACAAATTTCGCATACTGTATGTATTTAGGCATCTATATGTATGTACGCATATATATAACCATAATGCTTTGAAATATTTTGAAGGATTTGTTAAATAAAATTTGATGGCATCAAATTGTTTGTTGTTGTTTTTGTAGTGTATAAGGGGGAGCCAAGTACACATATCGTCACGGATCGGGCACAGTATGATAGAATGGTATAACAGTTTAAAAAAGTTGTTCCCAAATATTTAGTATTATATATTTATATGTACTAAAGAATTGTGAGGAATTATGATTTCATTTTAATATTTAAAAATAATGGCAGGAATGGTTAGTACGTCACACCTAAATCATTTCAATTTAAAAAGACTCTAACTCATCACACATATTTACGAAATATTTTTTTGTTGAATGTTGACCGAATTCGGTCCAGAGGTAACAAATTATCTATAAAAAGGATTGAAAATACCATCAACATATTTAAGCAAATTTTATGAAGTCTATAAGGAAGACTAGCAATTTGGGATATAAATTATTCTTGTAGCGTGTACGCACAAAAGAAAAGCTAAATTATATTTTTGGTGCACTCAGAAAAATAGCATTCCTAAATTTGAGTAAAATCCATACGCCAATATAGTTCAACAATTTTACTCCAGGTAGTAAAAATGTCCTTAGAAATAGGAAAATGAGTAAAGTTTCCTTATTTCAAAGCCATAGTAAATAGTTCATTTACTAGAAATAGGGTAGTAAATTTATTTAAAAACATTTCTTTGGATCTAATAAAAAATTCTTAAAACTGAGTAAATTCATACTTGCGTGGAAGAAAATTTCCAAGGTTTTAAGTAAGAAAAATATTAAGAAATTTTTGTATGGAAAAAATCCATTTACGAGTTTTTAACTAAAATATTAGCTTTTTCCTAAAATTAAGTTAATGTGTTTACTGAAATTTATGCCGAGTTCTTCATACATTTAAGTATTAATGAACTTATAAAAAATCACTTGAAAATGTTTAGAAAATTCTTGAATATTAATCTAAGAAGCAATTCTCGTTTGTTTGCAGAGATTTATTTCTTAAATACTTCAAGTATTATTCTAACCAACCACTGCGAAATTCACTTTTTTCCTTGTATCAAGTAAAATTTTCCTCAGTTTAAGTAAAAATTTACTTGTTTTGTTCTTGGCTATACTAGAAAACGATGCAATTTTTTTTACTAAAATTCCAATTTTCGGTACCTTAAATATTTGAACTATCATTTTGGAAATATAAGTCAGATAAGAGTTTATTTTAGCTGACATTTTAACGAAAAAATCGAGTCCTAGTTAAAGAAAATCTATTAATAAATGTAGAAGTTATGATCCTTTAGAAGTATATGTGGTCTTCACATATGATTAAATAAATTTAAGCAAAAATTTCGTTCTTCTAAATAAGGTTCATAACTTCTACATATATTCATAGATTTTCTTCTAGATGCTTTGTTTTCTTCATTAAGATGACAGCTATTACAAACTAAAACAATATATTGAAATGGAACTTTTCGCGCTATTTAAGCAAAAATTAAAATAATAACGATTTTTTTAAATCTTTTGCGTCTACACAGAGTATCATAACATCTACATTTATCCATAGATTTTTTTACATATAAGCACAGTTTTGGCGTTAGGAAGTTAGCTACTAAAAAATAAAACAAAATACTTCCTTCGTTCCTACTTTTTTCTATTTTTTAATTTTTCCCAAATTTTCAGAGGCTGTTCCTAAAACACTGTTTCTATATGAACGTGTAATTCGCAACATTTCAAGACATCATAACTATCTTCAATCTATATATATATAAAAGAGTTGCGTTACTGACTGACTGACTTATCATTGACCAGCCCCCAGACCAAACGGCTGAAGCCAGGGTCATGCAATTTTCAGGGTAGTTCCCAAATATGACGTAGACGTCGTCGTTTTACGAAATTCGTACTTTTAGGGGGTAAAATGGCCCAAAAAGGGATAAACATCGAACCTTCGTCCTGACTAGCTAAAGAGTGATTTTTTTGAGGTTAGGATTTTCATGCATTAGTATTTGACAGATCACGTGGGATTTCAGACATGGTGTCAAAGAGAGAGATGCTCAGTATGCTTTGACATTTCATCATGAATAGACTTACTAACGAGCAACGCTTGCAAATCATTGAATTTTATTACCAAAATCAGTGTTCGGTTCGAAATTTTTTATCGACAAATTTTGTTCAGCGATGAGGCTCATTTCTGGTTGAATGGCTACGTAAATAAACAAAATTGCCGCATTTGGAGTGAAGAGCAACCAGAAGCCGTTCAAGAACTGCCCATGCATCCCGAAAAATGCACTGTTTGGTGTGGTTTGTACGCTGGTGGAATCATTGGACCGTATTTTTTCAAAGATGCTGTTGGACGCAACGTTACGGTGAATGGCGATCGCTATCGTTCGATGCTAACAAACTTTTTGTTGCCAAAAATGGAAGAACTGAACTTGGTTGACATGTGGTTTCAACAAGATGGCGCTACATGCCACACAGCTCGCGATTCTATGGCCATTTTGAGGGAAAACTTCGGAGAACAATTCATCTCAAGAAATGGACCGGTAAGTTGGCCACCAAGATCATGCGATTTGACGCCATTAGACTATTTTTTGTGGGGCTACGTCAAGTCTAAAGTCTACAGAAATAAGCCAGCAACTATTCCAGCTTTGGAAGACAACATTTCCGAAGAAATTCGGGCTATTCCGGCCGAAATGCTCGAAAAAGTTGCCCAAAATTGGACTTTCCGAATGGACCACCTAAGACGCAGCCGCGGTCAACATTTAAATGAAATTATCTTCAAAAAGTAAATGTCATGGACCAATCTAACGTTTCAAATAAAGAACCGATGAGATTTTGCAAACTTTATGCGTTTTTTTTTTAAAAAGTTATCAAGCTCTTAAAAAATCACCCTTTAGAAACATGAACTTCGGTGAGTTCCTTGCAATGACCATGCAGACGAGCTACACATAGGGTTTTTTCGAAATATGTATCTTTAAGGGGCGAGCGAGACAAAGAGGGATAAAAATGGTACCAACTAAAGTATTACAGCTAGAATCATGAAATTTGGTATGTAAATTCCTCTCACCATATAGAAACAAAGTAAAATTAGATTTTTTCGAAATTTGTACTTTTGAGTTGCGAGCTGGACAAAAAGGATAAAAATGGTACCAACTAAAGTATTACAGCTAGAATCGTGAAATTTGGTATGTAAGTTCCTCTGGCCATATAGAAACGAAGTAAAATTAGATTTTTCGAAATTTGTACTTTTAAGGGGCGAGCGGGACAAAAAGGGATAAAAATGGTACCAACTAATGTGTTACAACTAGACTCGTGGAATTTTGTATGTAAATTCCTCTGACCATATAGAAACGAAGTAAAAATGGATTTATAGAAATTTGTACTTTTAAGGGGCGAGCGGAACAAAAAGGGATAACAATGGTACCAACTAAAGTATTACAGCTAGAATCGTGAAATTTGGTGTATAAATTCCTCTGACCATATAGAAACGAACTAAAATTGGATTTTTTTTAAATTTGTACTTTTAAGGGGCCAGCGGGACAAAAAGGGATCAAAATGGTACCAACTAATGTATTACAGCTAGAAGCGTGAAATTTGGTATGTAAATTCCTCTGACCATATAGAAACGAAGTAAAATTGGATTTTTCGAAATTTTTACTTTTAAGGGACGAGCGGGACAAAAAGGGATCAAAATGGTACCAACTAAAGTATTACAGCTTTAATTTACGTAAGCGCGGAATATAAATGGATATTTCAAAATTTGTACTTAAAACGGGGATACGGGACAACAAGGAATAAATGTGTTACCAAATAAAGTACATATTTTTAGGGGAAGCAAAAACACATGTGATTTTTCAAAATGTGTACTTTTTGGGAAAGAAGTGCAAAAAGTTATAAACTGGCTGGCTGAATCTAGAAACATGAGATCGAGAATATAAATGGTTGTAATTTTTTGTTCAAAACTTGGTAGAAAATTATAAAAATTATACATACGAAGTAGTTCAGCTAAAATAGTGCATATCGACAAGCACATTCCTTTGAATGTGTGTGAGTGCTAGCTAATAGGAGGTTTCCAAATTACTATTTTAGATTTATCTATATCCACCAAAAGAAAATTAAATGAATACTATCAAAAAACAAAGATAAAATTAACAAATAGCTGGCTTTTTCGCGTGCGAAGCAGCGGTACTGCTAGTAATATATAAGCGAGTGCAATCGGACCAATATATTCAAAACGAGAGTACAAGTATCAAAGGTATCTACGACGATAATTTTAATTCTAGTAAAAAAAATTTAAAAAAATATCCATAAAAATTTGTTGGTTTTGATTTTATGAATCAGCATGCCTCAACGTACACAAACAAGTAAGTAAGTTTCAGTCGGTTAAACCGACTTCTATATTCCCTCACTCTCAGAGAACACATGTATGGAAGGACTTAAATTTTACTTAGTGCCGGATTATGTGTGTGGGAGGTACTGGAAGTTTGTGGAAATTGGACCCAGCTTCCACATTCGTAAATAAATATAAAAACATGATCAAATATAAAGTCATAATGGATTTCAGGCACCAGTATAGAAGTTATAAAAGATTTAAAGAATTGTAGGGTAGAGAGAATTGATATTTCTTTTTTTGTCGCATATTGTAATTGCATGCGGAAAAACTTGTCAAATATACAGACAAAGCTGGCCTCGATATAACAAAAAACGTGTCAGAGACCTTCTAAGCCAAAGTAAAAGAAACGAAGCAAGAGGGATATAAGTGCTGACGGTTCATTGGACAATTGGAAACCATGCGCGGCGAATTGAGCTGCAATTCAACGATTACTGCCACTTCTTGACCAGTTCTAATAAGCTCATGGCACAGGGCCTCATACTACACGACATTGTCGAGATATCGAATTTTGATATTAGAAATCTAATCAAATATCTCAATCTTTCAGGCTGGATATAACAGATCTTTCCGAGTGGTGTCGTCTATTCAAAACGGCGCCTAAAAATTAAATTTACTACAATTTCAAATGACTGCCACTGTTGTACTAATCGTTGCTCCTAAATTTTCTTGACGAACGGGCTATATATACGAGCGTATGTATACAGTATTAAATGACATATGTATATGATTACAATAACAAAATTAATTTTCTGACGTAATAAACGGCATTTAAATCGATATATGTATACGTACATACGTCAAAGTCTGAATATCCTTAGTGTATGATGAGTATTAACAACGGTAAGACACACATTTGAATATATGTATTTGTTTTGTTGATGTGAAAATGAGATTTTTTGTTGGCAATACAAACAAATATTAATGACCATATTTCACTCTCAATTCATGTCGTATTTAAAATGTATGTACTTATGAAATATATATGTAGGAGCATGTACATAATATGTACACATGTGCTCGGAAATAAATATGTATGCACATACATACGTCGGCTCTATGTTGCTAATGAAAAGTACATACATACACACACATTTCCCCAACATAAATCATGGCGTTTGTGCATTTGTTTTGAGATGTTTAAGGAAATCCGTTGTTTTTGACGGCTTAAATGATTAGATATCCATTAAAGTGCCACTGTAATTATGTATTATAAACGGTTGTCGCCTGTTGTATACGTATATTTATGCATATTCGTATTGTGTCCGTTTAAATAAAAAAATATAGAAAATAAATTATCATCTACTCACTCTTCGTCTTCTGCTAAGGCTGTTTGAAAACGTGGCTGTACATAGGACCAGGCACCTTGATTCTTATGTTCCTCTTGGGCCCAGAGAACTTCGGCATTTGTGTATTTCAAAATTTCTTCTCGCACCAAATCATAGGGGAAGGGACAAAGCTATGGAATAAATACAAACAATATACTGAGATATGTTTGGAGAATCAAATTGGAAGAAGAACTGAAACAAGTAAAAACGGAGCAAAGTTAGGCCGGGCCGAACCCCACCATAGCAAATAAAAATATTGGAAAAAATATAAATAAATATATAATTTTAATTATTTTAAACCACACCATTATAAGGCAAGGCTACCAATATGTTTATATATATTAAAACAGTATTTCAAGTTAACTTAAGAAGTAAATATAAGGCAGCAATCTTAAAAAAATAAATACGCTAAATATAAGGGAATAGTGGATAGTTACGCTGCAGCCGTTTGGTTGGTAGTATTTCCATCCTATTTTGATCCCAAAAGCACGGATTTTGAAAATTATCTCCCACGTTCACAGTACAAGATAACTTAATTTCACGATTCTAGTCACTTGCTCGCTACCAGTTTTATCACTTTTTTCCATGTTTACCGTAAAAATAAAAAAGTACGAATTCCTATTTTGCGCTTCCATGCAATCAGAGGAATGTATACACCGAATGTCATGATTCTATCAGCAGTCATTTGGGTGGTACCATTTGTATCCCTTTTTCCCCATTAAAAGTGTAAATTTTGAAAAATCCCTTTATTTTGCGTGTCGACGCAATTAGAGGGATGCTCAAATCAAATTTCATTATTCTAGCTGTAGCCGATTGGTTGGAACCACTTTCATCCCTCTGTTCCTATTTTATCCCTTTGAAAGAACGAAATTTGGAAAAATCTTTTTATTTTGCGAATCTATGCAGTCAGAGGAATGTATACAACGAATTTAATTTTTGGTACTATTTTTATCCCTCTATGCCCATTTACATTTTAAAAGTACGAATTTGGAAAAAAAATTATATTATGTATTTTCTCAACTAGAGGAAGAATGTACGCACTAATTTCCTGTCTTTAGATGTTGTTGTTTGATAGGTACCATTTTTATCCCATTTTCACCCCCTACAAATAAGAATCACTTTATGGGAATGCGTATTCCAAATATCAAGTAAATATAAGCAGACATATTCAAAAAAGATAAGATATTTTAAGTCCTTGTGAGGGTAACAATTTTCTCTGTGGACCGATTTTGCCCACTTTCAATCCCAACCGACCTACAACTAAAAGGTACATTTATGCAAAATTTGAAAGTTCAAGCTCATTTCGGACGGACATGGCTAGATCGTCGTAGAATTTTATGACGACGAAGAATATATATAGGGATGGTTAAATTGTAAGGGCCGATGTTGAATGTGAACCATACCTAAACGACAAGTTTTTTCTTCATTTCATTTGACATTTCTCAATTTCAGACTAACTCAATTTGAACCATGGAAAGATACAGAATCGAGCGTTAAAGTTATTCAAAATGCATATCGTGCACTTCGAAGAAACCCATCTTCAGTGATGAGGCACATTTTCATCTCAGTGGATTCGTCAATAAGCAGAATTGCCGCATTTGGGCGAATGATAATCCAAGAGTGATTGTCGAAAAATCAATGCACCCACAAAGGGTGACTGTTTAGTGCGGTTTATGGGCTGGCGGCATCATCGGGCCGTATTTTTTTTCAAAATGAGGCCTGTCAGGCAGTTACTGTGAATGGTATTCGCTATCGTGAGATGATAACGTACTTTTTATGGCCCGAATTGGAAGATATGGATGTGGACGATATGTGGTTTCAACAGGACGGTGCCAGTTGCCATACAGCTAACGAAACAATGGCTCTTTTGCGCGACAAATTCAATGGCCTCAATGTTATCTCACGTGGTGGCGATGTCATTTGGCCGTCAAGATCATGTGATTTGACACACTTCTACTTCTTTCTTTGAGGTTATTTGAAAGCCAGCAACAATTCAAGAGCTAAAGGATGAGATAATTCGGCACATAAACGGCATAGAACCTCAATTATGCCTCAGCGTCATCGACATGGCCTATATTTTGTTCCATATATAATTGATGCATATCAATATTATCCTAATAAAAAGAAATTACAATAATTTCCGAAAAAAAAAAGTGTTTTATTCAAAATCAACATCGGCCCTTAAAATTAAACCACCCTTTACTTTATAGGGTCTCAGGTCGATATTTCAAGGTGTTACAAACCACCATTCTGGAGGGGGGTATAAAAATCAATTATTTAAAAACAAAATATTTCGTTTTATATTGTAATACCCAAACGCAAAAAAACAAGATCTATGGATAAATGTTTCATATATTTATGTTTTAAAATGTCCCTCCTTTATCCGAACTGCAAGGCATGCGAACCTGAAATATGTATTGGAAGGTAATGGGTACGTAACTCGGACAAATTGAAGGGGTAACTTTTAATGAACAATTTAGGTTCTATTGACCTCATGCTGAGTAAGTCAATTAAGCTCTTAATTTATAAGTTACTCTAAGACAAGAATCAAAATTTATATTTAAAGTGCTTTCAAAGGTCAATCCAACCTATATTCATAATGTACGAATGACCCAACTTCTGACCGACGTAAAATTAAACAACATTCTGATTTATGTTAATTTTAAAGCAATAACAATACGCCCTTAACATACCTGTTCCACTCTTATCAAGCATATCTCCTTTTCGGCCTTCTTATCAGCTCTGGCCATAAATAAATCAAAATACACCTTGCCCGAGCAAAAAACTAATTTCGTAACACACGTGGGATTTTGCGATGCAGGACCTTCATCCTTAATAATGCGTTTAAATTCGCTGCATTCGGTCATATCCGAGAATGGACTTTTAGCCAGCGGATGCCTCAGACCCACCTTGGGAGTACACAATATTAATGGCTTACGAAATGGCAGAGCTATTTGTCTCCTTAGTATGTGGAACAAATTTGCCGGTGTTGTACAATTTGCCACAATCCAATTAGTGTCGTTTAATTGTCGCAATGCCACATCATCGCAATCGCTGGGCAATGTATCGGGGTCATCGTGGCACATTTGCAAAAACCGCTCGAGTCGACAAGACGAATGTTCGGGGCCCATGCCTTCCATCCCATGTGGTAGTAGAACTACTAAGCCAGATTGGCGAACCCACTTCATTTCACCGCTCGATATGAATTGATCGAAAATCGCCTGGCCAGTATTGCAGAAATCACCGAATTGCGCCTCCCACATGACCAAGGCGTTGGGATTGCTCATAGAGTAGCCGTGTTCAAAGCCGAGTACGGCAAATTCACTAAGACTACTATTGCATACATTGTAGCAGGCCTGATCGGGATAGAGATAGGCCAGTATATTGTAGGTGACTTTATCGATAGTTTGATGGCGCAACACATGGTGGCGATGGGAAAATGTGCCACGTTCAACATCTTCACCCGAGAGACGCACATGCACGCCTTCTTTGAGTAGGGTGCCGTAAGCCAGAGCCTCTCCCAAAGCCCAATCGGCCATACGATCCTTTAGCATTTGTTGGCGACCCTGCAAGATGCGTTCAATACCCCTGTAGAGAGATAGGAGACATTATTTTCATGTCAGTTGTGAATATTTCAATTCAATACTCACTTATGTATTACAAATTGAGCTTCCGGTGGCGGTGGTGATGAAAACTTGTTGGCTATATGCACTAGAATTTCTTCCTTGACTCCAGTGGGTGCCACTTTCATGCGATCCTTGCCATCGAAGAATCCCGACCAAGGAGAATCGATCCAATCTTTATACTGTAGGAAAATGAATGTGATTTTTCTATGAGTTGGGTTTACGACGACGCTCTCACGGGAGCCTTAAGGCACCTGTTTTGAATTTTTTATCAATAATTGAAATGACATTCAACACTAGCTCACCGCTATGCTTTGCTCCTTGTCAGACTCCGCAAATCCCTGCTCTAATATCTGAGCATATTCATCTACAGTGGCCGTCAGTTCCTGTTGTGTGATAACATTCTCTTTGATCAATTTATCGGCGTATAAATCCAGCACGGGTTTATGTTTTCGTATCTTCTGATACATTAGGGGTTGGGTAAACATGGGCTCATCAGCTTCATTATGACCATTGCGACGATAACCCACCAAATCTAAAACTATATCGGTACGCCAATTGCTTCGCCATTCCGCGGCCAAGCCGCTAAGAAATACAGCAGCCTCCGGATCATCAGCATTCACGTGCAAAATAGGAGCATTCACCACACGCGCCAAGTCCGTGCAAAATGGCGATGAACGATGATAACGTGGATCGGTGGTAAAGCCCACTTGGTTATTAACGACTATGTGAATGGTGCCGTGATTCGTATACGAGGGTAAATCCGACAAATGTATACTTTCGTAGACCACGCCTTGGCCACAAAAGGCAGCATCGCCATGAATGAGGATCGACATGACTTTTCGACCTTCCGCATCACCCCTGTAGAATTGCTCGGCTCGTGTTTTGCCCATAACCACAGGATTGACCGCCTCCAAGTGCGAAGGATTGGCCACCAAAGCAATGCGTACATTTTTGTTTGTAACCCGATTCAAACGTTCGGTATAGGTACCCAAATGATATTTCACATCACCCGAACCCTTTAAAGAGAACAACGAAGTTACAAAGTAGAGCTAAAATATGCTCGTCCTTCACAATCACCGAATCTGTAGCTTTCAAAGCCTTAAACTGGGCAAATATTTGATGCAATGGCTTACGGCAAATGTTGGCCAAAGTATTCAAGCGACCTCGATGAGCCAATCCAATAACAAACGATTCCACACCCAAAGCCGACGAACGATCTATGACTTCCTTCAGACAGGGTATCAGTACCTCACAGCCCTCCAAACCAAAGCGTTTTTCCGACGACCATTTTTTAGCCAAGAAATTTTCAAAACTAAAAATGAAACGGTTCAGAAAAATATATATTCAAGTTTCCTAGGGTGGATCAATTTCTAAGTGTTAGTTTAGAGAAAAATTGACCCATCCTAATGTATTTATAGAATATTTTCAAACTTACGCGGTTGCCCTTATGAGACGTGATAAGATCAATTTCTTTTTTTCTGCTGACATTTTCAATTGTCCCGGTTTCTCGATCCGTTCTCTGATCCAGGCTCTTTTTTTGTTACAAAAAATATACATGTACTCAATACCCATCGTATCACAGTATATATTTTCCAAACGTTGTATAATTTCGCTGCAGAGAAATAATAAAAAATAAATTAGAAAAATATTGATTGGTTTTTATTTATTTTGTTTATTTTATTTATTTTTTTATTTATTTTATTTATTTTATTTATTTTATTTATTTTATTTATTTTATTTATTTTATTTATTTTATTTATTTTATTTATTTTATTTATTTTATTTATTTTATTTATTTTATTTATTTTATTTATTTTATTTATTTTATTTATTTTATTTATTTTATTTATTTTATTTATTTTATTTATTTTATTTATTTTATTTATTTTATTTATTTTATTTATTTTATTTATTTTATTTATTTTATTTATTTTATTTATTTTATTTATTTTATTTATTTTATTTATTTTATTTATTTTATTTATTTTATTTATTTTATTTATTTTATTTATTTTATTTATTTTATTTATTTTATTTATTTTATTTATTTTATTTATTTTATTTATTTTATTTATTTTATTTATTTTATTTATTTTATTTATTTTATTTATTTTATTTATTTTATTTATTTTATTTATTTTATTTATTTTATTTATTTTATTTATTTTATTTATTTTATTTATTTTATTTATTTTATTTATTTTATTTATTTTATTTATTTTATTTATTTTATTTATTTTATTTATTTTATTTATTTTATTATTTTATTTATTTTATTTATTTTATTTATTTTATTTATTTTATTTATTTTATTTATTTTATTTATTTTATTTATTTTATTTATTTTATTTATTTTATTTATTTTATTTATTTTATTTATTTTATTTATTTTATTTATTTTATTTATTTTATTTATTTTATTTATTTTATTTATTTTATTTATTTTATTTATTTTATTTATTTTATTTATTTTATTTATTTTATTTATTTTATTTATTTTATTTATTTTATTTATTTTATTTATTTTATTTATTTTATTTATTTTATTTATTTTATTTATTTTATTTATTTTATTTATTTTATTTATTTTATTTATTTTATTTATTTTATTTATTTTATTTATTTTATTTATTTTATTTATTTTATTTATTTTATTTATTTTATTTATTTTATTTATTTTATTTATTTTATTTATTTTATTTATTTTATTTATTTTATTTATTTTATTTATTTTATTTATTTTATTTATTTTATTTATTTTATTTATTTTATTTATTTTATTTATTTTATTATTTTATTATTTTATTATTTTATTTATTTTATTTATTTTATTTATTTTATTTATTTTATTTATTTTATTTATTTTATTTATTTTATTTATTTTATTTATTTTATTTATTTTATTTATTTTATTTATTTTATTTATTTTATTTATTTTATTTATTTTATTTATTTTATTTATTTTATTTATTTTATTTATTTTATTTATTTTATTTATTTTATTTATTTTATTTATTTTATTTATTTTATTTATTTTATTTATTTTATTTATTTTATTTATTTTATTTATTTTATTTATTTTATTTATTTTATTTATTTTATTTATTTTATTTATTTTATTTATTTTATTTATTTTATTTATTTTATTTATTTTATTTATTTTATTTATTTTATTTATTTTATTTATTTTATTTATTTTATTTATTTTATTTATTTTATTTATTTTATTTATTTTATTTATTTTATTTATTTTATTTATTTTATTTATTTTATTTATTTTATTTATTTTATTTATTTTATTTATTTTATTTATTTTATTTATTTTATTTATTTTATTTATTTTATTTATTTTATTTATTTTATTTATTTTATTTATTTTATTTATTTTATTTATTTTATTTATTTTATTTATTTTATTTATTTTATTTATTTTATTTATTTTATTTATTTTATTTATTTTATTTATTTTATTTATTTTATTTATTTTATTTATTTTATTTATTTTATTTATTTTATTTATTTTATTTATTTTATTTATTTTATTTATTTTATTTATTTTATTTATTTTATTTATTTTATTTATTTTATTTATTTTATTTATTTTATTTATTTTATTTATTTTATTTATTTTATTTATTTTATTTATTTTATTTATTTTATTTATTTTATTTATTTTATTTATTTTATTTATTTTATTTATTTTATTTATTTTATTTATTTTATTTATTTTATTTATTTTATTTATTTTATTTATTTTATTTATTTTATTTATTTTATTTATTTTATTTATTTTATTTATTTTATTTATTTTATTTATTTTATTTATTTTATTTATTTTATTTATTTTATTTATTTTATTTATTTTATTTATTTTATTTATTTTATTTATTTTATTTATTTTATTTATTTTATTTATTTTATTTATTTTATTTATTTTATTTATTTTATTTATTTTATTTATTTTATTTATTTTATTTATTTTATTTATTTTATTTATTTTATTTATTTTATTTATTTTATTTATTTTATTTATTTTATTTATTTTATTTATTTTATTTATTTTATTTATTTTATTTATTTTATTTATTTTATTTATTTTATTTATTTTATTTATTTTATTTATTTTATTTATTTTATTTATTTTATTTATTTTATTTATTTTATTTATTTTATTTATTTTATTTATTTTATTTATTTTATTTATTTTATTTATTTTATTTATTTTATTTATTTTATTTATTTTATTTATTTTATTTATTTTATTTATTTTATTTATTTTATTTATTTTATTTATTTTATTTATTTTATTTATTTTATTTATTTTATTTATTTTATTTATTTTATTTATTTTATTTATTTTATTTATTTTATTTATTTTATTTATTTTATTTATTTTATTTATTTTATTTATTTTATTTATTTTATTTATTTTATTTATTTTATTTATTTTATTTATTTTATTTATTTTATTTATTTTATTTATTTTATTTATTTTATTTATTTTATTTATTTTATTTATTTTATTTATTTTATTTATTTTATTTATTTTATTTATTTTATTTATTTTATTTATTTTATTTATTTTATTTATTTTATTTATTTTATTTATTTTATTTATTTTATTTATTTTATTTATTTTATTTATTTTATTTATTTTATTTATTTTATTTATTTTATTTATTTTATTTATTTTATTTATTTTATTTATTTTATTTATTTTATTTATTTTATTTATTTTATTTATTTTATTTATTTTATTTATTTTATTTATTTTATTTATTTTATTTATTTTATTTATTTTATTTATTTTATTTATTTTATTTATTTTATTTATTTTATTTATTTTATTTATTTTATTTATTTTATTTATTTTATTTATTTTATTTATTTTATTTATTTTATTTATTTTATTTATTTTATTTATTTTATTTATTTTATTTATTTTATTTATTTTATTTATTTTATTTATTTTATTTATTTTATTTATTTTATTTATTTTATTTATTTTATTTATTTTATTTATTTTATTTATTTTATTTATTTTATTTATTTTATTTATTTTATTTATTTTATTTATTTTATTTATTTTATTTATTTTATTTATTTTATTTATTTTATTTATTTTATTTATTTTATTTATTTTATTTATTTTATTTATTTTATTTATTTTATTTATTTTATTTATTTTATTTATTTTATTTATTTTATTTATTTTATTTATTTTATTTATTTTATTTATTTTATTTATTTTATTTATTTTATTTATTTTATTTATTTTATTTATTTTATTTATTTTATTTATTTTATTTATTTTATTTATTTTATTTATTTTATTTATTTTATTTATTTTATTTATTTTATTTATTTTATTTATTTTATTTATTTTATTTATTTTATTTATTTTATTTATTTTATTTATTTTATTTATTTTATTTATTTTATTTATTTTATTTATATTATTTATTTTATTTATTTTATTTATTTCATTTATTTATTTTATTTATTTTATTTATTTTATTTATTTTATTTATTTTATTTATTTTATTTATTTTATTTATTTTATTTATTTTATTTATTTTATTTATTTTATTTATTTTATTTATTTTATTTATTTTATTTATTTTATTTATTTTATTTATTTTATTTATTTTATTTATTTTATTTATTTTATTTATTTTATTTATTTTATTTATTTTATTTATTTTATTTATTTTATTTATTTTATTTATTTTATTTATTTTATTTATTTTATTTATTTTATTTATTTTATTTATTTTATTTATTTTATTTATTTTATTTATTTTATTTATTTTATTTATTTTATTTATTTTATTTATTTTATTTATTTTATTTATTTTATTTATTTTATTTATTTTATTATTTTATTTATTTTATTTATTTTATTTATTTTATTTATTTTATTTAGTTTTCTTTCTTACCGAAAACTAAGTTCCTGTTCATCCCCACCTATATAGGTAGTTGTTCCGGTCAATTTGAATATTTGGTCTAAATTTAGATCCTCTGAAACACAAAAAGACATTTCGCACATTTTAGAAAGAAGAATATATAACATAAGAAAAATATGAAAATATATTAGGGATTACACCGAAAATATCTACATGAAATAGTAAAACGCTAGCTGTTGTCTAGTCACGCTATACGATCATATCGAAATTCGGAAATTCTATTAAAATATGTGCGTGAATTCGGTGCAATGAGATTTCTCATACGAACTAAAATAAAATAACGGACAGAGAGACAGAAATGGCTAGATCGATTCAAAAAGTGATTCTAAGTCGATTGGTATACTATCTTTTGGATGTAACAAATAAATGCACTAAGGCGTAAACTCCAGTGGAGGGTATAAAAACTGAGAATACGAAGTTTGTATGTCGTATTCAGACCCAAAAACCCTCAAATAGGAAGACTGAGCTTGATTCTCATTACTTCATTTAAAATTTTCTCTAAGTTTTGCTTTGTATTGACCTGATATGTGGTGTGAAAACGCACCATGAAGTGATTCATACTTTTAGGGGTGAAATCTAACGAAAAGCTAATAAATATTGTATCAATCAAACAACGACAATTAAATCGGAATTATGGAATTAGTAAAAAATAAGTAAAAACGGCGTTAAGTTCGACCGGGCCGAACTTTATGTACACTCCACCATGGATTGCATTCCACAGAGGATGTATATTTTCGTAGAAGTGCAGTAATATTACAGGAAAATATTTTTTTTATATAGGCAAACCAAAACAAATACAAATATTGACAAAATAATTTTATAAATAAATATAATATTTTTATTACTTCAAACCACGCCTTATAAGCAAGGCTACCAATACGTTTACATATCGAAATAATACTTCAAGTCAATTCAAAAAGTAAACATTCTTACAAATATTTATATTTTCAAAAAAGCACAAATATTGGTAGATAGTGGGTGCTACAGTTGGTTGTATTTCCATTCTATTTTAATTACAAAAGTACACATTTTGAAAATCCATTGTCTCACGTACATAGTGCAAAATAACCTAACTTCATGATTTAACCATTTTTGCCGTAAAAGTAAGAATTTGGAAAAATCTTTTATTCCGCGTGTCTATGCAGTCAGAGGAATGTATACACCAAATTCCATGATTCTAGCTGCAGTCATTTGTTTGGTACCATTTTTATCCCATTTTTTCAATTGTACCCCCCTTATTTCTAAAATCTATTTCAACTTTCTAAAATCTCTTTATTTTACGTGTCTACGCAATTGAAGGAATGTACACACCTAATTTCATTATTCTAGCTGTGGCCGTTTAGTTGGTACTATTTTTATCCCTCTGTACCCATTATATCTCTTGAAAGTACGAATTTAAAAAAAAACTTTTATTTTTCGTGTCTACGCAGTCAGAGGAATGTATACTCTGAATTTCAGGACTCTAGCTGTTGTCATTTGGTTGGTACTATTTTTATCCCCTTTTTTTATTTTAACCCCAAAAAGTACGAATTTCCAAAAATCCGTTTATTTTACGTGTCTACGCAATCAGACGAATGTATACATCGAATTTCATTATTCTAAATGCAGCCGTTTGGTTGTACCATTTTTATCCCTCTATTCCCATTTTACCCATTATGTATCTACTCAATTAGATGAATGTACATACCAAATTTCGTGTTTCTAGCTGTTATCGTTTAATATGTACCATTTTTATCCCTTTTTTGTCCCATTTCGTCCCCTACGAATAAGAATAACTTTATGGTGCGCTTTTATACTATAAGGGGAATGTTCATTCCAAATATCAAGTAAATACAAGCAGACATATACAAAAAGTAGGCTGAAATACTGTAAATATTAGGGGTATTTTCAGTCAGTCCTTGTGAGGGAAAAATGTTTCCCTCTGGGACGATTTCGCCCACTTTCAATCCCAACCGATCTGCAACCATAAGACACATTTAGGGAAAATTTGAACCTCCTAGCTCATTTCGTTCGGAAGCAAGCGTGCTTTCAACAGACAGACAGACGGACATAGCTATATCGTCTTAGAATTTTACCACAACCCAGAATATATATACTTTATGAGATGTCCGATGAATATTTTAAGGTGTTACAAACGGAATGATAAAGTGAATATACCCCCATCCTGGAGGTGGAGGGTATAATAATGGGATGATACTTAGTGATTTATGTTCGGGCGTATGATTACTCATGTCGATTATGCACGCCGACGGATTTGCTGCGGATCGGATTGACTCGATCCGCACTCGACTCACTTTGTGAGGAAAATTGTCATGTCGATTATGCACGCCGACGGATTTGCTGCGGATCGGATTGACTCGATCCGCACTCGACTCACTTTGTGAGGAAAATTGTATTATGTCGGATGACTGCATTACCAACATAAAGTCGATATTACATTACAGCTGTCAAATTGACATTTATAAGCAAATGACAAACAAAAGTAACCAATAAAGTGCGCTGACATATTCTTAGATTTGAAATTAAATAAAATAATTGAAATTCTAACATTTTATAATGTATTCATCAATTGGTTTTTTTATAAATTTGGAAGAAAAAAGTGGCAATAGAAGACAGGTACGGAACAGGGCCGTAAGTGTTTTCAAGTTAACCGATGTAATGTAAGTAGAAAAATTCCGTAAGTGAAAAGTGAATAAATTTTATATATTTCCACCGGTTTGTGAAACAATTTCGGTTAAAACAAATAAAAAAACAACCAAAAAGTACTTTATCCGCATCAAATCAGCGATGATTTTCTGTCGGATATTTTTGTATGTGAAGTGAGTCGCATGAGGAATACATAATACGAATTTTTCCGCAACGGCATTACCATCGGCTTATATAATACCAAAATACTCAACTGCGGAAAAAATCCGATCCGCAGCCATCCGTCGGCGTGCATAATCGACATGACTATTTCAATCATACTCCACGATAGCAATTTATAAATTGGATTAATTACAATCAAATTTAACCTAATTTGAAAATTTTCTACAGTTACCTTTTTAAAAAATACCAAACTTTCTTGGTATGAGTATGAAATATATGAATATATGGAATGAGGGCCTCAAGAAAAAGGAAAAAAATGGTATACATGTTACCGATAGCTATCGAGTTATCGGAGGTTAAATTTTAAAAACTTCAGAAGAGAGAAACTATAAAAGAAGATTTACTCTCGAAGTATTACATATTATTGACGTTCCCACGGATAAGAGAATAAATTACAAAACGGACACAGAAAACTGTGCGAAAGCTTATCGTCATATTGTACAAAAATACAGATGAAAACAAAACATGAATTTTAGTTGACAATAACTTGTGCAGACGAACAGGACGACGCTAATTATTTTTTAATGTAATTATTTGTAAAATTGTTTCGTGATTTTTAAAGTTTACATTTGTTATAATTAAAATATGTTTTTGATTAGTGTTTTTACCCCTGATGATGGTTGACGAAGTCAACCGAAATATTGGGAAAAATAAAATAAAACAAACAACACCAGTTTTTCTATAGCCTCAAGCTGAACAATACAAAAGAGAATTAATAAAACAAAAGGTCACCAATACACAAAATCAATTAAACTTCGAAAAAAATATTTTTTTTACAATATTTTTTACAATTAAAGTAAATAACTATGATAGAAGTTATAGAAATTAAATAATAAAGCAAAAAAGATCAGGTAAAAATGATCTTTCAAGCAACAAATTTGAAAGTATTAGCCCAAAAACAGTATTCAAAACAAGCCATACAATTGCAGTTTGCTATTTTTTATATTGTGGGCGAAAATTTGTTAAAAATCTTAAAATTTGCAATTGCCATGTAATTGGATTAAAGTCGTGCAAAATTTAAATTTAATTTTTTTGGGGTTTTTTAAAATAATCTTTGTTGTAAAATTTTTTGAGCGAAGCTGGCGAAGAGTTATTTTAAACTAATTTGTCCTTTTTATATTTCTTTCAAGTGCATGTAATAATTATTTTTGTTGTTGTTTTAATTTAAAATTTGATTTAAACAAAAATACACACCTTTTTTATCGAATTTCCACAATTGTTAAATATGGAAATTATCGAAAAAAAATCGTTATTTTTTTTTATTTTTTCTTCTTCTAATTTTCGACTTAAGTCCGTAGGAACGAAAAACAAAAACGATTTTTTCAAATTTAAACGTCCGATAACTAAGCGAGATATCGATAACATGCCGACCAATTTTTCTCTTATTTTGAGATGCTATATCCAAATATGTGGCCAGATCTTGGGGCCTCGGATATATACTCCTTTCATTCATGACGTTTTAAAAGTTAAAAACGATATACGCCTATGTTCTGCAATCCAATTAGAGTCAAATTCGACTACAGAGTTGTTATTGAATCCAATTCGTCACAAAATTTGTCCTAAAACTTCCGTTTGCAAATGCCTACACTAAACCTATTAGAGTTCTACTTTTCTCTATGAAATATAATATGAAAGTGAGATTTCAGTCGATTTTCAAGGATTCATGTCCGAAAATTTAATTTGCTTCAAATTTTTCTGGTACGAAGAATATTTTGAATTTACACATGGACATGGTTTTTCTTGAAACAAATTTCGAAACAGAAATAACTAATTTTGTAACATGTGAAAAATGTGAATATATGTTTTTTATATATGCTAAACGTTAAATAGTATAGCTCGAATTGTCTCTCTCATTCGAACATCAGCAAGAAAAATACAAAACGAGCGAATACAGGAAAACTCTAATTGGTTTTTGAAATATAAATGAACTTAGATTGCAGAACATGGGGAATAATTACAATTACGTTGACCGATTTATTTCCGTGGCGTATGATTCATATTTCACCAACGTATAATAACATTCATACGTCAAGGTGGCGGAAATAAGTATGGCTGTAACTAAAGGCAGTCTAGTGGAACCCTACCAAATTAACACATGCAGTCATTCGGAGTGTATGCCTAAAAGGACAACCAAATTTCGAAAAAATATGAAAATTATTACTTTATATGTTTTGCCGCTTTCGAATTGTAAATGTTCGAGAAATTTTCGTGATAACCGAAATCCACACAATTGTTACACCCAAACTAAACTAAATTACTGAATTTGGCTTACCATTTATATGGTCAAAATATTCACTTATTTGGACACAAAGAATCAATTAGTCTACAATTCTCTGGTTCCCCAGTAATTGACGGATCTTTCAGTTAGCCTTACAATCCACCCCATCCGAATATGGACTCTAACTGCAATGCTTACCCTTGAAGAACTCCGCCTTTATGAATACATTCTCATTTGCATTCAATTGCATGCCACATTTCGTAATGGTTTTATTGTGAGTGACAATACCCAAAGGATCCAAATTGGCAGCCAAAAAACCGCGAGTCTGATAACTTCTTATGATGTCATGGACCAGTATATGATCATCGATAGCGTTCTGAGCTAGACCACCACTGTTGCCACAAAATTGCGAGACAGGCATTAAATTACGCTGAGGATGTGATGCACTTGGTACCGGTTCATAAACACCAGAACGAAAATAAGCATCCCAAGACTAAATAATCCAAACAAATAATTATTAGTTACATAGTTCCTGCAACGTGCAATTCCCTCGGAATACGTACAGTATGTACACACGTTGGATCACGTTGCCACGCTCGATACATGTCCTCAACATAAGTGGCACTTGTACCAGCACCCCCCACTGTAGTCGGTAGTTTTGAAGGGGGATTTTCTGAAGGTTCCCTCTTGGCTGCTCCATTAGCTTTTCGTATATTCACTAAGTTTATGGCAGTGCTAGCGGAATCCTTGAGTAAACAATGATTATTTTCACTTCTTTTTCTTCTTCTGATCATTTTGTACCCACTTACCAGTAGGACTTTACGAGGTTTTGCGAAGCATGAGGTAAAATTTGTATTTGCAACCGAAAGAGATTTAAAGCAGTGTCTTTTCATGTTAAGCATTTTGGAAAAACTTAAGAATTCACGAAACGTGTAGTTTTGAAATTTGCAATGGAAAATTTTCTTTATTTTTATAAAATAAATATTGCGATTAACTTTTAGTTCAATTTTAGATTTTGTTGTATATATGAAAGTTTTCACTCAATGACACTCAATTGTAAAAAAGAAAAAGTCGAATGACAAAATATTTGCCCAGTTTATTTTCAAAAATAAATTGTAGTAGATTTATGCACCCTTCAAATGGTCTCAGGTGTTTTCATTTGGAGTCTGCAACCAGGAAATCAAAACTTTAACTGACAAAGTTTGTAATATTGACAACGGCAATTTAGAACAGATGAAACAAGACGACGACATCTTGTGTCGACGACAACAAACAGAATAAGGCAATATACATTAGACCGTGTCGTGCTTTTTAGAGGTTATGTAAATTCATTTTAGCTACGCGAAGGTAAAAGATATAGCCTAGTCCTAAACCAAACCAAGCTCTCATTTAAGGTGGGGAAAATCGTATTTTTCGTATGAATACGTGTATTATCAATATAATTAATAAGCCTGTGTATTTGCAATTGATCAGTTCGTTTATAGGAAGAGGTAAATCAGTCTTTTTTCAGTCTGTTCATAAAATTGTTCGTCCGACCACTAATCTTGCACGGTCGGTGTATAACAGAAATTCTGTATTCAAATTCAGTCATTCAAATTTACACACTTACAGAGCCTATTGAAGTAAGTCACCCTTAGGTACCATATGTTTTGGACACCATTGTACATAAATATTACTTAATACTTAACTTATTCAACTCTTGCGTTGTATGGAGATGTCTCCAAAATGTTACCGGTACATGGACTATATAAAATGCAACTGCTCATGTATATGTTTAAATCAATTAGAAACCTTGGTCCGCGTGCGATTGCATTTCATACTAAACAAACCGTTTTCCAGACGAGAAATAGAACAAATTTGAGAATTGCAAGATGTCGTCTTGAAATAACTAAACAAAGAATAGAACACAATGGTTGTTCTGAATTCAACCATCTTCCCCAAGCGTTAAAGAATGTATCCAGAATTTCATTATTTAAGACAAATCTTAAATTACATTTATTGCGTGATTTATTTCTTGTAATTTTGATTGCTGTATATTTTGTGAATATTCTTGTACATACATAAATATGTAAATTTAATTAATTAATTATAAATTTAATTATTATTAATTTATCTTGTCAACTCGCCCCAATAAAGTCTATAAGGCGCTGGGGCAAAACATTTCAGTGTAAATATATTTAATGAATAAATTGAATTACTAATTAAAAAAAAAATACTGGTCCGAATTGCACGTTTATTCACATAAGCTCTGATCTTTGCTCGGAACGATATTATAATATGTTTACAAAATTGCTAAACAATTAAAAAACTGATTGTTATATACTCGTATGTACTTGGGTAAATTCTATGAACTGTAATTACCGGGAACTACGAAACGAATGTTAAATACAGCGAATTAAACCCTACTGAGTTTCTAACGAGATTAATTATAATATTTTTGTAATCTGTATATTATTATATTATATAGGCTGAAAAAAACACGGCTAAACGGCTGAAATTTTCAGTACACATGGATGCAGGTCTGGAGGGAACTATAAATAGATTTTTTAAAAAGTTGTTCTGTGGGCGGAGGGGGCGTGGTAAAAGTGTTTTTGAGAGCTGGAAGGCTGAAGATTGGTACATATATATAACTGTGGTCAGAGAAATATCAATTTGATGCCGAAATTTGGATTTTCGTTTTGTGGACGGTGGGGGAGTGGAAAGTGTTTTTAGTGATAGGAGGCTGAAAAATGGTACGTACTGATCACGGATAAAAATCAATATGAAACCTGATTTTAATTTTACCATTTGTTTTTTTTGTTTGCCTGACGAAGCGGGCGGGGTTCGTCTAGGTTATATATATGACTGACTTATCATTGGACAGCGCCCAGACCAAACGGCTGAAATTCCACGGTCATGGCATTTTCAGGGTAGTTCCCAAATACGAACTACGAAATTCGTACTTTTAGGGTGTAAAATGGGACAAAAGGTATAAACATCGAACCTTCGTCCAGACTAAACTGCAGTAGCTAGAAACATGAAATCCGGTGTGGACCATGAAGACGAGCTACTAAAAGGGATTTTTCGAAGCTTGCACTTTTAAGGGAGGAAATAGACAAAAAGGGATAAAATGGTACCAATTTAAGTATTGCAGTATTTTTCGTATACTAGCAACAGAAGTGTATTTTTTCGATGTTTGTTCCTTTAAGGGGCGAGCGGAACAAAAATTAATAAAAATGGTTCCAACTAAAGTATTACACCTAGAATTGTGAAATTTGGTATGTAAATTCCTCTCACCACATAAAAGCACAATATAAATGCATTTTTGAACGAGGCAAAAGGGGATAACAATGGTACCAACTAAAGTATTGTAGCTGGAATCATGAACTTTATTATGTAAATTCCTCTGACCATGTAGAAGCGCAGTAAAATTGGATTTTTCGAAATTTGCAATCTTAATGGTACAAATTCAAGTATTTCAGTTATAGTCGTGAAATTTGATGTGTAAATTCCTCTGACAAGGCATTATTTTTTCGAATTTTTTACTTATAAGGGTTGAGCGACACAAAAAGGGATAACAATGGTACCAAGTAAAGTATTGTGGCTAGAATCGTGAAATTCGGCGACCACGTGGGCGGGCAACATAAATTGATTTTTGGAATTTGTTCTTTTAAGGAGTTGGCGGGACAAAAAGGGATACAAATGGTACCAACTAAAGTATTACAGCTAGAATCATGGAATATGGTATATATATTCCTCTCACTACATAGAAGTGCTATATATTGGAATTTTCGAAATTTGTACTATTAAGGGGTGCGCGGGATAAAAATGGTGTACGGCGCTTTAATTACGTAAACGCGGAACATAAATGGATATTTCAAAATTTGTACTTATAAAGAGGATGTGGGACGAGAGAAAAGGGAGACACATGTTACCTATACTTATTTTTCAAAATGTGTACTTTTTGAAAGAGGTGAAAAAAGTTATAAAATAACCGAGTCAACGGCTTTTTTTAAGAAAAAATGGGATAAGCCTAGAGCTAAAACCGACTGAAGTTTACTTACTTTTTAGAATATAATTAAGTTTATTCTGTAGTCTTTCCTGAAATGTTTTTTCTGAAGTTTACTTACTTGTTAGAATTATAATTATAATTAAGTTTCTTCTGTTGTCTTTCCTGAAATGTTTTTTTCTTTTTATTTCGTCTTCCTTAATCCATTCAATCAGAGAATAATGTAGTAACTAACGTAATGTAGTAACACCTCCATTATTTGTTCATCTCTAATGTCTACCAGCACAGGTACCAATAAATTATTTATTTAAACTGTGCGAATAAGTGTATTTCATTTTAAGTTTATTATTACTTTTTTATATATAATAAACAACTAATATTCATTCTTATAACTGGTTGGTGCAATGGTTTCTCATACATGCCTGTCATCATAATATTATATACTTGTATTGTTATACTCACAATATGTATAACAAACATCATGCTTCCACCAATCAATCAATCTTACGCTATATAGAAAAAAGTGCAATTTCAAATATTTGCCAGTTAAGTAATATTTAGTATTTTTTGTATATAGAAAGAGAGCTGTTTGTGAGTGGTTTCATCATTCATAAATAAATAACAAATATTTTTATGTTTATGTCTAATAAAGCCTTAAAGGATTTATGCCTTATTTAGAAAAAGCTTTAATAATGCTTCTTCCCAAAAAATAGTGTTGCTTTTTGTCCCATTTGTTCGCATTGGAACCATATCTCGAGTCCAGCTAAAAATACTTGTTTGTTTGTAAAAATCTGGGAAAATATTAATATACGAGTTGTTGTTCTTGTTTATCTTTAATAAATGTAAATGTAGTGATGAGTTGTGTTAACACGTTTCCGTTTTCCTTAGTTTTACCAATAAATAATATCTCGATTATCACTCGTTATTTTTTCTGATTTGGTTGTTTTTCTTTTTTCTTTTGTAAAATTTAATAAATGATATTTTTATAGTTGCAAGTTTTATCAATTTTTGAAAGAAGCCGCTCTAGCCGGTTGTTTCTTTTATTTTCTTCATTAGATTAACTGTATAATTTAAATCGCAAAACAATAAATGATTGCCAACAATATACGTACATGTCGACGTCTCCAAACAATAGTATGCTAAGTTGACTTAGCATGTTTTCAAGTTATTTACGTTTTTAGATTCTACTGTCCTCAACTTAAATTCTCTCAAACTGATCGACCAATCCAATACAGAGTTGTACTCAAAAATTCTCTAACTATGTGTGAGCCTGGAGATACATATCAAAAAGCCAAAACAATGCGTTTAAACGAGAGAAATACTGAATGATTCTGCAACAAAACAAATTAATCGAATATGTTGTATCGTTCTGTTACTTGGAAAGCCTAATATATAATACAGACGGATTTAAAAAATACATATTTAGCCGCATTAATAAAGCTCGACATGCATTTGGATTTTGTGGCAGTCGTCGAGCCCATTCAATACTAATGTTAATTCTTACTCAACGATTGTGAGTCATGGAATGCTGTACCACGAAGATTTCCTCGCATATTCTGGCCCAGAGTTATGAGGAACAACGCCAGAAAACCAATCAATTCATCTCGAATTTAATTGGCACGGCAGAATCGATACAAAGCAGTATTTTTTCTTTTGCGGAACGACTTTTTCATAATATAATGTTTATTCGTTACAGGATTATCTATCGTCCATCCTAGGGTTTAAGGTCCTGTTCAAAAGTTCGGGTTTTTTCAAACAACTGTCATTTTTACAATAAGAAAAAATTTTTTTTGCCAGATGATGCCTAACATGCACATCTCAGCATTGTTTTTCAAAACATGTCCCATATCTCCGCCATTTTGTAACTTTTGCAATTTTTCTTTTGTTTAATATTGACCAAAGAAAGAAATCCTAAGTTTTATAATTGCCGCAGAATAAAAATTCCTCTTTTATGGGTTTTTTGGACTGTCAGGGTGGTATAATTTCTTAATTTGATGTCCCAATTTCACCATTTCTGGTTAGATATAATCATCTAACAACTACTCCTATAAATTTTCACTTCCTAGTATTTGCAAATTTTTGGCATTTTCAGATTCATGTGATCATTGGTTAAATAACAAAAATTTACGATGATTTCCAATTTACCTTGTCTTCTATGAAAATATTCTTATGTAGTAAGCTATCGAACTTATCCAATACACTGAATGTGGAGCATAGGGCCACAATAAAATACTGGTTGATTAATTGTGGACGTCAAATGTTTGCAGTTGTGAAGTTTTAAAGAATTTCACGATCGAAAATTGAATAAAAGCTCTATTTTGGAATTCTTGATTGTATATATTCTCGCCCAGCGATAAAACAGATATTTCATCACGTTTAGTTCAAGAAATACATGAAATAGGGAATAGCATTAGGCCAACAATTTAAAAAGTGGATTCGAATTGTTCACATTCTGCTGCCGGGCATTAAGAAGGCTCAATGCGGAAATTGCGATATCAATTTCTCTGAGTTTTACATAGTCTTTAATTTTATTTTATTTTAAGATTTACTCTTTTCTACCATACCTATTTTGCTTGGTTTTCACATGTAGTAATATCAAAAAATTATATAATTCATGTTGATGTTCAAAGAAGAGGCACAAGCATTTTATTTCCAAAGAAAAAATAATAATAAAGAAGGCAAACAAACTAATAATACTTGAACAGAACTAAACTAAATAAATCGAGAGATAGAGAGAGAGTTAATTAATAACGAGCCTGGCTTTAAACAAATTATTATGATGAAGACAATAAAAATACATTTAATAAATCCCTGATAAGTAATTATAATATGCATATACATATGCATATATGCGTATACTTAAACAAAAAATAATAGATGAGTTTTAAATGAGAAAAAATTGTATAATTTTTAAAGTTTTTTTTCTTTTTTTATTTTCTTTTAATAATTAAAATAAATAATAATTAAAAATAAAAATGTTGTTTAATTTTTTTGTTAAAAATAAACTTTTGGATTCGTTTTGCATAGTTGTGTATCTTAATGATTTTCTTTCGAAATTGATTTGTTTTTCTTTTGCTAGAGCTTTCGTTATAACTTAAAGAGATTTGTTTTCTTTGTAGAAGTTTTAACTACTCTGTCCTTAGTTTACACAATTATCTAATATTTGTTTTTCATTTAACATTTAGTAGTTAATAAAGATTTGTTTTGATTTTGTTGTGTTGGTTTAAAGTTTAGTTTTGTCTTTAAACAAACAAACAGAAAATGAAGAGATGTGGTTCATACATAATGTAACATTTGTCAAATAATGATTAAAAACTGAAGAGGAAAATTAAATTAATTTTTTTATAAACAAATATCTATGCTGAGTTTCTCTTTCGATAAAGGGATGCTGCTGTTCATCCATTATGTCACTAGAAATTGTTGAAATATCTGTAAATATGTAATAAAATATAAACATTTGATGCCTCAAAAGTCGGTGAGTGCGGACGCGTCGACGACGAGTGGCGGGCGACCTTAGACGTGGATGGCATCATTTAACAAAGCATTCAATTCACGTATATGTTGAGCCTTGGAACCGGTAGCAGTCGAAGCACCACATGCACGTCCAACATAGCTAAGATAGTGGAAGAAAGTAATGGTGTTAAGAACATTTTTATAAACATCTTAAATACTTTACAAACATTTACATAACTTTTATGTTTAGAAAAATTATGAAAACATTCACAATAATGTTATTAGTTACAATAACAAAAAAACTAGGTTAATAATATTAACTAAAAACTATAATTGTTATTTAAACCAAGCAAAATATGTAGGTGTGAAAATACTTAAAATGAAAATCTATGGAGAAGTGTGATTTTAAAATACAAAATGAAATGGAAATGAAAGAGATGGTGATGATAATGATAGCGATTGTATCTTTTTCAGTTTTATTACACGATTATTTATTTTGATGTGATTATTGTCTCTATTATAGCATAACATAAAAGCAGAATATAATTATTATGGTAGAATCATGAATTCCAACGTAGTTCTTTTGGAAATCTTTTGTAGTAATTGGTTTGCATTGCAAGCAACAAGTAGAATGGAATGTGATTTTTCTTTATGCCGACACATTCACTTATGGAAACCGGGAACCATGCCACCATTTGTATGAAATGATATTTTATAAAAAAGTATAATAAAATGAATCGGTATAAAAAATTGATAGTTATTCATAGAAACAATCACCCCTAAATATGTCGTGGGAGTCAATTGGTCCATTTAAATAAATAGCAAGCAAAATTCTTGGTAATTTCTGCCTTATTATTTTAACTGCAATAAGTTAATCCATTTCGCGGGCTATATTTTCTACCATCGCCTGGAGGGGAGTAGAACATTCCGAAAATGGTAAGTGCTTATAAAATATGAAAAGCTGATTTGGATATAGTTCAAATGCTTTAATTCCATAGAAAGTCCATTGTAAGCATTTTTACGCTGAAAGAAGAATCGCTTGACATTGGCAGTTTTACAGGCATCGTCATAGAAGTTACAAGACCCTTAATTGAACATCAAACTGGATAGTGTTTGAGTGTGATAATTATTTTAATAATATTATCTTTTTTGACAGAATTTGCTGTTTCGTATTGAATGTATTTATTCTCTATTCGCTATCAAATGAAAATATCTGTTAAAAACACTTTAAATTTAATGCTTCTATGTGAATTAGTTTAGCATCAACAGCCATTTATAATTAGTATTTTGCATTTTTCCGCACTATACAAACTTTCTCGATTTCGGCAGTTGTTGAATCTTGACAAAGTTTGTCGCTTTTCATGTCAAACGATAAACAGCACGATTTCTGATTGCGATTCACTTTTTTCTAATAAGGTGGTATTTTCAGATCTAATAAGGTGGTATTGCATAATTTAAGCATTTTGTAATTTTTTTTACGAAAATGATCCAGTTTATGCCTTTCGCTTTATGCCGAGTGTCTATAAAGTACGATGAATGGATAACTGCAACACTATGATTGTACCATTTATATCCCTTTTCTCCATAAAAATTATAAATTTCCATTTTATGCGAGCCAGCGGGAATGAGTGTGAATATACACACCAAATTTCACGATTACAGGTGCAATAGTTTGATTTGTACCATGTTTATCCCTTTCTGTCCCACTTCCCTCAGAAAACTAAAAATGTTGAAAAAAAAGTTTATATTTGTATTGATTTTACCGTTTATATTGGTTTTATGAATTTCACAATTCAAGCTGCTGCACTTTGGCTGATACCATTATTATTTCTTTTTTCCACTTCCCTCAGAAAACTATAAATTTTGAAAAATTCGTTTATATTGACTGCCTACATTACGCGTTTTACATTTTTAGCCCTTTTTGTTCCGCTTCAAAAAAATCAATATTTTCCTTTACACACCCTTTAAAAGTAGAATTTCGAAAATTCGACAATTTCAGCTTAGTCCTTTCGACTGGTACCATTTTATCGCTTTATGCCGATTTCTCACCCCAAAAGAAAATTTCACGTTATAAGAAATTTTCAAATTTCAAGAATCACTATTTTCGTCCATTATCTCAACAACACTACTACTTTTTGTCTTTCCCACGTCTTTTCCACGTCAAAAACAAAAAGGAGGATAGTTTAAAAAAGAATGTCTTCAAAAGGAAATATTAAATAGATGTTAGGTTTTGATGTGAAAGCCTCAATAAAATCAACAATATAGTGTAGGATATGAATTAAACGAATTTGTATATTTGAATCGAAACGTAGAAGATAGAGGAATCGAAACGATAAACAACCTGACATTACTGTCTTATCTATAAGTCGAATCTTTACATTGAATACATGTGTATGAAAGGGAATCAATAGAAAGAAGATCACAACAAAAATATAAGAGAGAAATGTTGAATAGATGGTTCCTGGATGGAAAAAAGTGCCGCTACCAAAATTGTTCCATTATGGACTGTTAGCTTGCTTCGGTTTCAAATTTTCTCCTTCAGGTGTTGTCTTGTTATTTCAAAATGGATCACAAATGTTGACTCATATAATAAATGTGAGCTATGCAGTGCAAGCTAATTTAAAACGAGTTACTTTTGCAAATGTAAGCTGAACCTTTAAAAAAGCAATATTTAAATGCACAAAATTTATTTCTATTTCCTCTTCCGAATAAGAATTCCAATTCAAGGACTAATGGATAACATTTTAAAAAAATAGATGCAGTTTTGTTCTAAACCACTGTAACTATTTATATATAATAAAGTTATTCGTTTATCTAGTTTGTTCGATATTGAAAAATGATTCATGTCCCCGAATTATTATTTTTTTATAAATATCTTATTTTATAGCTTCCCAATCCAACGAACATGAACATAATGAAGATAAACAGTGGTGATATGTATATGAGATCATGATTTGCAAAACAAAGAGCACAGTGGTGATTATTAAACTAAATAAATGGACTATAACCAAACAACATGCATTGAATAAAGGAAAGGCGGAAACACATAATACATAGTACATATCATGGAGGACAAGAGCACACAACGGATTGATGGAAGGAAAGGGCAAATAATAATGACAAGAAAATAAAGGAACTGATGGAAAGCAAAAGTTTTTAATAGACCCGCATCAAAGAAAGAGAAAATGAAAACATAGATCAGTTAATTTCTAAATGCCAATCAAAAGTTACAAAAATAAAAATATTAAAGAAACTGAAAATTTTTGAAAACAACAATAAATTTTGAAAGAAGGAAAGAAAAACGTTAGTTTTTTTAACAAAAAAAAAGAGTAAAAAGAATTGATATTTGATACGCTGCCAACATAATAAATATTTAGTTGTAGAGTAGTACTAAATCAAGGAGATAGTACTAAAAATAATTTACACTAATTATTTTGATGTTTTTGCTTTGTTTTTACATAACGCAGTACAACAACAGAAGAAGTAAGAATAGTAGAGTAGTAGTAGAATAGTAGTAGTAGTAGTAGGTGTTGTAGAACCCTCACCTAATTTTGCGTCCAGTTTTAGAAATACGCACACCAGGTGCCGCAGCAATGCCAGGGGGTCTATTAAAATCTTGGCGTACATTTTTCAAATCGAAATGTTTAGCGGCATTGAAATCACCTGCCTGCTGTTTAGTGCTATCAGCAGACTTGCCACCAGATGTAAACATACGACTTAACCAAGGTTTCGAATCGGAATTAGATTCGGAATCGTTAGCAGTAGTAGTAGTGGTAGTAGTGGAAGTAGAGGAAGTAGCATCACCGGGTCTGCAAACAACAACAACAAGAACAAACAAATAACACAAAACACATACAAAAAAATCAGGAAAATTCAGGTTTTGTTCTGTCTACACAAAATGATGACTTATTTTGTTTGTGTCGTTACACGGAGTTTTGGGTGTTGGGAACATATAAGGTACATTACATTAAGATTTTTTTTGGTTAAATTGTTAATTAAATACTTTTTGGGTTGACATAAATTATATTGGCTTCATTATTACTATGGAAATAAACTGAAAAACAATTGATTTGTTTTCAACAGAATACAAATCGAAACGAAACGATACCGGCAATATAACTTAGGATTCAAATAAACTGAAATAAATAATGATGAACAACAGCCTAGCTTTTTTGTGGATATACAAATTATAATCAAACATAAGGAATTAAAAAAGCCATGCTCGATGATAATGATTGAAGAGTATGGCGTCGTATTGATGCGACCAGATGTGTTCAAAGATTGGAGATTACGATTTTTGACATTCGCTAAATGTTTTTTCTGTCGATGTTCCATATTTACTTGTATGTTTAGCTCTACAACGTTGAAGACTCTTAAGATTCGTAGAAATATTTAAATAAATTGAAGGTTTTATGGATGAGTTGAAACACTTTTTTAGTATTCTAACCTCCCTCCCTATTGTTCCCGAGATATTTATGTCAACTATTTTATTTTTATCTATTTTCCGTTGGTATGGCACAGCGCTGTAAATAAAATCTCAACATCTCGAATGTGGGTTACTACATCACGCGGCACGAACATTCTTTTTTAACTTTTATTATAGTGAGTAGTGTAAAATAGATAATAGAAGCATTTTTTGTACAGCATGTATTAGGATAAATAAAATGAATGTTATATTTTTTTAACATACGTATTTTACTTCAGTAAAAACAGGGTAAAACTATATGCTAAATAAATATCTGTTTAATATGATCTCAAAACTATTTGAGAGCTATTTTGGAAGGACCATTTGGAACTCACTGAATCGTAGATACAAAATGGTAAAACTAAAATAAATAAACTCAATAGCTAACAATGTCTATACAGATTTATATAAAGAATATCTTCTGTTCCACTTTCAAATTACGAATATGGCAATTGATATCACTGTTATTATACTGTTTGTCAGCTTCCTGCATAATATACTCTGTTTGAGTTTACACACAAAAGAAAGGCTTTACGTTTGAACGGGTTAAACTTTATATACCTCCATCACGGAGGTATATTCCACTTTAGGAAGAAGTACAGCAACACAATTCGAAAATTATGAATATTTGTGTGCAAATTTATATTACAAACTATATAAATCGTCCTCGAGTAAATAAATTAAATAGTGAATATAAGGCAAAATTTCCAACCGATCTACATCTTTGCTGCTTTCAATAGGCGAACGAATATTCGGACATGGCTTAATCACCTTTGAATAGTGTCTCAGGTCGATATTTCAACACATTAAAAATCTAAGTATCCTATGGTTGATGGTATAAAAATACGGAAATAGGACGTTTACATGTTAATGAATCACATTTTTAAAGAAAAGATTCTTCTAGAAAACTTCCCATAGTATCACACCAAAGCTATGAAAACAAAAAACTGAGGAAATCTTCTATTTTATTATTTAAATAAACACTCTCTTTGCCTTTTTGGATAAATTCAACTAATTTTCAATAAAACATTTTCTTTTTCAAACTGTTTGGAAGGTGTAATCATTACGACATACATATTCTACGGGAAAGTGGTAGGAATTGCTATAAACGTACCTATCCTTAGATAGGTGGTTATGGATATATCACAGAATTGATTTCATAATGTAAATAAAAATGTAATTTACGTTTCAATCCATACTATATGATACCCATCAATATACAAATAAATTAACTACAAAGTTTATTTTAATAAACCTATGTTTGTTATAAATCTAATATTTGGGATCTGTTTAGAGATATCCAACAATTATAGAAGTCACAGAGACTGGCTCTAACTTTATGTTTACCAGGGATTGTAAACATGGGGTTAGACTAATACTATTGAACGCTGAAATGCTGAAATTGTGATCAAATTCATGTTCTAAGACTTTTACTAGAGAACACACATCGGGCAAACCCAGTTCATATCATAGGGAATTTACATCTTCAATGACTGGCCCCAGTTCTAACAAATATTTGAGTTAGAACTAGGACCAGTCGCAGGACTATCCCTGCATCAGCTAAATTTCCCGCATTTTTTCTAAGGTTTCTTGCTCCAAATAAATTTATATAATAATGTCATATAATAATTTTTTCCTAAAAACAAGAAGTTTTACGTCCAGCCATAAACTTTTGAAGAATGATGCAAACGTCATGAAGGATATAAACCCAAAGTTATTTTTTAGTTTTTTCGTTTGTATTTTTTGGTCTGTAATCAATATTTGATTTGAACTGGGATATTGTCCTGGTAAATGAGAGTTGGCACGGCACAAGTATTGCTGGGTAACTATACCTGCACATACTTACATATGCAACTCAATGAGATGCTTGTAAGTTGACATGTGTGCTTTATTACTTGGTGCGATTTTCTTAAAAACGAATATTCGGCAAGTGAGTTGTGCATCTCGTTTGTGAGAATCATTAGCTTAAAGAGGCCGGGTATGTTGTTGAAAAGTCGTTGCGATCCCAGTTCAAATCAAATATTGATTACAGACCAAAAAAATACAAACGAAAAAACTAAAAAAATCATTTCTCTTTAAAATGATCGGAATCACTCATACCATATTTTTTATTTGGTAAATAACTGCAACACAGTCTTCATTTTTAAGAAATACATGATTTTTTGAGGTCAGTGCGAAATATTATTTTTTCATTCAAAGTTGTATAAGGAAGCCATAAGGTCAATTATGCTATATTACACATGATATACAAAAGCAGACATACCCCATTAATAAACAAATATATGCGACCGTTAAAAAATAAATTTTAAAGTTTCAATTGCGCATCTCGTTATATTATTTGTCGTTAACTGATAGGACTAGAGCAAGAGTCGACTCTCTATGACAATGAAAACCTAAAAATAGAATCTGATGACAAACTATATTCTGAAAGAAAACCCCCTTCCTAATTGAATTAACAAAAGACTCTCAAATCATATTTTTATTACGAATGAAAGATTAATATCGTTAGAGAATTACATAATTTAAATAAGCAAGAAAAAAATAGGAAACGTGAAGGTGGTTAGATGTTTGCGAGAAATGTATTATTGAAGATTCCTCAAAACTATAAGTCCTCCAAGAATACAAAAACATGTAATAAAAGTCTGAATAAAAAAATCTAATATAAACTGGCAGTTACATCTGCTTTTAGATTCCTAATGACATTTAAAGAACCAGTTATACCCTAAGAATGTAAAACCATTTTGTAATTTTCAATATACAGCAAAGTCAGGCTATATTCAAAAAGCAAACTAATATTTCGCCTGGGATCCAAAAGCAAATATATATTTTACCCACTTCAATAATATAGCTGTGTTCGAGAAGAAAAGAAAACCACTTGAAACCAACGGGTGCTTTTTTAACTACAATAGAGACAACAACTGGTGTGTGCAGAGTTTGAGTCAACAAAATAAGTTGTTTGAAAAAGTAGTACAAGGGTGAAAGTGTTTTGAAGGGTTAATGCAAAATATAGAGAAAAAAACATCACTAAATAAACCAAAGAACTTTGAAAAAACTTATATACAAATACAAAGTTTGGTTGTTAAGTTAGAAACCGTTTCGTTAAAAGCAAATTAAGAAAAAAATTAAGGCAAAACAAAATTAAAGCACAATTAAAAGAAAATAAAGTAAAAAGGCCCAAAGAATTGTTTAACAAATATGAAAGGACAAACAAACGGACTTACCTAACATCCTTGCTGTGGCTGAGGGCGGTCAAGAAACGGGGTTGCACATAGGACCAGCAACCTTGGTTTTTGTGTTCTTCCTGAGCCCACACCAATTCGGCGTCCTTGTAGAGATTAGCTTGTTCTTTAATCAAATCGAAGGGGAAGGGAGAAATCTACAAAACACATAATTCCATATTTATTGTCTTTCGAATGTAATTTTCTTCGTTGACAACTCACTTGTTCAACACGAACAATAGCAATTTCCTTTTCCAAGCCCTTGTCTTTACGTGCCTTGGTCAGATCATAGTATACACGACCAGTACAGAAGACAATCCTCTTGACACTGCTGGGATTCTCAGCGGTAATATTATCGGGGATGACGCGTTGGAATTCACTGCCTTCGGACATTTCACTGAAGGGAGATTTGGCTTCTGGGTGACGCAACAGAGATTTGGGGGTGAGAAGAATCAGAGGCTTGCGGAAAGGCATAGCGATTTGACGACGCAAAATGTGGAACAAATTAGCGGGGGTGGTGCAGTTGGCTACAATCCAGTTAATGTCGTGCAACTGTCTGATGGCGAATTCCTCAGATTCAGGGGGGAAATAATCGGGATCATCCGAAGACATTTGCAAGAAACGTTCAACGCGGCACGATGAATGTTCAGGGCCCATACCTTCCATACCGTGAGGCAACAACATAACCAAGCCTGATTGACGCACCCACTTAGCTTGACCGCTGGAGATGAACTGATCAATAATACATTGAGCTGTGTTGGAGAAATCGCCGAATTGAGCTTCCCACAAGACCAAAGCGTTGGGGTTGGTCATGGAGTAGCCGTGTTCAAAACCGAGCACAGCATATTCAGACAAGGAACTGTTGGATACAGAGTAGGGAGCCTGGTCGGGGTACAAATGTTGCAGAGCATTGTAGGTGGCCTTGTCGACCAACTGATGGTGCAAGACGTGATGACGATGAGAGAATGTGCCACGCTCGACATCCTGACCGGAGAGACGGACGTGAATGCCTTCCTTGAGCAGGGAACCGAAAGCAAAAGCTTCACCGAGAGCCCAATCAGCAACACGTTCCTCAACCATAGCTTTGCGGGCATTCAAGACGCGAATTAAACCCCTGAAAAGAAAATAATAAATATAAATGCCATGAACGACCGGACCAAGTTCAAAACTCATACTTGTGGATTACGAATTCAGCGGCATTTGGTGGGGGAGCCGAGAATCTTTGACCAATGTGCACCAAGGTCTCTTCCTTAATACCAGTTGGGGAAACCTTCAAGGGGTCTTTGCCCTCGAAGAAACCAGACCAGGGGGAGTCCAACCAATCCTTGTATTTAATGTGGGTTTCCGTCTTGGCCAAAGTGAAAGCTTCCTCGCAGATCTTTTCGTATTTATCAGCCACCGATTTAACTTCCTCAGTTGTGCAGGTACCTTCGGCAATAAGTTTATCAGCATAGAGGTCCAAGCAGTTCTTATGATTTCTAATCTTTTGGTACATAAGAGGTTGGGTGAACATGGGCTCATCAATTTCATTGTGACCATTGCGACGGTAGCCGACCAAATCAATAACGACATCTTTGTGGAAGGTATTACGCCATTCGGCGGCAACTCTGCAAACATGGACAACAGCCTCGGGATCATCAGCATTGACGTGGAAAATGGGAGCATTTACAACACGAGCAACATCGGTACAGTAAGGGGATGAACGCGAAAAACGAGGATCGGTAGTGAAACCAATTTGGTTGTTGGCCACAACGTGGATGGTGCCATGGGTGGTGTAGTCAGGCAAGTCAGACAAGTGCATGGTCTCATAGACAACACCTTGACCACAGTAAGCAGCGTCACCGTGAATCAAAATGGACATGACCTTCTTGCCCTCCTGATCACCACGGTAGAACTGTTCGGCACGAGTCTTGCCCTGCACCACGGGATCAACAGCTTCCAAATGAGAAGGATTGGCGACGACGGCCAAACGGATGTTCTTGTTTGTGACACGGTTCAAACGCTCAATGTATGTACCCAAATGGTATTTGACATCACCGGAGCCATCATCGGCAGCTTCCAAACCTGCAAACTGAGTGAAGATTTGATTCAAGGGTTTACGGCAGACGTTGGCCAAAGTATTCAAACGGCCACGATGAGGCATGCCCATGATCACCGACTCAACACCCAACTCGGTGGAGGCATCGATCAATTCCTTCAAGGCAGGGATCATCATTTCGCAACCTTCCAGACCGAAACGTTTTTCCGAAGAGTATTTCTTAGCCAAGAAACCTTCAAAGCTGTTGAGAAGATACAAGACAAGATAAAAACAAAGCATTGGCAAAACACCCATTTACATACCCTGTGGCACGAGTCAAACGAGCCAAAATCAAGCGTTTCTTTTCGGGTGAGAAATTCATGACGCCGGGAGTTTCGAATTGTTTACGAATCCAGTTACACTGTTCCAAGGAGTTGATGAACATGAATTCAACACCAATCTTGTTGCAGTACACATTTTCCAAACGGTTCAAGATTTCTCTGCAATAAGAAAATCACAATTACAACTGTCATGTCAATTCATTATCTTCTCCTCCTTGACTTACCTCAGAGGCAATTGGGGCTCATCGCCACCAATGAAGGTAGTGCTGGGCAATTTAAATTGACGTTCCATGTCATGTTCGCCTATACATGTATATAATACAGGTGTTTAGAAAGATGTTTCGATTAGCTTTTGATTTTTAAGAAAATATTCTTTAGTTTGAGTAGTAACACACAATTTATTTTTGATTCAATTTACTTTAATGTTGAAATTCGGAGGACATGTATGTATAATTTTTGTAAGGATTTTATATTCAAAGCATGCCTTTGTTTGTGGGAGTTAATGGTGCTTTCTAGATCGAATTATAGCTTCGATTTTTATAGACAACACATGCAGTACGAATTAAATTTTGGTTGTGTTTTTTTTCTGTATATGTATTAAGCTGCCAATTGTTTTGTGTTTCAATTTCTATTTAATATTTTGTCTAAGTTTTGTGTGTGGTATTGAAAAAAAATCGATTCAGTGAAAGAAAAACTAAATTGAAATCAAGAAGATATTTTTCATTCTATAAAATATAAGTGTAAAATAGAAAAAAATACTTTTGTAATAGTTAACATTCTAACGAAGAAAACTATGGCCATTTTAAAAATATCTATTTAGATATGTAGAAGACATGACCGTCTTTGTAGATGTTTTCTTTGGCCTTCAAAAAAAACATAAAAAGTAGATAACATCATTGCAACATTATATGTTGGGCTTAATCGATGAAATCATTAAGTAGACCTTTCCCTCGAAATTGGAAATTTTAATAAAAATCTAAAAAGTTATCCATACCAAATTGTTGTGTTGATTTTATGAATCAGTTTGAGGCATTCTAAAAATTAAATTTCTATGTCACAATATTTCTATTTTTTCCATAGTATTATCGGGCTTTATTTCAAATTTGGGGTGCGAACTGCTTTGTTCTGACCAAATGAAAAAATGTTAGTTTTCACAAGGATTTGTCGAAAGTCATTCATCCCCGTCTGTTTGACGATGATATTATCACATATCCAAATAATTTGTAGCGTATTTTTTTAAAAGACAAAAATGTTTTTTTTTTAATTTAAATATTTAATTTTTTTTTATAAATTAAAAAAGGGGTTTTTGGTTTTACCATTAAATCCAATAAAATCGAACCAAAGTTATTAGCCCTTCGTTTTCCCCCACTAAATCGATTTTTTCACAAACAATTTTTCCCAAACACTCTTAAACTTAGACAATTGCTGTGGTGGTGGTGGTGGTGTACGTTAAATAAATAAATAATTAATTTTACTTTTTAAACAAAAAAGACATTAAAAACGTTAAACAAATAAAGCAAAATAAATTAAAAAGAAGCTGAACATAAATGTTTGTATATTAACTTATTTGAACGGACATAATATTTATTATATGAAATAAAGGCACAATATATTTACATGTTTTCGGTAAACAAAACGACATTTTATGCTAATCTAGGGGGAGGATTTGTAACAAAACAACAAAAACATATCTAAAAATTAAAAAAATCACAAAAAACAGACGATTGGATACTTTTTTCAAAGAGAATCGGAGGTGAAAAGAAAAAGGGTGCATGTGGATTTTTGTTCGTTTCAAGGTATTGACATGAAAGAAAGAAAGAAAACTACCCAAAATCAAACTTACTTACCAAAACTGAAATTAGCGTAAATAGCTTTTGTTGTAGAGTTGCCGGGCAATTCGGGGGAATTAATTTCGAGAGGATCGAGGTGAGCAACGTTATGGCCTCGAATCTAAGTAGTAAGTAATTTCAACAACAACAACACAGTTTGTTTTATGTTTCACAATCATGTTTAGAATTTTCGGAAAATTATCAAGAGATCAGAGGTTTTTTTTTTCGAAAAATTTTGTTTTCAAAATATAAACGATTTTTGCCGAAAATGTATGTATGTATATTGTAGACAAAGAGGAGATAAAGAGAAGCAATAAAAAAACAAAAAAAGAGAAAAGAAAAATGTTATAAGCATTTTTAGTAGATACGTTTAAAAAATATGATTTTATATTAAATAATAACGACAACCACAAATTTGATGAGTAAGAAATTTTGTATAGAAGACAAACACAATGGTAGGGAGGAGTTAAAACATAATAGAATGGTGGGAGAGAGATGGACAAACGTCTCATGAAAAGAATGGGGTTAAAGTTCACACAAAGTATGTATGTAATGAAATATTGTTCAAATTAATAACAACACAAAATAAAAACTTAATTGAGCTACAAACATGTTAATATGGCTACTTAAATTCAAATTCAAAATATGTATTATTTACTTTGGAGGTTAAAGAAACAGCAACAACAACCAACTGGCCTTAAAACTACACTTTAGGCAATATTTGTTTAAGGGTAAAATGTACGAGTATAACAAATATTTTCTGTTTAAAAGCCTGCTAAAAATAACGTTTCATTATTGAACTATTGAACCAAAACTCCGAATTTCATATTATTATATTTTTTTTTGTAAATAAACGCGTCTCTTTTTTCGAATAACGACTAGAACGTCCGTCGGTTATTAGTTTTGTTGTGTAAAGAGAGATAGAGAGAGAAAAAAATTGAAATTACCAAACAAAAAACCAGAATGTTGACGCAAAACATCTTCGTTAGCACGACGTGTAAGACCATCTTTTGCCGTGATCTTGTCAATGGTTAGAATTCCCAAGGGATCCAATTCCGAAGCCAAATGACCGCGTGCCTAATTATAATATGAGTGAATGAATGAATTTAATGCAAATGTGGGGGGAGGGATTAGGATAATATTCATTTGTTTAAGTACAGTATGTATACGAGAACAGGATAAATTAGATTTCGTTTAGGTTTCGTTTTAAGTGAAACTAACACACACATACATACATGAGTACATCATTATAAAAGGAGGGGGTTAACACTTAAATCTATGATATAATTTTGAATTTACAATTTTCATCGAAAAAGAAAAAAGGGACCACAAAGTTTAGCCAAATATTAGTTAGGTGTACTTTCATATTCACGAACATGATGCAATTTTTATTCTTAGCCAAAATTTACCGTATATTATATTTACGTTTCGACAACAATTTTGAAGAAGTGTTACAAACTTTTAACAGATTTTTTTTCTAAATACTTATAAAATTTACATAGTTTTAATTGTAAGAAATTAATTCATTTCAAGATAAATTTCGTATCTAAACTAAAGGCACATACAGAGGGAAACATTTTTAAAATGAGGGGGAGATAAGCTGGAACTTTCATGTTCCGACAACTGCATGTTTTTCAAATCAATTTTTTTCTGATTTCGAGTTTTAATTTTTTCATTTCTTTGTTTAACATCATCTTCATTTACTTGTCAGAAAAAAAGACAACTGAAACAAATTGTTTTAAAAACAAATACGAAATTTAGAAACTCGAAATCGCAAAACATGTGATTTGAAAATCATGCAGTTGTCAGGACATGGCCGAAAGCTTTAAAATTATTTCAGCATACTTTTCGACTTTCGGAGGGACTGAAGAAAACATAAATATTTCTTTTCGGATTCATGACGCACATTTAAAATGTTTAATTAGAGCTATCCCTCGTGATAAAACGCTTATAGAATAAAGGTATATTTTACCCGTTTACAGACATATTTCAAATTTCCGTCTTACTCAATCTGTTCGAAAATTTCGCCGTCATATATATCCCAAGATACATTTGCCAGAGAAAAAACATGCAAATTCTTTTCAGTGGATGGTTGCCACCCTTACTAAATACTATAGATATAATATAGATAATATAAAATTCAAAAAGCACTTTATGATTTGGATATATTTGCTCTGTTGCGTTAGTTCGTTTATATCGAACTTTTAACTCAGGTAAATTTACGAAGAGCAAATAATGCCTATAATCTACATTTAGAAAAGGAGAAGTGATGTCTGAACTATAAACGTTTTTTGATCTAGGCATTCTGGTAGATCAGAATGAAATAGTGATAGCAAAACGTTGCATTATCAAAAATATACTTCATGCGCGTCAGTTTTACTGGTAGAAAAGATTATGTAAATACCTAAATGTATGTGCCTCAAAACCTTTACAACAAAGCATTATAATAACATTTACATTTTACAATATTTGTACAATCATCTATCAATGACTTATATTTATATCCCGAAAAAAATCAAAATAACAAATTAAGAAAAAATACTAAAAATAAATGAAAAAAACTAAATAAATTGGAAAAAATACTTCATTCAAACGAAAAAGACCCCATTATTAATATGAACATACTCCATTAAACAAAAAAGGTATAATGTAACATAATGACAAGTAACACTCAAACGAACAAACATACCTGATAACTTCTGATGATGGCCTGCACAGCCAAATGATCGTCGATGGTTTGAGAGTCAGGAGCAGCGCCTACACCGCCCATACCAGCATAAGCGGAAACGGGCAATGTATTATATTGTTGGGGAGCGAGATTTGGGGGTCCGCAATAGGTGTTGTTGCGGAAATAGGCATCCCAAGACTATAAATGAAATGCAGCAAAATGTTTAATAATAATAATAAAATTATGAAATTTTAAAAACTTACAGTGTGTACAGAGCTGGGATCTCGCAGCCAGGAATTGTACATCTCTTCCACATAAGAAGCTGTTGTTCCATTGGCGAATGGTTCGGCTGCAGCAGAATTATAACAGCGTACCGCAGCAGCAGCCATAGCATTATGAACAATCTGTAGATTATTTGAAAAAAAAACACAGTTTTAAATCAACTCCTTTTTATGGGGAAATATGTACGTTACCTTCTTATTGCTGCCCTTCAACAGCCATGTAGCAAAGTTCTTGTGTGCAATTGGCGATAAAGCCAAATTGAAGGCTGTGTTGGCTCTATGCATTATGGCTTTGAATTTTCAACTGCAATGAGAAAGGAAGAGAACACGGAAAATGGTGTTAATTGGAGCATTTGTCATTTTCAATAAATTATCTAAATTATTAAGGTGAAAACACTTGCCGAGGCAATTTTTTATGATTTGACAGAGACTGTCATTTATTGTTTATTGTTTGCAATTTACAGCTAATTATCTAATGTTTTTTCTTTTGTGTTTCGTTTGTTATTTATTTATTATGCAATAGATTAGTTTGGAGTGCCTGTGTTGGAGAGCACGGGCTTAATACGATTTTTTTTGTGATAATAAAACTATAGATTTTAGAAATCACATAGCGTGACGAGTGAACAATAATTGTGGGTTTTAAACTGATAATTGACAAAAACCTCTAGTGCTAATAGTTGATATTATCGAAATGAAGTAATCACTGGTTTTATAAGTTACTAAACCGTTTACTAGACCCATATTTTAAGTAAAATTGATAGAACCTACCTTTCTAGTTTCAATAATCTAAAATGTTTTTTTAACCTTGGAATTTTAAAATAAAATTGGTGCTAAACAATGGTTTTAGATTTGGATTATAAATACCGTACACGGGCTGTTGTTTTTTAGAGTTCATTTCGATCCCAAAAAAATGGTTAGAGTGTTGACCAATTTATGTTTCTGGGTTTAGTAAATGGTACCTTAAAAGTTGCAATGCCACCCCCGAAGGTTATCCAGGCATGCATTTTTTTCTTTCCAAAAATAAAAGAACATATCATAAAAGTTTGCCGTGGTAGTTATAGTGTAACATTGTCCGATAGAGCTTATACAATTCTAAATAAAATCCCTATATAAAAGGCCCTATAGATCGCCTTAGAATTTCCAGAGCTACAAATGGAATGACAAAATGAATATGCACTCCAACCTAAGGTAAAGGGAGGATTTAAAAATGTTCTGATGTGAATATCTTTCTCACAGAACGTTGAGTGGTTCAACGACAGTTGTGGATGATGGAAGTGTTAATGAAATCTAATTATTAATTAAACTCGGTCTTATGTCAATAAGTCACAATTAATATAATAACAAATACCCGCGAAAATCAAACATTCCAAAATTTGTTTTATTTTCAATTTACATTGAGTTGTTAGTGATAACCAAAAATACCAATAAAAGATTGTTGGCAAACAAACAAACAAAAAACGAAATAAAGTCAGATACGTTCAAGTACCTGGAATTTGGTTTCTGTGTGAAAATCTCCACACAATATTTGAACTTTAAACTACCTAGAGTTGTGAACAAGAACTATATGTTTTGAATACGTAAATATTGGTAGGTTATCTTCACAATTCACGTTTAACAAATATTTAACGTTGCTACCCAACGTAGACACCTTTCGTGCTTAAAATGTCTACTGTTCCAGCTATGAATTTAAATGTGTATGTGCAAAGTATTCAGTAAATATCTGCTTAAACTTTAGCTTTCATTTCAAATACAGCTGTTTTTATAAACCCAGACAATTTGTTTGCCGCATAAACACAGCTCTATACAAAATAGTCTACAAACCTATTAAGACTAACCACCAAATGTTATTTATTTACGCAATCAGTAAAACACGCATAAAAATTCAAATGCCCAAAACAAAAAATAAATTTAAACCGATAACAAAATATTACCCACCCTTCCCCTCTACATTCTCTCTATCTATTCCAAATATGGGTATATAAGAGTTTTACGTCAACATTTAAAATAAATAAATGCGCATTTGTATGAAGAACTGTTTAAAAATTGCAATTATTTTTAAAACAAAAACTCAATGTTAAAAAGGTGTGTGTCTGTGTGTTGTACGGCATTTATCTAGAACTGATAAAAAAGACGAAGTAACGGGAAGTAACGTCAGTAGTATCACGTGAAATAAAATGTTTGAACATTCCATTAATAGGTACCCCATCGAACTGGTAACCAGATTATTATTTAGTTCATAATATGCAAACATTTTTTTTTCCATTTTCAACAAATTAGCAACAGCCAGAAATGTTCCGTTGGTGGCTTGCTTATACGTCAGGGCTTCTATGAATATTCATTCCAATCTTTTTCCGGTTTTATGGGTGTTTTTCGAAAGGTTTTTATTCATTATCCACATAGTATTGTTATTGTTGGTTTTTATTGTTTTATGTCTGGCAAAACACAGACATTTTGAATATTTTCAAGTAAAACAATATTTTTAAAGGTGAGATTTTTTAATTTGCATTAAGGTTGTTGAAATAATGGGGGCACATACATATGTATAGGTGAAGGCAAATTTACTCGAGTACTCACGCAGCAGTTGGGAGGGAACAGTTTCTGAGTCGACAGATTAACAAATAAAATTGTTGAACTTTATAATAACAAATTGAATGCAATTTGTTGTTTTGAATTTTTAGGAGTAGAATAAACAATGAATAAAATTGCCTTAAAATCGGACTCGAGGACAAATCTTATTTGTGGAGTCAATAGACCATGAAGTGTTTTCTATAGTTAAATAGGACATGAAGTGTTTTCAATGTTTAAAACAGAGGACAGATATCGGACCTGGAACGGAAAATTGGCTAGATTTTCCATGAAAACCTTATTAATCGCAGATATTGATGCTAAAACAGTGCTTACCATATATTAGTGTATATATTTTGGCAGCAAAACTCATTTCTTTAGGAAATGTAATAGTATTTATTATAGAAATATATTTTGCTGTACGTAAACTTTGGACCTTTTTGGGACAGTCCAAAAATTTAGTAGTATTTTTCTACTTTTTTAATAATTAAAACCTAACTTTTTTCTTGGCGAACTTTATCTTTAGATATTTTTCCTTTAAATACAATTATTTTTTTTTTTGAGACTTGTAGTTGGTCAATATTGGGAGATATGTCGAAAATTCTTATCTGTACGTAAACATTTTTGTGGATATTTATCTAGTGTTGAACTAAAACACAGCTTTTGACCTAGTAACTGATCACTTATAAAAATAATCAAAGAACAAAGATAACTATTACGCCACAATAAAAAATAAAAATTTGTATGAGAGCTATATATGAATCTGAACCGATCTGACCTATTTTTACCATAGGAGTTCCTAGTTGAAATATAAGATGTTTTGCCAATTTTGAAGAAAATCTGTTTAAATATGTGGTATCTAGAATGAAAAAGAGTCAAATCGGGAGTGAAGTTCGTATAGGGGCTATATCTAAAGCTAAATCGATTTTCTTCAAATTAAATAGCGTTCGTCCTTATCGCGAAAAACTTCGTTGTGCAAAGTTTCATTTGGTTCTGGCTACAATTGCGACCTGTAATTTGATTACAAGAATAGATGGACGCACAGACAGTCGGACGTTGGTAAATCGATTCAAAAAGTGATTCTAAGTCGATCGATATAATTAACAATGGGTCTATCTCGCTTCCTTTTGGGTGTTACAAACAAATGCAAAAAGACATAATACACTCGTGGAGTGTATAAAAATGTACTGTGGAGTTGGGCCTTACTTGGCGTAAAAATAAAAAAAACCATCAACAAACTCTGATCAAACCGGATTAAAGTGATAAACAAAATCAATCACATCACGTATGAACGTACGTACAGTGCAGCAGCAACACATCCGGAAGATCGAGTAACACAAGTAAAAGTTTCAAATCAAATTGCACTTAATTGGCCATTTCATGAACTCAAACATTTCTTTTCACTTCGAGCAAAATTGTTCACAAAAATGCAAATGAACTTTGAAATAAACCGGTGGTCGACAGCAAATTTAATCCGCAAAAAGTTATATGAATCATTAAATAAAGCTCTGAACAAATATAAACTAAAAAATAAGATGTATACAAAAACAACAACAGCCAGCAGCAAAAATCCACAAAATGTGACGTCAATCCCAGACAAAGCAACAAACTTGCAAAATTATTCAAAAACAAGATAAGTATTAAAATTATACCGCACATTCCAAATGTAGGTATCACTATTACGAAACGAGTTATCTATGGCCGGCGTGTCGTGTATAACGCTAGCAAGAAATCAAATCAAATAAGAATTCCAATCACAAGATTTCTTACGTTGAACTGAATTTAGCGAGAGCGAAGAAAAAACACGCGTAACAGATAACACAAAAAGGCTGACTAACAATGGCATGACGTACTCTCGGAATCGTACACATATTACATATTCAATGGAGGCCAGCCAGCCAGCCAGACAGGCCTAGTTCTGGGCTTGATAACGCAGACGTGAATATACTTTACTTGCTAAGTGGCAATGGCCTTTAACGGAATCGTTTGTTATTTGTTTCTTTTTTCCCTGCAGTACTGATAATTTGCTTGGTAGTGGTAGGTATTATTTTAGTTTCATGCTGTTTTGATGTTTTAGATCACATGTCCATGCCATCGAGTATTATGTATTTCACAATAATCATTAGGCATTCATTCATCGTGTTTGGATGTTGTGTAATAGGATTTCCCAACAAGTCAAAGAGTACTAAATTTAATCAAAATTAGTTAGAATTTTTAAAAGTTTTCCAAATCTTGTAGAAAAACTGCACTAAACAGTTTCGATGTTTTATTTTTAATGTCACTTGTGTTCGAGCTAGAGCATCACCTGGTTGATCGTTTAGCTGATCGTGATAACACTGACAATCGTTGCCTCCCATTACGCAAACACCAGATGCAGAGAGAGAGAGAAATAGTGAGAATATAGTTTACTGAAAAGTTAATGTTAAATAAACCATTCCTAAATGTCTAGCCATTCGTCATAAACTTGTTAAGCTCTTCTCTATGTGTACTTTCCGAGTATCTATCCAAATGATTACTGAAACAATACAAGTACTAATTATGCCACGATTTACATCACGTGAAATCGCCTGGAACTAATTAACCAATGTAAAGTGGATTTTTGCACATGTTTACAAATAAAGGTTGTGTTGTTTCTGTGAAAATAAACATTCGTTGCCTAACCAATACGATGTCTACTATGATCAGTTAAGAAATGAAAAACAAGTTAAATAGTTGCAGTCGGTTAAAAGTACCTTTACCATCAGTGTCTAAATTCCGAGCAGACTTGAAGTTTTAAGAACTTAAATATTACATTGGAAAGGGTAATTTGTGGAAGAGAAACTAGAAGAGGCGTGACAAATTAATCCAGCTTTCGTATTAGAAAAAATTAAAGCACATTTTGTTTACCTAGGATGACGACATCTGTGTGAGAGGTACTAAAAGGGACATGTCAAAAACCATAAATATTTTGTAGGTTTAAAATGTCCATTCAAATATTTTACAATATCTAATTGCAACGGATTTCGACTGTTTGTATGTAAGATATATTTTTTATTTAAACCAAAGATCTATATGTCGCAATATCCATATTTCAGCTACGCAAAATCTCTGACGATTTTACTTTGAATCCAATGTTTATGAATAACTTCTCTAAAGAAAGCTTAAGTCATGTAAAAATGGGTATATTCCGAATGTTTTAATCTTATATTCATTAATCGCTTCTGTTCTTGTAAATCGGTATGATTTCAATCCGTATTTGAACTTGTGTGTATTTCTCCTAATTAAACCGGCTTCAGTGGTCTTCATCGAGTGTTATTCTGGACAGATACAATTAATTTTACCAAATTATAGTGGCAAACTCCAAACGCATGAATATTTTGTATAAGGGATAATAAAATAAGTCCGCTGTTATACTTCTATCGTTTGTTAATTCAAGAGGTAAAATCATTTTGGGGCATTAATAATACGACGCGAGAGATGAAATTATTGGATCGTTGTAAGACAAACTTGAGCGAAAGGATTTCTCAAAGATGTTTCCATCAATCAAGAACGAAAGTTAATGAGTGTATTTACTATCCTCGCTTCGCAAAACAAATTTCATGGAGGTGAATGGTTGCACCAGAAGTAGAGCCTGCGGCTTAGTTTGACACATTTGAGAAAACTGACCATTTTTGATCAAAATTGTAAAGTGTGTAAGAAACATGGATAGCTCTTTCACGAATCTGTAGGGAGTGATGCATGGTCATTTTTAGATCGTGGAATAATAAAGAACAAGAGTCAAATATTTCAATTATTCAGGATTATTGTGTTGAATGTTTTGTAACCTTTATACGTAGTAAAATGAAAAATATATTCATAGTTCCTAACGTTAAACTATATGAATTTTAGTCAAATGTAATTGAAGTTGTCAAAGAACGCTAATTATGGAAAGATCTTGTTCGATTATCAAATTATAATTTTTAGACGAAAAAAACTAGAATGTTGTCGTCTTAGTCAAATGTGTCGTTATCAATACATGTTTGTTATTTCGTATTTTTAGATTTCACGTGACGACATACAACACTTTGGTTGTGCTAACTTTTATTAACCGCCGTATGATTGAGGGAAGAAATTAAATCGATAAAAACTAAAACAGAAGAAGATTGTTTACCGCCAGTGTCCGAAAATGTCTGGTTGAATCCAGTCAAAAGCTATTGGTGTTAAATTCCATAGTACTTTAGCGCGTGCTATATTTACCGCTAGATAAAATGTCAAGATTTTAGAATGGATTTAAGTATAGAAAAGAGCTAACTTATTACAACAGAAGCAATTAATAAGAATCCATATCCTATGACAGAATATGTTTATGAACAAAGTCGGATTAATCGTTCTCAAGCTATGCTGTGGAAGCACATTTTCAAAACAAAGGAACATATTACATACAAAATTAAAAGAATCTCATCCGTTCATAATCTTGTTTACTCCTTTGTAACTAAGTTCCGAATTTACAAAACTCCGCAGTCTGTGTCAAGAATGACGATTGTCTAGTGTGATTAAAGTATATGCGCCCACCGCCTTACTAAAATGACACAAAATAAACTAGATAAACCTTTTTTTATCAGTTGACAGAAGCAACCACGAACCTATACAATACATAGCAACTGAAGAATAATAACAATAACAAAACAATCAAAAACCAAAATGACCTTGGCCGCAAACCGGGTTGAATAACTCGGCGAAAGGAAATTATTTATAGTATAGAATGGAAAACAGCGCAAATGCGGAATAAATGTAGAGCACGGCCGAGTATTCGGTTTCGGTCAAGGCAAAAATGAAATGCCGACAAGTAGACGCTAGGAACTATAGACATGCGGGATATATGTTCCCTTACAAAACATTCTGTTGCTGATAATGTCAATCTCCACTGAAATAGTAGTGGTTGGATAAAAGGAGGATGGATGGTGATACAACAATAACAAAATTGTGTCCAGGACCTAATTTTTACATACAATACCAACATACTGTTCCTAATTTTTTAATGGATAATTTTTTTAATTTTATTAAAATACCCATTTCCGCCGAAGATACATTTACTATTTGTTTTATGAAAGCTACAGTTGATATTTTTATTCTTCTAATCTTGGATGTATTCATCCAATTTAAATCTGATTCAGTGCTCCTTTTCATTGAGTATTGTTATGGTCCGGTACAATTATATTAAGCAATGCTTAAAGTAGGCTCCAAAATGCCTCAAATTATTTTAAATAGAGAAAAAATATCTGTTCTGCTTTCATTGGTTATTGGAGGTTATGATTAATAGAAGCAATTTGGGAGCATTTTTTATTTATATTATGACGAGAGTTGAAATTCTTGGATCGTCACAAGACTATTTTAAGCCAAGGCATTTGTCAAAGATGTTTCCAATAATCAAAAATTAAATTTATAGGTTCGAAGGCGATCAGATATCGCTCTACACCCTTTCGAAGTCAACTAGCGATTGGGTGTAGTTAGTATCGTGGCTCTCTCAGTGACTTCCCAGTTCTCAGTTACTTTTTGTTCTTCCAATCTGAAAACGTCATTGTACTTGTGTGTATTCATACAATTTAAACCTGGTCCGGTACAAATTACAGTGCATAAAGTAGGATCCAAAGTGTCTCAATATTTTGTACAGGAAATAGAGAAAAAATATATATGTTCTACTTTCATTGGTTGTTAGATCAAGAGGTAATGATTAATAGAAGTAGTTTGGGACGAGAGGTGAAATACTTGGATCGTCACAAGACTATTTTAAACGAAGGCAATTGTCAAAGATGTTTCTAGTAATCAAAAAGTAAAGTTGGAGGTTCAAAGGCGATCTGATATGGCTCTACACCCTTTCGAAGTCAACTAGCGATTGGGTGTAGTTAGTAGCATGGCTCTCTCAGTTACTTCCCAGAAAGACAAAGGTTTTGAGCTTCAAGGTAAGTTGGTTGGTTGGAAAACTGAAACTTAAAGAAAATTAATTAAATATATTATACATTAATCTCTAATTATGACAGCTACAGTAGGAACAGTAATGCAGAAGAAACAGTCATCAAAAATTAAAAAAGTATTTAAAAAATAGACTTGCGCAAACAACTTATAACAAATACTAAAAATTGAAACAAAATTATTGTTTTTATTAGTTAACATTCTAAGGAAGAAAACAATGCCTATTTGAAAATCTATGTATAAATGTAGATGTTATAACCCTTTTTGTAGAAGTACGAGGGAAGGACACGTAGAAGAGGTCGTCCAGTGCACACATGGAGACGCCAACTTGAATGCGAAGTATCACAAACGGGTCTAAGCTGGAGAGAAATAAAACACCTATCATCAAACAGAATGGAATAACTTTGTAGTGGTCATTTGTTCCACATAGGAACCAGAGGACATAATAATAACGAGAATTAAAAAAAAATATTTATTTTTTGTGGAATCGAAAAAATCAATAAAAAAATAATTTGTTTTCTTTTCTACATATTTATCAAGTTCTGAGTCGATTTGAATACTACATAAAATACTTCAATTCATGTTTGTAGATTCGTTTCGTTTGTTTTCCGCTTCGAAATCATTTTTCAATTCATTTCTATATTCAAAACATCCTCCGTACCAAGAGAAGGTACGGAGGAGAAAACCAAATTCTCGGACATGAATCCGAGTACGTTGTCGAATTCAAATCTACTCGAAATTCAGAATAGTCTAATTCAAAGAGAATCTTAGGTCAGAATTGTGGGGAAAGACTCACTCTTGATGACTCCTATCGATATTCTTATTTTAAATGCCGATTCGCATGAAAGAGTTCATTTCTAGACATTAAAATATTTCATTTGACTCGTATCATATTTTGAAACGACCTATACGAAAATATACATATCGATAAGATCATATGCCACTGGCCATTTAGAAACATTCAGCATTTTTGCTATCAAAACAAAAATACATTTACCGCAAGACTTTAAATCATAATTTATAATATAAAATTTGTCATAGCTAAGCAATTTTTAACACGACAACAATTAAAAAAGGTACTGAGACAGTAACCAAGTTGTACACTTTTTCGAAAATTCGGTCTCGCTTTCGTACAAAATATTCGGTCAGACTCAATGTAAGTGGCAGTATGATGAAGAAGAAAAAGAAAATTCTTAACACAACAAACAACAATAGAACTATATCGATTTTTCTTAAGAAATTATATAAAAGCTGCCGCGCTGCCATCGCCGCAGAAAGGAAAGGCAAAGGTGCCAACAAACTCGCCGTGGGCAAGATGAGTGGGGAAAAATACAATAAAACACACCCACTCACACTAGTCAAACGTCTAGAGAAAATGAGGAAAACTACAACAAACAAAACAAAACAAAAAACGATGAACATTTCTCAAATCAAATTCATCCAATTTGTTTATATACGAATTTTCTCTTAAAGCTAAAAATTCTTAAAAATATCTCTACAAAAAAATATCGTTTTGTTTAGAATGGGAATGTTTGTTGGTATCATTTGTTGTTGCTGCTGCTGTAGTTTTTGTTATTTTATTTTTTGCTTTTATTTAGATGAGAATTAAAAACTGAAAAACTGCTGCTGCAATTGTTACGTTTTCCGCAAGGTATATGAGCAGCGAGCCATTTGTTATTTCTCACAGAACCACGTTACATAAGAAATGAAAATTTTCAAAATAATTCCAGATTTTTCCACTCGCTGCTGTCCCCCACAAAAATATGAGCATAATTCAGATTTAGTGTTGGTTTGGGATAGTTTACTTTCTTTAGATTCTACACCCAATTCGGTGGAATATAAAAAATATTTTATTACGTTACGTGATTACGTTTGCACTTTTTAATTTTTCCTTTTCAATACGCTCTTTTCGAAATTTCACTTTGGTTTTTATTGCTGTTTGTTTGTAAGTTGTATTGAATTTTTGTGTAGGTTGTTTGCCCTTACTAACCGTTTTTTGAAAATGTAATAAAAACGTTTCGGTTCAACACTATACTCTGTTTGCTTTATTTTTTTCTTTCGCTTTTCGCCGCTACGATCTTAACGTTGGAAACGCTCCGCGTCGACTGAAAGTTTTTGGTGAGAATTTCAATTCAATCTAACACTGAAAATGAATTTATCATAAAATAAAGAGTACATGCGGCAGGCAGCAGCACCGCTACCGCGTCACTTTTTTTGATAAAATTGAAATGAAAAATAAAAATAAAAAACAAATAAACAAGCCAGCAACAAATACAACAAAAGTCAAGAAGCAAAGAAAGAGATATGATAAAATACGTTAAATGAAAAATAAACAAAATTAGGCATTTCGGCAAAAATGAAGAATGAAGAATGAAGACGACTTGTGTGTGAGTGTGTGTTGTTTGTTTTCTACTGCTGAAAATTCATGACCATCGAGGTAAACACATGACTTTGTTTTTCGACGTTAGTACCTATCTGGTTTTTACTGATGGCGAAGGGGTTTGTACAGTTGAAAAAATAGGCAAAGCTTGGCCAAGTGATTGTATAATTATATATTAACCGTCTTAGGGCTAAATTGCATTTCCAATAAGAATCTCTTTTCAAAGTAAATTTTAAATTGAAATTTTTTTCTAAAAGAATATATTTTGTATTTCATAATTTTTTAGACAGCAAAGGTTTTCCAAAGTAGTTTGTTTTTGCCATATACCGAGCAATGAGCATGGAAAGTAAAAATATGCATTTCAATCAATCCAATCGTATCGATATGTTTATTATCATTGTTGGTTGAAGTAAATCCTCTTCCCAAACTAATATAATAACATTTGATAATTGAACTATTCTATTAAAATTGAAGCAAAAGTGTCACATTTTGAACTTGATTATAGTCCAAATGATAGGTTTTCATTATCGACTGGTTCCGATATCGATTTTTTGTTCATATGAGAAGATTGACATTACCAAGTTGAGCTACTCTATTTAACTTGAAGCAAAAGTTTCTTATTTTCGACTTGATTATAATCCACATGATAGGTTTTCATTCAACTGGTTCCGATATTCCATTTTCATTTAAAGAACATATACTTATATTCATACATCTGGAGTACCTCAGGACTAGGGTATCCAACCGATCGAATATTTAGTATGAAAGATTTGTTCGTATAACCAGAAATGACAGATTTTCGAACGAATAATTCGATTAATCCGTACCAAATAATCGAATATTCGAAATGTTATCTACCAAACATTTTTAGAAAGAAATATCATTTTGGAAAGTATAAATAATTGCAAAAAATGATTTTGCTTTATATTTACCAATCAATTTTAATGAAAACTTTGTGAACATTAAATTCTTGCTTTTCTAGCTCAATATACAAAAGTATATTTGGAGTTGAAAACGTTTCCTGTCATTGAAAGAGAAAATATTGTCGAACTGAACAAAACAATAAAAATAGTACAAATTCCAACAAAAAAAACGAAAAGTAGAATCGAATGACGTACAAGATGATTTATTATTTTTTTATATTTAGATAAATCGAAAAAAGATTTCAAAAACTTAATTATATGCTCTTCTTTTTATTGCCCCGACTTCAACAAAGAGTTTTTTCGAATTCTTTATTAAAGCAAAGGAAAAGAATCGCCAAAAGCTTTTTCAAATAAAACGACGAATCTTGAGTATGTGTTATATATTCCTATCAAAATCTAAATAATTTACAGGAAATTTTATTCGAATAAGAGCTGTCGACTTTATTCTGTTAATTAGAAAATTTTTATTTTCGAATAATCCAAAAGTACGAACAATTGGATACCCTACTTAGGACATAATTTGGGTATTTGGCTTTTTGTTTACTTTTCCATAAATTCCATCGAGCCCATTAAAATACAAATCGAACCAAAAATGTGGAAGTTTTGCGGATTTTATAAAGAATTGAAATATTTTGGGACAGCACAAAAAACACACCAAAGAATAATTACACTGTCGACAGTCAATATTACACTTGAACCAAATGATATACATCTGAAACTATAGCCAAAATGGACTTATTTGGCGTTTTTAGTTTCTCATTTTCTTATCCTGTTGTCCCTTAAAAGGACTACAAATTTTCAAAAGATATAATTTTTCAAAAATTATTTTTAATTCATATTCGAACCCTATGACACCGGCGTAAATGCCAAATCAAAGAAGTCGTACGGTGTTATAGTCGGAAATATCCAAAAGTACTCTTGAAACCAGCTTAAAATTATTTTAATTATTTATATTGTATGTATTTTGCTTATAAGGTTATACCGATTTTTTAATAAAGAGTGATTTTTTTGAGGTTAGGATTTTCATGCATTAGTATTTGACAGATCACGTGGGATTTCAGACATGCTGTCAAAGAGAAAGATGCTCAGTATGCTTTGACATTTCATCATGAATCGTCTTACAAACGAACAACGCTTGCAAATTATTGAATTTTATTATCAAAATGCGTGCTCTGTTAAGAAAGTTCATTGCGCGCTTCCATTTTATGGTCAGTTTAATCGACCCACTGAAGCGGCTATTCGGGCTATTGTGACTAAATTTCGCACCAAATTTACATTGTTGGACATTAAACCACCAACACGCTTACGTAGAGTGCGAACTGAAGAAAATATCGCAGCTGTATCGGCCAGTGTTAATGATGACCATCAATTTTCGATTCGTCGCCGTTAGCACCAATTGGGTCTCTGTTACTCAAAAACGTGGAAATGCCAAAATTGGACTAAGCGGATGGACCACCTAAGACGCAGCCGCGGTCAACATTTAAATGAAATTATCTTCAAAAAGTAAATGTCATGGACCAATCTAACGTTTCAAATAAAGAACCGATGATATTTTGCAAATTTTATGCGTTTTTTTTTAAAAAAAAGTTATCAAGCTCTTAAAAAATCACCCTTTATAAGCCATTGAATATCCACCATAAAATTATCCATATGGGCATCTACCAAAAAATGAAATCAGACCACTTTTTTGGCTTTTAACTTTATCTTATCCTTATTTCGAGAACTTTTTTATTATGAAACTTGAAGTTAACTTCACTTTTATTATTATTAAAATTTGAAGTGTTGTAACGAAATTTTTTACTACGAGTTTTTTACTAAGAGTGTCGCGTCTGTATTTCTGCTGTACATAATTAAAAAAAAATTTAAGAGATAATTCTCATATTTCATAAATCTACGAACAAAATATATCCTTTGACCTTCATCTACATGTATATATGGAAAAACAAGAGTTCTCAAAAAATCGCTGAACTTATTATATTTGTATAAGACCTTCAAAAGTACTTGTGTTTTTTTCGCGTCCGTTTCCGTGTAAAATTGTTTATAATTTTGTACTTAATCCTGACGATATATTTTTAAAATGTAGTACTCTTTAAGCGCTTTATAACACTAAAATCTCTGATCGACTTTTTCAACTTCTTTCTTGTTTTTGGAGTAGTTTAAGGCGTGCGAATGTCGCGTCCGGGCCACTGGAAGATGCCCACATCTAGATATATTTTGGGAAAAATATTAATGTAATTTTTTTTAATTTTTAAACAGAATTGCAGTACCCCCCTTAAAAGCCTTTCAAACAATGTATAGAATATTAAAATGGGTTAAACAAATTGAGATATACACTATTCACTTGAAAGCAGGACTGTAATGTCTATAACTCTGCAAATAAAATTTTAAGATTTTTTTCTAAGACACGTATAAAAGATTCAATACAGAAGAGTCTTTCCTGAGATTATCAGCAAAATCTGAGTCTTGTGAAAATATTGCAGTTTATTAAATGATTTGAAGTTACTACGGAGTCCCATTGATCTAATAGCCTTTTCAGACTGCATGCGAAATGGAGTTGAAACCGATCTAGGGCAGATTTCAAATTCCATTCCAAATTTGACACTAAAAATCTTCGCTCTAAAAAGGATTATTCTAATAGCCAGTAAATCTATCTAAATTCTTGCATAATATTTCAGATTTTAATTTGAACATAGCTGATGAAATTCTGGCCATAGAGTGTTTTTTGATATTAAATTAACTTTCCTTGGTCGCATTATTCCTAAGTCTTAGAAGTATGTTTGTATATAATTTGTCGAAACTTGTCAGAATTCTCTGATCCACATACCAATAAACTTATGATTTTCTTCTTCAAAAGAAAAAGTTCAAACCAATAAGTTCTTCTAAAATGGAAAATTGATCCCATATTTTTCTTGAAAAGACAAACGAAAAGCTAATACAAATTAAAAGTTTTTTCAAATGCTCATTTTATTTGTGAAAACAAAAAATAAAATAAAAAGTACGCAAACGTATTTTGAAATTTAATTTATGAAATGATTTAATTTTATGAAATGAAATTAAAACTGATTTTGAGATTTGGGTTTAATGAAAAAAAATCAGTTTTAATCGAATTTGAAACCTCACAACAGTGAGGATTATATAAAAATAAGGAATAGGAAATTAAAAAACAAAACAAATGGGTCCATCTCAAAGAGCAAAGTTTCACAAACATAATGGTGTTATGAACACCAAATAGCACCGCTACTTCCCCACCAATAAATTTTATCTAAATGATAAGGTGGGGGACAAAATGCCCCAAATGGATAATAAAGTAAAGATATGGTGGACTTTCGATGTAATGCAAAGTACACAATTCTTGAAATTTCCGATAAACGTGTTAGCGAAAGAAAGAGGAAAAAAATCTTTTCAATTTCACTTCTCTCATTCGATATGGTGAAAGTAAAGGCGGCATTTCTTTCTCTTCGAGCATTTTCATCAAATTGAAATCAACATTGTTGTCGTTTCTCTGAATCACTTGTTGGTCGACTTGTGTATGACGCGATATCAGCACCCATCATCATGATGATCATGATCTGGATTATTTTTTTGTAGACACATTTCCGTCAGTCACATATCAGTCGGCTCTCTATCCACCATGATAAGCATAAAGAAACGAAACGAAATGTTAGAAAACACTTTTATATTAGAGAAATGTCTGCGAGAGCGCATAAATAAACTTTATCAAGACAGTATGTATTTCGTCTGGCTTTGTGCTACATGTTCCGATACACATTTCTTACTTTTGTTTGTAGACCCATGACGTAGTAATTTTTGTTGATTTGTGATGATGATGGCGGTGGTATCTTCACCATCGCTTATTTTGTACCTTTGAGTAGTTTTCGTGATAGTGAAGTTTTTAAGTGACGTCAATTCTATGATTACTTTTCTTTTATTGCCCCCAAAAAAGTATTATTTTTGTTTATTCATATCATGTAGTTCCTTTCTATTTTTAACTGAAATTCTTTACAAGAGGCTCGTCTTTTGGTGGTAATAAAGAAAAACGATGCCGCCTCGCCGCATGTGTATTTAGATGTTCCTTGACTTCGCTTTGTATGGGGGAATGAATGTATGTGTGTTTACTTTTGTTTCGGGTAAATATTATTTTAGGTCTATGGATGATTTACAAATTAAATTGATGACTGCTTGTAGGTTAAGTTTCGATCAAAGTAAAATGATGATGGTTTTCCATCGATAGCTACAGACAGGTATCGAAGTGTACTTTTACAAATTTGTTTACAAAAAAGCAAAGACAACGAATGTGAACAGCTCATCAATGATCTGACTTATGCTGTTAGATCTTACAGTCAAATAGGACAGCTTGGCTGTCCGCAAAGGATCCTATGCGGAAAGTTTACGCCAAGCTTTCTTACTTGCGTAGAAATATCCCTACATCGAAAATAATTGTAAACTGATGCAATTAAAATAAAATAAAAATGTTTTCGACTTTGAAATAAAACTGTGATAAGCCAAAAAATAAAGATCCGTTGATTGTTGGGTCGATCGCTTAAGGTGAACACCTAGTGATAAGGTTGTCAAGTGAAAAGTGGGTGTGACATTCACGAAAATATGGTAATAAAACAACAAAGAAAGTGAACATTGAACTAATCTAAAACACATTTACGACCCCACTCATGGTATCTCAATGTATTTCATAGTAAAAACCTCAAGCATAAATGAAGAAAGTATGTGTATATCGCTATTGAATGCATTTTTTGCTATTTTCTCCTTTCTATATGACTTTTTATTTCAAAAGGATATATAATAATTGCGAGTAATATCTTTTAAAATACTTTTAATTTCATGAATATCTCTGTATTAGTTTAGCAAAAATAACCTCTCTTAAAAAGTTAAAGTTTATTTATTTTTAAGGAAGAAACATGAAATTTTAAATATTTATCTTTCATGTTATGCCTATTTATTTATTGGAAAAGTACAAAAAAATATTAAAAATATATGTATATCCTTTGGAGCTTAGTCCTGGGTGATTGCACGTAAAGCGACCCTTTTTTCGGTAAAATTTCAAAACCAATTTATAATTTATGAAAACACCGATAGCCATACGTAATGTTTATACTTTTCACACATGTTTTTGATTATATTCAAAAAATATGACAACAATAGGTCTGATCATTACCTTTTCCAGATATAGACTGGTGTCGTAACAGGATTTCCGTCAAAATGTCACGCCCGTTACAATTTAATATCCTATATTTCCTATATTCATAAAGAGATGTATGTAATGTATACTTTAGAAGGTGTATGATCTACTCTATTGATTAGCAAAAATGAATAAAGCCATGTAATGGACGAATATTACAGAATTCAAGAAAATAAGTAAATAAGTAAAACCTTCTTCAAAGCTAAGGTCACACCAATGACGCTCTAGATTGTAGTATATCTAATATATTTAAAACGCTAAGACACATTTGTATTGGCAATATAGCAAAAATCGCAGTCAATGAATATGGGAGATATTTAGGCATATTTAAGGAAATGTGTCACACCCGTTCCAATGGAATCACCCTCCATCAAAAAGGAGAAAAGATCACCAAATGGAAAACTGAGTAAAGTTCTCCTATATTCGGCGTCTAGTTTCACTTATATATGGTCCTGTTCGTCTCCAAAATGCTGTCCCAGGGTGATATTATAGCCACTCATCAACAAAAAATATACACATGAAAATATATTTTATGAACGACCACAACAATTCAATTTACTAACGAATGTTTCTTCAATTATAGAACGAATATTCCTTACTTAAGCAGCTGATAGGCCTAATGTATTGCCGTCTACAAAAAAATTGTGTTTTTTTTTTTCAAAACAATTTTTAATCAATAAAAAATCAATCATAGATGTGAAAATTGATCAATTTCTTGATTTTGTCGGTGTCTTTAACCCGTAACTTATCACTAAAAATAATATTGATGAGATTTAATGCAATATAGGGCAAATCATATTATTTGGCAAAATGGAATTTATTCTAATTTCTTTTTCTATGGAAATAATTTTAGATAATTTAGAAATCACCAATCAATAAAAACCAGCATTTTACAAGTAAAATTCCTCAAGAATAAATAAATAATATTCTGGGCGACTGAATAAGAGAAAAAATGCTATAGCCTTTAATAAAACTAACCATGTGTATGTATGTCTGTTCTCTGCAAACAATTTTAATAAAAGAAAAACAAAATTTAAATTACCGGATATGGGCTAATAAATTTACAGCGATAAATCCATTAAAGATAACGAAATAAAAAGAAACGCAAGTGAAAAGACGAGCCCCCTCCATATGTTTCTTTTGGAAGCAAGAAACTTCTTGTACCTCAATAAAAAAGTAGGAGAGGATTCACTTACTTTTCGGGGACAGAGAACAAGTTTAGTTTGGCTAAGTCGAAAGAGAGAGATGAGCTTGTTGCTGTGCGTTTAAATAATTAAAACAGTGGAGTACGTTTATAACGATCCGATTGCAATAATGTTCATGTACAAAGGGCACTTTATACTTGATGCAATGGGACTCAGTTACAGTAAATTTGGCCGAAAAACTCGAATTCATATTACTGTTACAAATATCATGAGGACGACTAGGTGTTTACACTACTTTTCAACTTCATATGTCTGAAATAATTGAAGATGCGAGAGAAAATGTTCACAAAAACTTTACAAAGATGTTTTTTATATAAAAATTTTAATTGGACTACGTTAATAAAAAATTATGATACCAATTTATTAATATAGAGGTATAGGTTGGTTGCTTTACGTGACGGAAGCGTCAAGTAATGCCTTGAAGTGCCGTTTTGAATGGAGCACGCCACTCGGAATGGTCTGTTATATCCAACCTGAAAGATTTAGATGTTCTCTAATATCCAATTTCAATTTTGTATATTAAGTGCTTCCCAAACGCCTTGGGAGCCTTGGTTTTATATATCGCTACCAAAATATAAAAAAGACTCAACTAACATTTTTTGCAAATCGAGATTTATGGTTATTTTAACAAAACACAACAAGTTCGGTCATAAGACAAAATTATCGATTTGCAAAAAAATGTTAGTTGTCTTTTTTATATTTTGGTAACGATATATATATATAACGTGGGGTCTAGAATGATCGCTTGAAGATAGATGACAGTCTACGATTTTCTCTTGAACTAGTTCGATACTCGCAAGATTGTGAGGTCTTTTAGTATTTTGAAAATTGTATTTTCTGATTTGCCATATAGCAGAATGATACAATACTGGAGCTTAATAATATATTATTGATTGATATATTGTTTTTCTTATCATTTTCCTATTTTCAATAATAAGGAAAGATTATGTGTTTGTTAGTGGGTATTCATATGAACTTGTTGATTTTGCGAAGAATATTTGGTCGTATATTTGTCCAAGAAAAAATAAATAAATAAAATGCATGCTAATTGATGTCTATTAAAATTAACTGTGAAGGAAATCATGTCGTCAGCTTAATTTTTATCGTATTGGTGAAAAGTCGCTTTTGCATGTTCTTTAAGAACAAAATTGGTAAACTGATGGAGATAGTGATTACATATTCTGAAAGATTATGATGAGGTACCAATGTTCTTTGGAAACTCAAAAAATCCGATCCCATGGCGTATGATGTATCAATGTATTTATGTCTTTGCCAGTGTTAGCATTGTATTCTGAATTAAAAATAATAATAACATTGATAGCTGAAGTGTGGTGATCTGTGTTAAAAAGTCCAGATCGTACTTCTCAGCCACAGTCCCTTGGCACTCTGAACTTGTAGTTTCTTCTTGGTAAGTTGAGATAAAATTGTTTACAAATTGTAATAATTAAAAAGAATCAATGTCGTATTTTAAGCAACATACTTCAGGTCCTTTCATCCAACGCTGAATATAAAAATTCTTCAACTTTTACTAATGTCTGACTCTTCAAGGAAACTGATACAGTTCTAAAATGAAAAAATCGTATTATTACGGATTGTTTATTTCAAGTTATTCTTCACCTGGGATATAACAAAATACATATACATCAATAGCAATCCGTATTCGTTTTAACCCCACTTGACTGTAGCCTACATACATACATACACATTATGCGAAGAGAGGCACAGTGCACAATCCAGCTAGCAGCCAGCAAACAATCTACCGCTATGACTAAGGCCAAGCCTCCAAGGTGACTAATACCGGTTTGCTGCTGAAGATGATAATGTAGGCATAGAAGGAAGGCACGAGGCAAAAATGCCGAATTTCTTAGTAAGTCTACAAACACGTGATAACAATGAATGAAATTAAATCCCCATGACCCATTTCAGAATAACAATCACTGAAAATATTCACAAATTAATACACAACATGTTGCATCAGCCATCAGCCGCCAGACATACATTTGAGAGTTGTGATTTCACTGTTTGCCGTCACCATGTTTATTTTTTAACTTGTGTGTTTGGGGGGTTCACTCTACTTCCCCATACTTCCGCCCCACCCCGGCCAGAACGGAAAGGTCGAAGAAATTCGGTCTTTTTCTACCCACCTGCAAGCCAACCAACCAACAACAATCATGCACTGGTGGTCTGGGCGTGCGGAAAAGAAAAGTAAAATTACATAATTTTATCTCACACCCTCCTTGGGATAAAATACGAATCTTGTAAAATAAACATTTTGGAAGCGATTTCTTTGACTTTTTTGACAGTTTTTGGTGATTATTCATCCAAGTTCATCTTTCCTTCTTGACCATGGAAAAAATTACACAACTTTTTATCGTTTAATATGGAATATTAGACATTTTTACGCACTCACAACGTCACTTGACCTGATTTTTTTCTTTACTTTCAATTGTTGATGTGGCTGTTTATGTTTAGAATTTTTGTAAAAACTTCAAATACATCGATAATCCAAAGAGTTATCTTGCTATTTTTCACACTTTTTGTTAGTTTTTTAAGTTTATTTGTAGTTTTTTGTGATTTTTTTACCTGAGTACGCGTACGAACACCGAACCGAATAAATAAACTCCAAAGAATGATTAAAGATTAAATTGCGATTTAAGTCGAAAATCGTGTCTTTACTCCAAAAAACGATTTTTTTGCAGTCGATTTTGTATTTTAGAAAATTGACAAAAATCGATTTAGTCCAACCGATTTTCGATGCAGTTATACGTAAGAAGAATTAATCGATAATTATAAGGCACGTTTAATTTGCATTCGGAAGCAAACCGTTACTTTATTTCGCATTTCCTTTGGCTGTGCCTCGTGAAATAAAGGGTGGTTAAAGTGTAAGGGCCGATGTTGAATGAATGCTGCAGAATTGAAAGAAAATTGGATACAATAGAGGAAAATGTTAAATCGGGAGCGACTTTTGTATGGTAGCTATATCTAAATCTAAACCGATATGCCTCAAATTATATAGCGTTCGTCCTTGATCCACAAAACTTACTTGTGCCAATTTTTGTTAAGATCGGACTATAATTGCGACCTGTAATTTGATTACAACAATAGATGGACAGACAGACGGACATTGCTAAATCGAATCAGAAAGTGATTCTAAGCAGATCTGTATAAAAACAATGGGTCTAACTCGTTTCCTTTTGGGTGTTTCAAACAAATGCACAAAGACATAATACTCTCGTGGAGGGTATAATGAACAGCAACAATTTTCAGCAGAAGCAAAACTGCAGATTATTTGCTGTTATAGCAGACAAATTGCTGTAATAGCAGAAAAAGTGTCTGCTGATGGTCAGCAAACAATGTATGTTGTTAATAGCAGTCTTTTTATTCTAAGTTTAGTAATTTGGAAACCTCCTAATAGATATCACGCATACACAGTCAATGGAATATGCTCCCTTCGAATGTACCTCTTTAATAATTTGCTACCCAGTTTCGAACAAAAATTTACAAGCACTGAAGCTTTTATATCCTCGATCTCATGTTTATAAATGCAGACGACCATAAAAGCTTTTAAACTTTATTTGGTACCATGTTTATCCCTTTTCGTTCAGCATCCTCCTTATAAGTACAAATTTTGAAATATCCATTTATGTTCCGCGTTTACAGAGGAATTTACATACAAATTTTCACACTTCTAGCTGCAATACTTTAGTTGGTAACATTTTAGCCCTTTTAAAGGTACAAATTCCAAAAAATCAATTTATTTTGCCCGCCTACGTGGTCGTACTTAGACCCCGAATTTCAAGATTCTAGATATAATACTTTAGTTGGTACCATTTTTATCAATTTTTGTCTCGCTTATCCCTTATAAGTACAAATTTCGAAAAATCCATTTGAATTGCGCTTCTACGTTGTCAGAGGAATTTACACACCAAATGAGCTACAATACTTTAGTTGGTATAATTTTTGTCCCTTTTTGTGCCGCTCACCCATTAATAGTACAAAATGCTTTTATATTTCTGTTCTATGTCGTGAGAGGAAATCTCATACCAAATTTCACGACTCTAGCTGTAATACTTTAGTTGGTACCATTTTATCCCTTTTTGTACCGCTCATTTCTTAAAAGTACAAATTTCGAAAAATCCATTATATTTATTCGAAAAATATTTTGTAATTCGTCTTCATGGCACATGTCGAATTTCATGTTTTTAGCTACTGCCGTTTAGTCAGGACGAAGTTTCCATACTTATCGCTTTTTGTCCCAATTCACCCTCTAAAGTATGAAATTCGTAAGACATTGTCCTCGTCTCCGTCATATTTGGGAACTACACTAAAAATTTCATGACCCTGGCTTTAGCCGTTTGGTCTAGGCGCTGATCAATGATAAGTCAGTCAGTTAGGTTGTTTTTCTTTAAGACTGGATAACTAAGCTGCGATAACAAAAATCTAAATAAGATGTTAAATTTTCATTGAAAATAAAAAATTCTTTTTTAAAATTGTCGCCACAAGCAATATCAATGTGTGTGTGAAAACAAATTTTGAAAAAATATTTGTAGACAAGCCCTATAATATATTCACAAAAAATAAATATTTCGACACCCAGCAAAATCCATTAAATTCCAATTATTCTAAATTTGTCCCACACATATTGAAATTGGTTTGAGTCCGTTGAATACAACAGATGGCGCTAGTTGAGTTGAGATGTGCAGTGTTGTATTTTGTATTGAGAGGCAGCAATTCATGTTTTTCTGACATATGCAAAAGCTAGTGGCTATGAGTTTGCATTAACCCATAGAATTGCCGATACAAGAAAGGGAAGTTCACACTAACAAATTGTTATGGTAATTTATGGTTATCGAGGCTATGTCCAAAAAAGTCATAATAAAATATTTGTTTTTTGATAATTTGTTTTGATATATATTATATTTTATTAATCGGCGCAACGTGAAAAAATATTTTTATTTTGAATATAACTCTTTATTAAAGTTTTTATTAAAGAAAAAGCAGTCCAATTATATGTCAACTTGAATGATATTGCGATAGTATTTTTAATGATAAGCATGATGTCTCGAGGTACATTGAAGTCGTCATTATGAAAAGATCTTAAATTTATTATACTAGCTTTATAATTCAGTTTTTTAATTATATTGTTTATGTCAAGTTTTATACACAGTTATATACAATAGAGGCTAAAAACAAAGAAAATAAACCTATAAGAAGGTCCGTCCGACTCTTTGATTTCTGACAGTTACGTGCGATTAAAATGTAAATGAAAGAGCGACACTCATTTTCTCACTCTTAGGTGAAGAAGGGGTGTTTCAAAATGAACAGTTTTCTTGATTTTTGTTTAATTGTGAATGAACTAAAGAAAACAGCACAAAGAAACGACAAAAAAAAAATTAAAATACTGAAAACCCGTGTCGTGTTTTACTCGAATTTTGTGAACATTTTACTTATTATTTTTTATTTAACTAATTGCAAAAAAAATATTGAAAAATAAGGCAAAAATTATCCTATTCTTCTTTGTTCCTGGCGTTCTTAATTTTGAAATTTTCATGTTATTTTGATTGATTTCTGCCAAAACCGACACCAGCACTCTCTCAAATTTTATTTTTCACATTTTAATCTAATGTAACTCGCTCGATTTTTTAAATGAGACGGACGGACCTTCTTAT